>CALNXK010000045.1:1370000-1397500 GCA_942486035.1 Porites lobata
ATTCAACACTTACCATGTGTTGCATTTTTCAATTCTTGTCGATCCAGGTTCATATTCTTTTCCCTCAAAGTAACAAGGGCAGTTCGACTTCGGCACACACTTGTTACCTCTCAGCACATAGTTAGGATCTTTGCAGTAGCATGCTTCCACGCAGCCGCGCCTAGGAAAGGGGGAGAAAAGTAAAAAAAATTTTAAAAAAAATTCCTTAGGCCTTAAAATACTTGCTAGAAGACGAAACACGGGACAACGCAGCATAGACGCTTCCATTTAAATGGAAGCGTGAATCTTGTCTTTAAATGTAAGGGACATGAATCTTGTTTTGCTGGAAATTGGCAAAGAATCTCCCTTTTGCTTTGCATGGCTTTCAGCACTTACGGAGTCGTTCGCATCAATGTCATTCAGGTAGCGACCCTAACGACTTCGTAAAGCTAAAATTCATTTCGGAAAGAAACCTTTGATAGCAGGATAAAAAAGAGCGCGCCATTTCTTAAATCAGCGAGAAAGAAAAACTAATCGACACGTTTGTGCGCTCCTGCGCACAAAAGTGTGAACTGTCTTAACGGAATGTCTGTGCTTGTTATGATTGACAAAGCAGCTTTATCTCGATTTTTTCCACGCTTTGCGGTAAGTCGGAAAAATTTGCGCCATTTTTTCAACCCATCGGCAGTAATTAAAGAACCGATCCTGCCTTACTCCCAAACGTTTCCCGCGCTTGGCCCTATACATGCATTCGCTTTCAATTCTGATTGGTTCATTGAAATTCCTAAAAGCACTTTACTACAGTTTCTGTTTCAGCCCATAACTCCTCAGTCAACATTGTAAATAGCCAACTGGTTTGTTTCCGGCCAGTTTGGATCCTTAACCTTGCGGACCACAATGAAAAGTAATTGTGTTACCCCTACAGTCAGTTTTTTTTTCTATCAAACTGTGAACAGGAGGATATACACACCTCTCGCAGTCTCCTTCGGTTGGGTCCAGATCTTCGCAGGTTTGAGGGCAACTCAACGAGCCGTTGGTTAACCTGTGGCATTGTTCAAGCACCATGTCGGCTCCACACGAAAATGCTAAAGAGAGATTTATTATTTTTTTGTGATCAATCAGTCGCACCCTAATAACCTGCATATAATTCTGAGATTGTTTGCCTTCAATATCTTTAAAATGAGAGCATTAAAAAACACTAAAGACACTTAAAGGTGTGTTTCATCTGATAAAAATATTACACGAATTAGGTTTAAAAAAACTTCCGTCAGCTACGCTTCGTTATTTTCTTTACCCATTTCTCATCGTCTGGGTGTAGGATGAAACATCACTTCTCGTGTTTACAGTGTTACCTCTGGTGTTTTGATATCAGATGAAACACTCCTTGTCGTGTTTGATGTATTACTTCTCAGTGTTTAGTTATCAAATGAAACACTCTATCTCGTGTTTGGTCAGTCGGTGTTGAATAAAGTTCTCTTCCTCGTGTTTGATGTTTGAATATCAGGTGAAACACTCTTTATCGTGTTTGATATGTTACTTCTAGTGTTTTGATATCAGATGAAACACTCCTCCTAGTGTTTGATGCATTACTTCTTGGTGTTTGGACATCAAATAAAACACTTCTCTTCATGTTAATAAGATATCCTGGTATTTTATGTCAGATACAAAACTCACTCTCTGGTTTGTAGCTTTTTGGTTTTAGGACATAAAATGAATAACTGTTTCTCTTGTTTATTAAATATCTTAATATTTTGATATCAGGTAAAACACTCCCTCTTGTGTTTGATATATAGGCTGATTTAGAAACAGAACAGGAACTCATTTGACGACGGGAAAGCGCGCGAAAAGGACTAAACTCGACTTCCGATTCCCAATTTCTCGCTCTGCCATTGGTTTGATTTGCGCGCACCGTCATCAAATGACGTTCCCGTTCTGCAGCCTAAATCAGCCTATTAAATCACGGCACCGCGAATGCCGTTTGCATTGTGAGACTTGTGACAAAATGAAAGCAAGCGAAAGCTGGCAATAAAATAGAAATCAAAAAAAGGAAGATACCCTGAAATAATTACAAAATCATAAAATTATTTAGCTCACCCTGAGAACATGGTTTCACAGAGTTACGCCATCCATTCACATCGATGTCCTTCGCCGCGCATGCCTTTGCATATCCAGCGATCACATTGCACAGGCACCCCTCGCAGCGACATCCATCTTGGATACACTTCTTGTAGAATTCAGCGTATGAAATTTCCTTGTGGCAATCGGCGAAAGGCCCGACAGGATCTACAAGTAAATAACAAACACGTCCGGTCGAAAATGAATGACACTTATTGCTGGATAGTCGCTCGACCGTCTCCGAGATACAAGATCACCAATAAAATCTGTAATGTAACTTCAGCCTGAACGTCGACACAACTTCACTTCAAACGTTTTCAAGTTACGCGAAACTGCCTGACAAAATGCGGCAATTGTTAACGCAGCAACAGTTTGTTTAAACAAACTAAATATAACCCAAAGATTAATTTCACTTTGAGCAATATAGTTTTTGTACAACAATGACAGGGCCATTTAACATTTTCACCCAAAAATGAAAAGGATCATTTCGACGACTCGAAGACTATGCAATTCGAAAACAAACCCTCATATCGTACCTTTGATCACGTTGCATTGCTGATGAGTCCAGTTTTTATTTTGCAAGTATATGTCGCAGTAGTTAATGGAACTTTCCACGGACTCCTTCGAGCATTTATCCTCCGACAGATCAGGGACCAACCACTCTCTAGCAAACTCATCCAAGCTTACTTTATCGTCTCCACTTCGCAGGTGAAAATCATCTTCCTTCATGCCATTGAACGTACCGCAGAGACCGCACGTTTGATCTTGCAATGAAGCATTCACCGTCAAGAAAGTGTTGTACCCTGTCCAGTGAAGGGAAAACGCCACGCCGTTCTGTTGGGTGACATGCAAACTCAATCAGTCATTATCACTCAGGCGTACTAAAAGTAACTACTCTTGCGCCCGTTTCGCCTAAACTTCCGTTCATTTTTCTGGTCAAGTCTTCAAGGAATTGAGGCACGAAATTGAGCCAAATTGAGCCACTAGGGGCTGGCCATTAAATAGGTCATTTCCGAGTTTCAAAAACTCTCACTTTCAAAGCGAGGCAAAGCGAAAAACCTTTCTTGTGACAATGAGTCTTTTTTTGCAGGAGAATAAATGTGAATCGCTTCACACTTAGCTTCGCTTTGAAACAGAGGCATGGGGCAACTCTGAAATGGCCTATTGAGCAAAGCACACGAATAACCATTTTTTAAAAAAGGCGTAAGGTTTAAATAACCCAGCAAATGTAAAAAAAAAGCATGAAATTTAATAGAACTTTGTGAAAGTACTGTTCAGTAACTTTCATTTGAATGGTCACACCATTGGATTTGATTCTCAGACTCAAAGGTTAGAACCACCTTGTACAGCATAATAAACAGTACCAGAGGAAAGTACAGCTCAGTAGCTTTCTTTTGAATGGTCACACCACTGTATTTGATTCTCAGACTCAAAACTTAGAACCACCTTGTAGAGCATAATAAACAGTACCACTAGAAAGCACTGCTCAGTAGCTTTCACTTGAATGGTCACACTTTAGGATTTCATCCACAGACTCAAAAGTTAGAACCACCTTGTACAGCATAATAAACAGTACCACAGGAAAGTACTGCTCAGTAGCTTTCATCTGAATGGTCACACTTTATGATTTCATCCACAGACTCAAAATTTAGAACCACCTTACAACACTCCATCATTCACTCTGGGAGTGCAAGGCTTCAGAAAAGACCAAAAACCCTCAGTTTTTGGTACACTCGTAACTCGTATGTTTGCCACAAGCAGACGACGAACATGGCTAAAAGTAAAAATAACCTAAATCTCACCTGCAGGTCAACGTGGATAAATATGTTCTGGTCGCCCAAAAATTCCACGTCCATCTTCTGCGTCGAGTAGCTCTTGGTGATGGTGGTCACGCTACCATGTTGCGTTTGAATGGAAGCAGTTGGCTTCTTCGTCCAGTCGTCTATGTCCAGGATCAAGTAGGGCTGGCCGGTGACATTTACGAGCAGTTCTCGTCTGCAGTGTGAGTACAAGGAAGAGCAGTACCTAATATGAAAAAAAAAATGGTAAGGTTAAGGCGCAAGGCCACGCCATTTTAGGTGGCCTCTAACGCAGACGTTATTAGGCTTTCGTCACGTGTTCCTCACCCACAAACACGTGATAAAGCCCTGACAACATCTGCGTGGGAGAGTAGTCTGCTACACAGCCGTTTTTAGTGTCGTTACGTTGCGTTGCGTTGCGTGACGACACTAAAAACGGCTGTGTAGCAGACTACGTGGGAGAGTGGATCTAAAACTTCAGCACTCAACCAAAAATTTCACAGGAAACACTGAAATATCAAAATAACTGCGTCAAGCGGTAGAAAAACACAAGATATAAAGTAGGAAAAACTCCAGAACGGAGAACGGATTGGCAGAATTGAAGAAGATTAAAAAGGATTGCATTAAGGCAAACCTGAAAGCACAGCGGTCACCTTTTACACCTCTTTTTCTACAACAAAGTAATTTAGCAGTGTCATCTGCGTTCGTGTAAAAATGATTAGCCTTCTGAACAAAGATTTCCAAAAGATGACAGTCCGTGAGATGGCCCTGTCGTTAGAACCTTAGCTCACCTGTTTCTAATGGTGATAGAGAAACCTCTGTCTGTTCCATTTGGCATGTGACAGTGTTCGGAGAGAATGTAGGCGCACTGCTTGAGATTCATTGTGTAACCCTTGTCGCCGTCAAATGTCGTGATGTGTGGATCACCAAGGACAGAACAGGTCCCTGAAAAAAACGCACTTTATGTAAGTGTCAATATATTTAGCACGCTATTACCCACTGAAGACAATAGGAATGTTCTTGGCAGTGATTAGTTATTGCGGGCGACAAGAGGAGCCCGCAACCCTAATCTCCAGGTTGTTATTACGCATGCGTCGCATGTATGTAGCCAGCATTCATTTTGACTTCTATTAAGAATGAATGGAATACACAGAAGGCAATCTTATGACGCGCGTTTCGACCTTCTTTCACTCGTAATCTGATCACACGTGTTTTCACTATCTGTCACGCGAAACTTACGCAAAGCACAGCGATGGAGCAAAAGCGTTTTGACGTTCAATCGTTGTCGCCCGCACTCCGTGACCTTTGGTTATTACCAGTTGGTTATTATCTTGTTATTTTGTGGTCAACAACCAGACTTGAATACCATCAACTGACAAGATAATACTGAATCTGAAGAGGACTACCGAACAGGTTGTCGAAACGTCAGTCACTGTCAACATCAGTCCTATTCAGGACTACACACTGATGTGGACTATCATATTCCACCTACCTATGACATGATCCCCAGGTTCAAACCATTTACTCTGTTACCAAAAAACTGATGACACTATAACTGACAGCTTACCTGGGCAGGGTTTCTTAACACAATTCCACAGCCCTCCGTTACAAGTGCTATAAACAAAAACAAAGTATTCTTGATAACTGGCATCTTGTAATAAAAAGTCTCCATACCACGGAGAATTTTGTTGGTAAAATATATGATCCAGACTGAGTAAACTTTACCGTTGAAATTTGCACATGGATGTACTTACATAGCTCGCATCGTACAAAACGTTGGAAGGCAGTTCTACACTAACTGAATATTTGACAGGTGACCTCTGACAAAGCGAAACTCATGAAGCAAAAGACAGAACAATATGGCGAAGTTCATTTTTTTGACAAATTTGCCGGAAAAGAAAGCTGGGTCCAAAAAAATTTCTTGATCCCTAGTTTATCTCACTTTTCTTTCCTGAACTTGCAGAAGGATTTGTAGAGTTTCTCACTTCTCAGCATTCACAATAAAATACAATTTACATTTTTAAAAAGAAATTCACCGCTCAAGAAACTGTAAGGGAAATGGATTAAGACCTTTGGCGCAGCGATTTTTGGGACAGTTTGGATGGACAGGCGTTATGATTTGTTAATCTTTGCCTTGAATACCATAGGCTAATCATAACCAATGCTTGTCCACCCAATTGCAAAAGACCCCAGAAATTGTTGCGCCTAAAGCTTGTACCTATTCCCGTTATAGTTTCTGGAGAGGGGAACTAAAATTCTTACCAAGTCTGGCAGGGCTCTGCCCTCTTTGCTCCGTTGGGATAAGTGATATCGCGATACAAACAAGAACAGTCGCTTTTATCAACACACTTATTCCCATCCAGCCACTTGCCTGGAGGACAATGACAACCATCTGTGCAAGGCGATCCGCACTTCGTCTGGTCGCTGATAACATTTCGGCAGGTCAGGGGACAGGAGGAACCACATTCATTGTATTCCTTTTCGTTAGGACAGTCCATGGCTAACAAAAACATGATAATTTAGTTCGTATTCTACTAGGATCAACTGTTCTCGGTTAGTTGGTCAGAAAACCTTTATGGTTTACCAACGTTTTCAACCAGCTCAAGCTTGAAACAATTGAAGGCGATAGGCAGTTATGGCCTTATTTGTTCATTTTACAGGAAAAGGAGCGAGAAAAGTTTAATGAAGAACTGGCTGACTGACTGGCTGAGTGACTGGCCGTCTGACTGACTAACTGACTGACCAACTGACTGGCCAACTAACTGACCAACAGACTGACCAACTAAGTGACTAAAAATGACCAACTGACTGACTGATTGTCTGACTGGCTGGCTCACTGGCTGACTGAGTAACTCACCGACTACCTGACTGACTGACTTATCGACTGACTGATTGACCGTCGACTGACTGATTGACCGTCGACTGGCTGACTGACTAGCTGGTATCAAAAGTTGATTTAATTATCTACTTACGACAGAACTGCTGCCTCCACGTAAGGGTCGTGTTGTGATACCACGCGCAGACCCGCGCGTAAAGAGCGAGGGCGTCACACATGCTCCTAGGGTTATTAGTGTAGTTCGTACTGCACACTTCATACATGCACATTTCCACGAAAGGCTTGGGGTCAACGAACCGGTGACACGGCTGGAAAGCGGGTTCCTCAAGAACGCTGCACACGCGCTCGGCGTGGATTCTACCGTTGGCGTCGTTTCCGTCTGGACTGTAACATTTCAATTTGGTAGAGAGCTGGTTTTGACAGTTCGGATCCTGCTTGAAACTGTCCGCGAAAGAGTTGATCTGGTCCTGTGTTGGGTTCTGAATCTCGTTTCCCTGGATATCGGTGAAGTCATTGGTACTGTTGCCGTCATAAAGACCGCAAAGACCAATCAGTTTGTGATCTTTGGAATACAAGTAGGTATCAGGGACTTTGATGATAACGTCTTTTACACCATCCCAAAGAATGTTGATACGGTCATTAGACTTTACTAGTACATAGCGGCCACTCTGTTGAATGAGAAACAGTAAATAGGTTGAATGATAAGCATCTGAAGAATGTTTAGAATTTCAAGGTACTAAACACATGAAAAATTACTTGTACTTTACTAGCCTCGTAACATGAAAAACTTGCAGGCTATCGCCGATGGGACTGACTGACTGACTGACTGACCGACCAACCGACCGACTGACGGGTTGGCCGAGTGATTGGTTGACTGACTGGCTGACTGACTTGTTGACTGACTGACTGACTAATTGATATTCTGGTTTCCACAAACGAAATATAACTATCACTGACCTGTTTAATTAATGGACTCGACGCCGTATAAGGCAGACTTATCGGATTGCCGTCCACTTTCACAACAAAAGACGTGTTTGTCGTTGCTCCCAGATGCACGCTGACACCATCTACGATCATGTCTAATGACTTCTGGCACGGTACGCTAACATTACAGTTTGGATCACCGTTCAGGACAACTTTGAACTGGTTAGGATTCTCATTGTCTATCACCAACATAGATGAACAAGCTCCAGTAAAGCGGTAACCAGTGTTATCAAAGGTGCTAAAGTGGTCTTTACCAGTTACAAAACAACTTCCAGGTGCTATAAGGATGGAAATTTACAGATTAGTCGCTCCGTAGCTAATTCATCATTTGTAATTTTTTTTCATTTTTCCACGAAAACATTAAGGCGCACGACAGTTTTTGCCTTTTTAAAAACCTTTCTAATAGTTTGTGTTATCCGCCCCAGACTTAGGCAACGCCAAATAATACAGCCTCAGGTTTGATAATTCTCTCTATACTGCTCAACCTTATCAATTATTTTCTTATTATATCCATTATTTTATTATTATATCCATGTTATTAACGTACCGTTTATGACAGGTAATGTTGCTGGAAGAGTCGGGACAACCTCTGCAATAAAATAAAAAATATATATTTTTGAAACGATGGCGTTTTCGAATGAGACATACTGGATACGAATTGCGCTCGTTTATAAAGTACGAATTCGGACGGGTTCTTTTATTTTTGGACTAAGTGATCTGATGTCTTGTCATGTAAAAGTTAGCATAAGCTAAGCCAAGGAAGGAATAGCTGATTGCTGGTAATTCAGTTCAGGAGAATATAAACTTAAATCCATTTGCAACCACGGATCTCAACCGTAGTCAGTCTCTAATGTTACAGTCTGTGGACGAAATTCCAGATTGTAACCATTCAAGTGAAAGCTATTGAGCAGTACTTACCTGTGGTACTATTCAATGTGCTGTACAAGGTGGTTCTAACTTTTGAGTCTGTGGGTGAAAACCTAAAGTGCGACCATTCAAATGAAAGCTACTGAGCAGAACTTTCCTGTGGTGCTGTTTATTACGCTGAACAAGGTGGTCCTTAATATTAAGTTTGTGGACGACATCTTAAAGTGTAACCATTCAAATGAAGCTACTAAACAGTACTTTCCTGTGGTCCTGTCTATTATGCCATACGAGGTGGTTCGCACTTTTGACTTCAGCAGAACGTTCAAAATGTAGATTCCTTTTCAAAAACTAGAAAGAAAATTGGTCCTTTTATGAATTTTGAAAGGGTCAACTATCATTATGTGCTTACTAGAGCATTTTGTTCGGCAGATCGACTCAGTTTTGAAGTTGTTTTCATTTCCGAGGCAGCCAAGCGATTGGAATTGCTTGCAGGACTGTGTGGCCGTATCGTAGTACCACGTGATGTTGTCTCGCTTGAGATTATTTTCAGAATATCCATAGCCAATCGGGTTCCAGATCTTCTTACAGATATCATTCGTCTCCAGAGCATCTGAAAAAATAAACCCAAATGTGTGGTGACATTCATGAAGGAGTAAACAAATATAGACATTAAATTATTCCCTCCCCTTGAGGGCGTTTCAGGCATAATGAAACAAACAATTCGAATCAAACATAAGAGGGTCAAAAATCCCAACTGGAGAGAGGCAAACTACTTATTTATTTACAAACATGACCGACGCTGTAAAATCGGAACTACCGAGAACACATCCAGGTAGCGGGAGGGCGGGAGTTAAACTCGGGGCCTCTGGATTGAAAGTCTAGTGCAATTCCAAAGGAAGAGCAGAAAGGGTGATATTTTCCGCGCTCTTATTTATGTTTTGCCCTTTACTATTTCTCTTTTAAAAAAAAGAAAACAAGGGAATACTTGAAGTCAATTATCTGTCCTAAATAAATGACTTGCCCACTGATTTTGTTACCTCTGCGTCCTGCGCATGCGTCCAAGACGCATAAAAATCCCCAAAGACGTAAAATAATTCAATGCACCGTAATTTTTAGGGAGTTATTATAACTCCAAAAATGGAGGAAAAATTTTCGGTACAGGATAACCCCTTTTTCGGGTTACTTTAACTCCTAATTTAACTCCAAATTTGGGGTGATTTTTACTCCTGAAAAAGAATTCTCTTTATTCCCAGTCTGGAGTTAAAAAAACTCCGAAAATGGAGTTATTTTTACTCCTTACATGGGTTGTTTTTTCTCTTTTTGGAGTTAATTTAACTCTGAAAGTGGAGTAAAAATTTTAGGTACAGGATAACTCCTTTTTTGGGGTTATTTTAACTCCTCAATATCTGGAGCCATTTCTACTCCTGAAAAAGAGTTCGTTAAACTATTTTTTGGAGTTAAAATAACTCCCCAAAAAATAACTGCACTGTAAGGAGCTAAATTAACCCCACTAGAGGAGTTATTATAACTCCCTGAAAATTACTGTGTGGGTGCGTCCCGTCGGACGCAAAGATCGATCGATCTGAGGATGTTTTTGTAGAAAATCCTGTTTCTGTGATTTGTGTGGCTGTTAACGTGGTTGTTGTTTAAAGACGCATATTCATTTTCGTCCCCTCAATTTTTGTTGTTTAAACAGGAGGATTATATTTTAATTTCAGTAAACTGTGATGAAGAGTTTTGGAGTCTGTCTTGAGATTCAGTAACTGCCTGATTACATCAAGACCCAACCTTTTTCAATTTAGGAGTCGTTGTTTTTTGAACTTGGACTCACTGGGACTTATGACTTATGATTTTTCACAAGATGAGTCCAAAGACTCACCATAACCATTTCTAACAAAATCACTGCTTACCGCAATACTTCTCACACTCTGTCTGCGTGAACGTTGTGTTTTTTGAATAGCACTTTTTGTCCACTTCTTCAAGATACTTGAGACAGGCAATCTTGGAGGCAGCGTTGCCAGTGAAGGGGAGCTTATTCTGAGAGTTTAGATAAAAGGTTTCGTCGAGAAACTGGGCACTAACACCTTGACTGAGAGGCATCTCACATGGACGTACTGTTAAAACAAACCATGAACAAAAATGAGAAACATTAGATCACAGCATTAATGCAATTAAGTCCGCGGAGAGAAAGCAGACCAATGAAAGGAGAAAGGGATTAGGAGAGTAAGGAAGAAAAAAGAAGGAAAAGAAAAGAATAAAAAAAAGAGAAAAAAAGAAAAGGAAAGAGGCAGGAAAAACGAAAGGGAGAAAAAAAAGGAAGGAGGAGGAAGGAAGAAGCGAAGGAAAGAAGGAAGGAAGAAAGAGGAAGAAGAAGAGAGGGAGGAAGCAAGGAAGAGAGGGTGGAGGGGAGGGAGGAAGGACGGAAGGAAGCAAGGAAGGAAGGAAGGGAGGGAGGGAGAAAGGAAGAGAGGGTGGAGGGGAGGGAGGAAGGACGGAAGGAAGGACGGAAGGAAGGAAGGAAGGAAGGGAGGGAGGGAGAAAGGAAGAGAGGGGGGAGGGGAGGGAGGAAGGACGGAAGGAAGCAAGGAAGGAAGGAAGGGAGGGAGGGAGAAAGGAAGGAAGAGAGGAAGGGGGAGGGAGGAAGGGAGGAGCGAAGGAAGAGAGGAGGGAAGAGAAGGAGGGAGGGGCAGGAAGAAAGGAAGGAAGGGAGGAAGGGAGGGAGAAAGGAAGGAAGGAAGGAAGGAAGGAAGGAAGGGAGGAAGAGAGGGAGGAAGAGAGGAAGGGGCAGGAAGAAATGAAGGAAGGAAGAGGGGGAGGGAGGGAGGAAGGGAGGAAGGCAAGAAAGAGAGAAAGGAAGGTAGAAAAAAAGGAAGGAAGAGAGGGAGGGAGAGGGAGGAAGGAAGCAAGGAAGGAGGCAACGAGGGAAGGAAGGAAGGAAGGGAAGGAAGGAAGCAGAATAAATTGAAGTCTTGGGAAGCAAGAAAGGAAGAGAGGAAGGGAGGGAGAAGGGAGAGATGGCAGGTGGGCATAAAGTCAGTAAACCAAAGACTCCAAAATCTCCAGAAATCCTCAATAAGGTTGTAAAGAGAGGTCCATACCTAGGTCACATGCTTCACCATGATATCCAGGAAGACAGGTACACATCATCTTACTTAATGTATTATTGTAGCCGCACACTCCACCCACTCCACAGTCAGGATTGCAAAGGGCTGAAAATTACAAACAAACGATAAAGCAGATTTTTTATAATAACACTCTTATCAGGGAGCTTGAGAAAACAGGCGTCAATGAAACTGTTGATCGAGAAAATTCTTTTCTTTCTTCCGAAAATATTTTGCTTTTTTTTTAATATAAACCATCGAAGATGAGTGTTCAAGAGTTCTATCAATAGGGACAACTTACATCTTTCGCACATAGCGCCTGTGTACCACGGCGTGCATTTGCACTCATTAGGCTTCTCGCATGTTCCGCCGTTCTGACAATATGGAACACAAGTAGCTGTGAAAAAAGAATTATAGTTAGGTTGAGTAACAAACGAGTCACGGTGACCATAACGGCTGGTAATTCCCCTGGCAGGGCTGCGCGATCTAGCCGAGCTCGGTGACCCCAAGCGACTTACTTTCGTCTTTGGGCGTCCAGAAAATCTCCGTTTTTGTGAACGCGTATGAAATGCTAAAAGGCGACTATAAAAATTATTCTGTTCAGTAAGTTAGAATTTTTAATTCTGCGTTAGAGCTAGTCAGAGTCTAACCTTAAAAATAAGGAACTTGCCATGACATACACCCTTCAAAACATCGCCACGTACCAGATGCATATCAATTTGCAAGCATTCAAACGTTGCGCCACGTAGTACTGACAAGGCAAATCGTGGAAAAGAGAACTACTCCAAGTAGTAATTTTAAGAGATAAAGATCATTTTTGAATTTCCGACTGAACGTAAGCCACAGTATACAGAATTAGGGAACCACGCTTTTGAACCTCAATGGGAATCGAACAGGCGGATAAAATCTACCGTAATCGTGGCTAAGGAGTTGCACTAAGGATCTATCGAAGAAAAATGGACTAGTGGACAGGACTTGAATCGGGGAACTCAGGATTGCTTTTTGATGTTAGCAGGCACTCTGCTTTTTAATGTTCACCAGTTTGCAGTTTTAGTGAACAAAGTATACATCATTAACACACCTCTGTCACAAAGTTGCCCTGCCCAACCACTTGTACAAACACACTCATTATTCACACAGGCTGCTCCGTTCTGGCAATTTTTTGTGCACTTTCCTGTATGAGACAGTTTTAAACAGTTAGTTGCTCGTTATAGTAGTCGTAACACTGCAAAATAAGTAAACGAATAAATAACCAAATTTATGGAAGAACAGGTGTACAGTAGCTCTACATCTTCAATAACACAAAAAAGGGAAGTTTTTATATGATAAGTACTACCATGTAACATTAACTATCCAATAGAAAATATGTACAGTAGAATGCCATCTATTGTAGGCTTGGACCCCAGCAGTGGGTGTCGCGCGTGTGCGCGCGTGTGCGTGTGTGCGTGTGTGCGCCCAATCATCTCAACATCACGGCTTGGCGCAAGAGCTTACCCATTGTTTAAATTGAGCAATCAGTAGTTAGCCCGCAGAATTTTGACGAAAACCAAAACAGCATTATTTAAAAGACCTACATCTACGAGGGGCAAGATAATTTAAGTGTCTGTGTTACTTTGAATAAGAGGATTCATTTTAAGGCGGTAAAAAATTTTGTTACGTGGTTCAGCAGCTCTTATTGTGAAATCAAGGCTGAAAGAAATGTTAACTCACGTGTCTGACAATGATCTCCTTCCCAGTCCCCTACACAGTTACAGGCTCCGCTCAGACAAACACCTCCGTTTAGACATGGGGGAGAGCAGACCTCTGTTGAACCAACACAAATAAGGTATTAACCAATGAAAATCGGCGGTTGTACAAAAATGTGATGTGAAAGGGAGATTACGGGAACTGATTATTAAATCAAGCAAGGCTTTGTTTCTAGACAATTTCTCAACTAATTTTTGGGCACAGAAAGGGGAAGGCCGTTTTTTTGTTGTTGGTTGTGCATACAACTGGATGCAGCTGAGGAAATTCTTAACTTCTTTTCCTTAATTTCAGATTCATGTTCGCATGTTTTCTTAAGAAAGAATGCTTTGCATTTGTTACGTTACTTGACGCATCCCACGAAAGAGTGACCTTACAGGCGTAGGAAAAGACCTAAACCAGCGTGACACAGCGTGACAGTCTCAAGTGGGGACAACTAGCGTGACTTAATTACTGAGCGTGACACGAAACTTACTCTGTGTGCAGTCAACTCCAGTCCAGCCTGGGGTACAGACACAAGAGTTGTTTACGCATGTACCACCGTTAGCGCACGTGACTCCACACGCACTGCCATCACTTTTAACTGGCAAGTGGATAGTGCGTGCACTGCTTGTTCTTCTCAAGGGTCCGTAATCATCTGTCAAAGAGGAGACAACGAGGAATGTAGTAAGGAATCGAGGACAAGCGGAACAGTGCCAATTTCATAAAACTCTTCAACGTATAATGGATCATTTTACGTTTCTGGGACCTACCCCTCCCCTGAGCCAACATTTTGCCTTAAGTAAGAACTAAGTGTTAATGTTGGTTTAGGGGAGGGGTAGGTGGGAAGTTTTACAGAAACGTAAAATGATCAGGTGTAATTAACAAGTATAGCCATTGCTTTCCTTCTTGCTTTACCTTGCGTTAATGATTTCACAACAAAAAACTATGAAGAATAACTAGAAGAGAAATACATAGGTGTGGGAGAACCTGAAAAGGGAATGAACCTCTCTTACACGCAGGTTATCCGATCTTGTGTTTAGCAAGGAGGGCGGTGAAAACATCACTAAAAAATGAAACTACGCCCTCTCAAACATTATCGCGTCCACTTGGCCCGCTCAGTTTTTCAAATATAGGCGATTTGTCCTGAAGTTGAATTCGTAAGGACTTTATCCAGGTTCAAGAAAGTTCAGAAATTCGTCGTCGTATGTTCACGTCCTCCATAAAACGTCGCATTAGTAGGTTTCACGTCGTAGTAGTGCAGTGAACGACAAAGAAATGTACTAGAAAGCGTGAGCGGGGTGGGGGTGCGCGGGTTGGGGGTAGGGAAAGAGAGGGAAAAGGGCTCTTTCCCTTTTCCCTCCCCCACCCCCGCACCCGCGGGACAGCTTTCTCGCAGGCTAAACAATACGATTTTAAAACTAAAACTTTTGCGATGATTGTAAAGCCTATTCATTGCAACATGGTCTATTAATGAAACAGCTCTTCATTCTAAAAGGTAAATTTTGTCTACGCAAAATATCTTTGGGAAGCGGAGATGGTTTCGGTGTTTTCGAGAAACGGAACCAAATCCCTCGTTCCCAGAATTCTCGTGCGGGGGAACATTTATTGTCACGTGCTAGAAGATCTTTACGTCAACTATTAAATAGCAACGGCGGTTGCTAAGTTAGCGTTTCCACAAAAGAAAGAATTTAATTTCCATTTTTAAGATTTATTTTGCCCTTTTTAACTCTGCCTTCCAGAAGATATACCGATATTTTGAAAGAAAAGTAGTGGATTAAAACAAGGAAAACTGGACAGTTGCAAGAGATTTTATTAAGATCTTTTTTCGGGTTTATGTTGAGCAAAACAAAAAGAAAAAAGACACACCTTGCTCATAAGTCTCAAAATATTAGAGTCTCGTAAAGGGTATTTTTTCAAAACTTAACGAATTGTTGTTAAGCAAAAAACACAATGAGGTCAAAATTATACCATTCATTCTCGTCATTTCTTTATTGAAATAGATTTGGGTCAAAAGTTGTGTAAAGATCTTCAATAACCAACGGTTCTGTTAGACCACCCTGTATTTTTTCAAGTGATATTTAAGATACTTTTAAAAGACAAGGTATAAGTTAAAGACATGGCGAGGCAACTTAAAACCAGTGAAAATCTTTCATAAAGCTATTTACGTTTTATAAACCTGAAGTAGGTTCTTAAACATCTTTTACAAAAGGTAACAAAATGTAATATACGTTAGCGTAAAACCAAAAGCGTAAAAGAGGGGCTAAAAGAGGTGTTACTTCGCGATTATAAAGACTGAAAAAGCTTCTTTTGTTGGTGGGGAATGATAAAACTGTTTCATGATCCGCGAGAAAACAAAACGCATGATTTATCAGTACATCTCAATCTATCGGCTGAGTAGTGCATTCCCGTAGTACTCTGTCTTAACGTTGACGAGGCGGATCTACCTTTAGAGTGTGTGATATTGCGAAGTGTGATAATTAAAATGAAAGCTACTGATCAATACTTTCCTGCGGTACTGTTTGTAACGCTGTACAGATTGGCTCAAGCTATTCTGTGCGACGAAACCGATGGCGAAAACATTCAAATAAAACCACTTCGACCCCACCTTCCATAGGTCTTTTTACTCTCATGAATTTTTAAAAAAATGGAAATTTACTTTTATAAAGCTTGACGGTTACTTACAGGTTCGGAAAGATCTTTGCTGTCTCTCCAAGTCGGCGAGCCCGTCTACTTCAGCCTCAAACGTTTCTGGCAATTCATTTCTGAAAGCCAATTCCATATACATCGTTAGATTCGCCTAATATTATGACTAACTTTCAAGTAATCTTTTTTATTCCTTTTAAAGTAAACTTTTGTTAAACGTTTTGCGTTCACTTCAAGGTGTTGGCACGTTATGTATGAAACTTGGCCGATTTACTGAACAACCGAAAAAGGATTAAAATTCAAAGAGCAACGCCCAGCACTTCTTGATCAACTTGAGGTCATTTGCAATAAGAATCGTTTTCTCCCTTTTTTTGTGAGGAAAACATTAATTCCTTGTTTAGCGAATCTGAGACTAGACGAGTCCAAACTTAAACTCTTGGCTGTCGCCTTATTTTAGCTTCCTTGTTTTAGAAAATTTTTTCCTTACAAAGAAGCTTCAAATTTCCTTTCTCAACAATGAATTCTAAATTATGGAAGCTTCGGCGTAAAGCGCTGACTATTTTAATCAACATTTTCCAGTATTTCAGAAAATTTTAAAACTGAACACGATTGTAGAGACAGCACTGAACGCTGATAAAAAATATTTTGCGCCTCATGGTCATGAAATTTCGAGTCGCTGGCACGTACATAGTTATTCATTTTTCAGAATTGCCCAGCAAGGGAATTGCTTTCCAACATGTTACTTTGTAAAATACAGTTTTGAATTTTTCGCTTATGTAATTTGCTCGTTCCAAAACGAGAACTCTTTCCGTTTTGTTTCCTTTTTTCCCCGTTCTAAAAGGAGTGGTGATTTCTTTTGTTTTTCACGGCCCTTTTTTATTTTCCTTTTTCTACCTAGAGAGAATATTCTTGATTTAGTACTTCATCTATCTCTGTTACACAACTTCATACCATTAATGGACAAATTCAGTGAGAATTTGAAAGTACAAATTTGCTAAAGATATTCCTAAAAGTAAATGCAAGACTTACGAGGTAACACAAGCGATTTCTAGAAAATATTTCGGCGATTACCTTGCTGCGTTAACGATCCCTTCCGTGAAAACCAACGCCAGGAGAGTAACATACGCTAGTGGGCGAGCTTGCCCCTCGTATCGCATTCTCAATCAACGGATATTTTCTGTTTTTTTCTTCGTTTTGCTGGGTGTTTCCTCTTTACTTCGGCCCCCTAAAGTACAGAGCTTCTTTTTTTCTTGATTGTTTCTACAGGCTTTTTTCTGCCGCTGTTAACTTGTGAGGCTGCGTTTGGGGGCTTCAAACACTTAGCCTGTAATAATGTTGATGGATTTTGAAAAAAGTAAATTTAACCCCACTTACAAACAGCTCAGTCCATGGGCGACCAATAGAGATTCACCCGAGATTGAAAATTGTTCTAAAAGGGGTTTCCTATCCATGGCGACCTCAATTCTTCCGACATTTTACACCATAAATATCGAAAAACTCACAGACTACGAAGTAACCATGGACACCTTGTCACTGTTTTCGTGAAGAATTTTGTCATTTAGCCATTGGGAGGACGAGATTTGCTTTGAATTCAATTAGTTTCACAAACTGTAATTGCTAAAATAAACACCGCTATTCAGTTTTCGTACACTAATCACGAAATTCACAAATAAGTGAAATATCAATTTGAACGAGGAACGATATTTTTGCGACTATTTTTCAGAATGCGATCGGTACTTTTTGACAAAACAAAATTCAAGAAAAATGCCAAATTTTGTAAAAGACTACAAAAATACGGTAAAGTAAAACAGCAAAGTACATTTCAGTAACTTTAGGATTTCATTAACAGACTCAAGTGCTGGACCCGGAAGCACCTTGTATAGCATAATAAACAGTACCACAGGAAAGTACTGCTCAGTAATGTTCTTGTAAAAGGTAACATTGCTAAACTATAAATCTTTTTTAACCCGGACTAAATAAATAACTTAAAAATAAACAACTTTTAACCTGAAAAATTTCAGTGATATTATTAGATTGGTTTCTGAACATCGAAGAGTATATATTAGTACAAATTCTGTAATTTCTTCAAACCGACATTTCTTTCTTTCTTTCAACTACCGAGAATACCGTCATGTAAGCTTAATCGAGACATGCCCTAGCCAAAAATAAGGCTAAAATGGCTTATTGTCATCAAATATTCCAGAATTTTATTTGAAAGTATTTTTCTCTGATTCGTATAACTGCTTATTTTCTTTATCAAATGTAGCCCTCGAAAAAACAATGTCCTTTGGAAAAGGGAGAGGAAGTTCCTTAATATTATAGGATAGCGATATTTATCGTCATTATAACCAGGGAATTGACAGAAAGATTGTGAAACTAACGTCAAAGACAACAGACTATTTTTATTTTCTCAAAACATGATTTTGCAAAATAAAAACCATACGAGATACTGCATTAAATTTTTCAGCACTGCGTGTTAAGAAGACAATTTTCAATATTCAACAGTAAGGTCCATTTTATTTTATTTTGTTTTTTATTTTTGACTGCTTTCTTCCCTTGATCCAAGAAAAGAAAACTTCAAAAATAACCTTGAGCTTTAAGAATCAAGAAACATGAAACAAAGCTTTAAAGCTTTCGAAAGAAGCCGATTGGGTTATTAGAAGATACACAATAATAGACACTGAGAAAATGAACGAGATTTAATCTGTCTCCATATACCATCCTTGCTAAGTGAAAAAGACTTGAATAACCATCTTTTTTTTTTTTCAAAACGTGCTTTTAAATATATAAAAATGTAAACAAACCAAGAATATAAAACAAACTATATCATCCTGAAAGTACCTTCCCCTTTCTCATTTTGAAAATTTCGTGGTTTTCTTGCCAAGAAAATACGCCAAAACCAGTGCCTTAAGTTTTTTTTTCAGTAGAGGAAAGAATTCTTCGCGAAATTTTTTAAACAGTAAAAAGAGACCGCAATATACCACCCCAATCCCGAATTCACACCGTTGAAAATCATAAAAATTGCACACTGGTTGCACGTGCGATTTTTACAACTTTCACGTGAAAGACATACGCTGGTCTGTCTTTCGTTGCTGTGAGACCAGACGGAACTAAGAAGAATTGCGCACTCCGACCTTTTTCCAGACGTAGGTGTCATCTTAGTCAATGATAATGAGCTGTAAAGTATTCTAAAAAGTACTAAATTCATTTAAAAAGTGCTAAAAGCTGTTTTAATTGACATTTGAGAAGATAACAAGGAAAAATTCCACAAAATCATAAATAAAAGAGATCCTTTTCTTAATTATAACTGGAGAAAGCTTTAACTTATAGTCATCAAATACGATCAAAAATTCAGTAGCTTTATATATCACCCAGCCATTTTAATAAGGTGACAACAAAAGATCTTGTTGTATTGCTTGAGATGATTAAATCGGCTTGTTAACAGAATTTTTCGGGTTCCCCAACCCCGTCCCTCTACCCCTCAGCATTAGAGGAGGTTCGACACCTGTCACGTGGCTCTTTATGTCCAATGAAATTCATCGCTCAAAATGCTCATGGCGGACACGGGAAAAACAGTAGCACGTTAGTTCGGCACAATAATTTTGCGTTTCTCCTGTTCCTTGGTACATTTTTAACCCAGCAATGTAATAAATTTTCAAACGCCTACCGTGCAGCCTAAACCATTTGCGCGTGGACAACAGCCGTTATTGCAGGCCCTCAAGCGGGTTTTGAAGCGCGCGACACGCGAGAGGAGGCGCTCACGCGCTCGGGCCTCAAAACCCGCCAGATCGCCGCCAATAACACCTATTGTGCAAGCTAACAGGCAGCCAAAGCGAAAACTGAGAGTACAAGAACCTATTCATTTACGCGTACACTTTTACCGGTCCACACGAGAATGGTACTTTTCTGTGTACCTCCTCTCGGGATCAACATTTGTATCTAATATTTCCACTGTTGACGGAGCAGTCCATGATTTGAGGCAGCGCTTACCTGGTGATGACGCCGCCCACCTAACCTCAACCACCACCACCCCCCACCAACTTTTTGCCCTTACTGAAAAGTTACTGATAATGTTGCTTTAGGGTAGGGGTAGGTAGGCGCTTGGAAGAAGTGAGCGCAAGAAAGAACGGGGCGCGTGAGGGAGACACACGAGGGGGGAGGAGGGAGCACCTGCCCGAGAGGCCCATGAAAAGGCGCTTGGAAATAGTGGGCGCAAGAAAAACGGGGAGTGCGCGCAAACGGCGTGGAAAGTCTTTCACTACTTTTTCCCATTCTTCTAGCTGCTTCCTCGCTCATTAGCGAGTGCTCCCCAACAAAATCGTAAGCGACGCAGGCTACGTAAAAGTGATAATGCACGAGACGATTTTTAGCGCAACATAGCCCCAGAACATTGTTTCAAATGGTTGCAACATTGTTCCAGCATTGCAACGCTGTGATGCGCTAAAAATCGTCACTGCGAATCGTCCCATGTAACATCACCTTAATCTTATACTGATCCCAATGTTTCAAGTAAATGCGGACAATAAATCCTAGATGTATGTATCATGTCTGCAGTCCCTTTTTTTGTTGGTACAGTATAACCGCGTCTAATTCCGACACCATATTCTTCGGGCATCTGTGTTAAGCGAGCTCTCTGAATCAACGTCAAAGACACGTATTTTGTTGATGCAAAGACCTGCTCTTAAATACTCGAGGTCAAACAGGAGAAACTTGTCAATTCTTCTGCCCTGCCGAGTTAATGATAGAACAGTGTTTCAAACGCGGCAAACTAATGATTTTAAAAATAGTCCGTTACTTTTTTTTTAGGTTGCGGTTCTGCCAGACGGACTGAAAATGACTCTAAGCGTCCTCGGTTGGTTCTCATTCGTGAGGTACACATCGATGCATGCAGTGCGCAGATAACCGCATTGTCCGTTCAGCAAGGTTATCTTTGTATGAAAGCGTTTTACTCAGACCGACCAAAATGGCTAATTTGAGAAAAAAAAAGTTTTTCGACGGGTCAAAGAAAACAGTGGGTTGGGCTTCCACTGGAGTTCAAACCTGGCTGATTCCAGCCAGAATAAAGTGTCACGTCACCTTTTTCGACGAGCAGGGAGAATAACCATCATTACAAAGACAAACGTGCTTTTAGCGTTGCTAAAAGTAATTTTAATACTAACAGCTATAGAATAAACAAGTTAACACTCACCTTATCTTTGAAACGGCTTTTAAACAAAGGACCAGGAAAAGCGCGCAAAAAGCACGCGAAAAGCAGTACGTGTTCACGCATGGATATATCATCAGTCAGTCCAGCATCATCTTTGAACCCTTTTTATTACAACTCTTGGGAAACATTAGTACCGACCGGTAGCAGCTCTACTTTAACCATTTTAAATGCAAACCTTCCTGTAGTAGTCTCTCCCTCCAAATAAGCATGATAAAAGCAGAAGTTTTAATTCAGCAGTTTTCTTTGTGGACAACATACATAAAATGCTGAAAACCAGAGTTAATTTCTAATTCTCGCCATATAAAACGTAGGTTACAATTCTTTGTCTTAAAGTTTGTGTGCATCACCTCTTGTTTGACTTTTTCTAAGAGGCTGAGTCGCATTTCAGGAGGCTCATCAGAAAATTGAATTAGCTTTCCACTGGGTTTTAACACACGCAATGATTCTTGAACCACATCCACAAAGGCTGTTTCTCCTTCAGTTCCCTTCAACACCGCATCTGAAGTTCCCTTATCAAGAGCGAGCGAGAACGTATGTTCTTTAAATGGTAAATTCTTAGCATCAGCTCGGTGGCATGCAATGCCTGGAAAGTCTTCTGGATTGACACTTTTCTTGAGAAGACCTTGTTCAAGGAGAATTTTCTGCATGATTTTAATTGCCTCAGGTGAAAAGTCAACTAGATCTATGTGGCATTTCCTTTTCAAGTGATCAAAAAGCTTCAAGCTGAAATCTGATGTACCACAGCCAATGTCAATGATTCTCGGAATAGGGCAATTGTTCCCAAGAGACGGTAGGTAGGGGACAAGGTATCCACTGACGTCTTCAAAATGCACAAACCAATCAAAGTGTTTGTTGCCTTGACGACTTGTATAAAAATTGTTCCAGAATGACTGATCTGACATGTCTCCAAAGAACTGCATTTTTAACAAGCCTGAAAATACATAGAGATCTTTATAATAACCCGAAATTTTTGTAGCCTCTCCAAAGGAGCTCAAACCTCTTATGCCTACACAGGGTTGAGTTCTCACTTCTTCTCTCATGAAAGTCACTGCCAACATACCCGGTCATTGTCAGAGTCCTGCAAAAATTGAAGGGAGGGAAAATCCCTCATTTTCTCTTAGGGGGTGGGAAGGTGAGGGTACAGCTACATGTAGGCTAGAGACCTGATTTAAGGTAAAGTGAACAGCCACATGGCAATATCAAATCTCTGATTGGACCAGTTAGAAAATAACAGAAAAATAAGCAATAAGACACGGAGATCTGTTACATCACCAGTTAATAATAATATGCCAATCAGCTATAACCGAGGCTAATATTGGCAGTAGAGCTGCTACAGCAATTGGCTCAGTTGTTCAAATTTTGAATAGCTCTAGCCACTGGATAAATCACCAGCAGACAAGTTGCGGGAAAGCAATAATGCATCATCCACTGGATAGAGACCTATCTAGGGGATAGCACTAAACACCGTTTGAACAACTGAGGCCTGGTAGACAGACTTTCATAGATTTTTTTCAAACCTGAACAGTAATGCAGACACAGCCTTGGGTTGGGCGTCAGTAACCTTGCCACCTCTAAATCTGCCCATGGTTGGTACATGTACATTCGCCATTTTACAAACAAGAAGGGAGCAAGGGCCAAAAGGCGTCCTGCAATTGAAGGGTTTCCTAGAAAAGGGGCACTTGTGAAGACTTTAATAGTAAACAGTCAAAAGCGCCCATTTTCTAAGAGACCCTTCAATTGTTTCCGGGATCGTTACTGGGGATGTGCTGATTGTATGTTGGTCATTTTTTTTCGCTGTCTTTAGTAACCGTCCCATAAGTCTTTCGGCCTAGTTCCCTCTCCTTTCTAAAGAGGGCGAATTTACATGACAAAAAACAAATCAACTATCTCTTTGGTACCTGAACACACTGTAATGGTAAAGTGCATGCAGTTTTATATTTTTCTCTATTCTCCTCTATTCGGTGGTTCCATGGCGGAATACTGTGTAAACTATAATTGAATCAATGTACTTGAGCGCCCCCGTTGCTACTACTGCCTCGAGGGGGATTCCCAGGGCTAAATTAAATTTAATACAAGTACGTAACAACTTTACCTTTTGGCGTCAATAAGAGATTTGCCACTGATCTTCCGTACAGAGAGGGACACCTTCGTCCAACTACAAACATAGCCTTTTATGCCGAAGCGGTGAAAGAACTAGTGTGACTTTTTCTTCGCGCCAGGACTTAGGAGATTTGCAAAAAATTAACAGTAAACAAGGGTACTTAAATTGTCACCTTTGAAACAAACACGTGAAAATAATGATCTGTAATCATAGCTGTAGAAATCCCTGTCAATGAATTTCGTTATCGCAGAGAGATTTCAAAAAATCCAACAAATTGGATGCCCTCAGAATCGTCCGCCATCTTGAATGAAGTGACGCATTTTCAACCAGCAGTTGACAGCTATTTTAAGATGCGCGGCGCAATTAATGTAAACTGTCATGTCGGATGGGAGTTGCAAGTAGATTCGCACAAATTTTACGAAATATGGCGTGGAGATCTCATGGCTCAAGCAACAGTGATCTTATCGACCAACTTAAAGGTATTATGCATTTTAATGCCTTGTTCAAGGTAGAATTTTTAACCCTAAAAATCGCTCTGATTTAGATCATGGCGTATTGAAAAGTGCACGGGTCGAAGAAGCTCTCCGTCGAGTTGACAGAAAACATTACTGCAGATCACGCGCGTTTGAGGATTCTCCACAGCCAATAGGTATGAATGATTGAAAGTGGACATGTCTACTTCTCTTTTAACTGTTTTTTTTCTCAGTGCAAATCGGAAGGTTATAATATTATTTTATGCTAAAAGTCTACCTACTATGGTCATAAAATGTAAGTACCAAATAGAAAGACTTGCTTTTGAATACTGTTTATGTATCCTCCAAAAAGCAGGAGGGGGAAGGAAGTGCCCTTCACCTCCTCTTCTGCTCCCACTTCTCCTGTACTCTTAATATGTTCCGTGGCCTGTACTCCCTCATCTTACAGAGAACGACTACTGCATGAGGAAGGTTTATTCCACACCCTCCCCCCACCCCCCTACTCTGGAGTTGCCTGTCGGAAAGTTTATATAATTAGAGTCCTAAATGAGACAGCTAGCTGAATATCGGCATTTATGGTTTAAAATATTGCCTTTCCATTCTAGACACCCCATGTGAAACGAAAAGATTTCAAAACATTTCAAAGTGAGACAATACGGTTTAACTACGTGAGCGATAAGCGACAAGGACAACTTCGTAAACACTAAAAGCCATGCAAAAGAGAAACCTCTGTTTGCAGGGTAAGTGAGATGACAAGCATCCCCAGCCCTTTCATGAAAGAGTTTCTTCCCAAGTATTTCTTGACACTCATTTCACACAAAGGAAGACCACAAGTGCAAACCACAAGTGTTGCGATGCACGTTGCCCTCGATGTACTATGTGGTAGTCCCAGGGGGGAATCCTTGGTTAAAGCAACAGGGATGCTCATCATCTTGCCTAGAGGTAGAAATTGCTTATTTTCCAATGAGCATGTCTATTACTTTCTCATAAAATAATGACCAAAGGAAAAATGTTTTGATCTTTTAGCAAATTCTCCCAACTGATTCAGTAAGGAAATGTATAGAGATCAGTTGGGAGAATTTATATGCAGATATTGGGGCCTAAAGGGTTAAGTACACATAAAGCTGTGCAGGCTGCACACATGTACTTTGACTTTATTATCACAAATGAAAATAATAAATATTATTATTAGTTGAGATTATTGTTCTTTTCTTTTTCAAAAGGTTTCCAAGCAACAATAAGTGCGCCACACATGGTGAGTAGTAAAAATTATTTCAATTTGTGGTTGATAGCGATTTTGGTATAAACATAATCAATTTGCTAATGTGTTGACTTGAACTTGGTTGGCAGTCCAGCTGGGGTGTTATGAGGAGGAAGTGAATTTCGGACTCCTGGATTATGACATTGATGTGCTGACCACTTGAAAATGCTTCCTCCTATTTAATTCACGTTCTGGTGGAGTCAGAGTTGGAGTCATAAGAGCACTTATGACAGTGTGATTATATAAAATGAGAGGCGTAAGTGCAATGGAATCAGAGTTGGAAGAATCGTAGCATTTCCATTTTTCTTCTGACTTTGCTCATGACTCTAGCGCTTATGATATAGTGAAATCCAGATTATCAGCGTCACAAGCATAAACAGAACAGTAAACCAATCACAATGCTGTTTTCCACATGTTATGATTAGAAAAGCGACATGAGTAGAATTGAAATGTTGTTTCCTCTTTATCAAAGTGTTCTATGCTTCTGATAACAACTGACTCTGACTCCCTTACCCCTTTAAGCCTCAGCATCAACATGCATCTTCACACTGTTATTCGTACATTTCGTACATGGTACTGCTTGGGAGAATCTGTTCAAACGTCTATACATTTCTGAATCATCTTTGGTGTTCATTTCATTCCTTCTTATGATCTGTATCTTTGATCGGGCACTGTCATTGTTGGAAGAAATTGGATGTGGGTCACTATTGGAGCTTAAAAGGTTACTAGTGAAAAACATGGTCACATTTTATTGTTAGCCATTTTGACTTACCATATACGTTTCAACCTTCAGCATGTGTACGCACTGCAGCAGCTTGAAAACCACCTCAAAGAAGGAGCTTGTGCCCTTGATGTTGGTTCTGGCAGTGGATACCTTACTGCCGCTATGGCTTATATGGTAATTGGGAGCAACCTTTGCCTTGGTTCAGCTTCAGTTTTGCACTTATTTACGTCATTTCTTTTATTTAAATACTGCATTGTATATTATTTTGATAGAACTATGTTTGGCTCTAGGTTGGCGAAACAGGAAAAGTTTATGGCATTGATCACATTGATCAGCTAGTGAAAGACTCCATTGCAAATATCAAAAAAGGAAACCCTGATCTCTTAGCTAAAGAAAGAGTAAAACTTATATGTAAGTATTTAGAAGTGAATATGGACAACTTACTTGCGGAGAAACCAGTGCCATGCAAGCTTTTTTTTATACCTGTGGCATTGTGCCATGCATGAACATGTTTAACCCTTTAAGCCCTAAGAGTGGTCAGTATCAAATTTCTCCTTGTAATGTCAATGCTTTGTAAAAAAGAGTGGTCATGAGAATTACAGACATGATCACACACAATGAATTTGCTTGATATTTTATCAACTTCTCCCCACTACTTCTGTAGGAAATGAATAGAGGCAACAAACGAGAATTCAAACTTTGATCTTAGGGTTTAAAGGGTTAAAGGAGTGTGTCACAAAACCCTCTTTACCCACCATGGTTTATTAAAGAGCTTTAGATTCTGAGATGAGAATGATTATGAGAACAAGATTTTCTCAATGCTGAGTGTAGCTCACATGTCGACCAGCATCATTTTGGCAGGAAAACGTGATAGCTGTCATCATTCTAGTTTGAGTTTTAACGGGAATGTTGTAGTGGTGGAAACGAGTTATCAACATAACAGTGCTAACTTTTCTGGTGAATCAAATGTACAATGAAGCTTTAAATCGGGGTATCTATTTTTTTGAGAATACACAAAAAAACTTTAAGTCAAATCTAGTACTCATAGTAGTTCTCGTCCTCAAATCTAAAGCTCTCTATTTTCCTTTGGCATGAACAAATCTAGCGCTAAAGTTTTTGTTCTTGCCACCTTAGATTATTCCTTACAAGAACTTGTGCTTAGTTTCAATCTGCAGTAAATGACACACATGTAATTTTGCATGAGGTGGCAGATATAGAAGAGCAGTATAAGGAGTTTGGCAGCTTAAAAAAATCATCAACAGAACAGGATTAAAAATAATTTTTTTTTCCTTATCCAGTCCTTATTTTTACCATAGGTGGTGACGGCAGAAGAGGATATGAACCAGGACAACCGTATGATGCAATTCATGTTGGTGCTGCAGCTGCAGACCTGCCTCAAGCTGTAAGGGAGAAATCTACTTAGATTTCTAACCTGGCTCCTGATTTGATCAGGAGTTTCCTATTTTCATTTGCCGCCTCCCTGTCTTTGGATCAGGGCTCTGCTCTTGCATCCCCCAATGCCCCCTGACACCTTAATTTTGCTCTTTGGTGACTAGGAAATTGTACACTGCAAAACAGTTTGTATTTTTGCGTATTTAAGTATGCACAAACAGTCAAACAAAAGGTCTGGAGCAAGGCTGAAACTGGAGAGCAAGACTGGAGAGAGTAAATGCCCTAGGGGCATGT
>CALNXK010000045.1:1412500-1555000 GCA_942486035.1 Porites lobata
AGTAGCAACAGCTAGTCCTGGTAGTGAGTAGCCCTTGATATTTTTGAAAAGTACATAGAATGGGGCAGGCGAGACAACCTTGTCCTTGGCTCACCCGCTATATTGCACCAAGCGTGGACAATACACCTGCGAGCGGACTCTACTGTTTGGACTGGTTCAGTTGCGTTAAACGAGTCTTGACTTATGCTTTTAAGTGCAGTTACTGCTGGTCTTTTTCACAGTGCATGAATACTGAGAGGCACTGATATCCAAGTCATTTGCGATATGCATTACCAGAACCGAACTTGAGCTTTTTGAAGGATAAGGCAGATGAACAAGAATTTTAGGAAACACGAAAACAAAAAGTCGACTTAGTTTTTTTCTTCGTTCTTTTCGGTGCTTTGAACTATTTCAGCCATTTCAATGATATCCCAGTCATGTAGATAATTTTCAACACTGTTGCCGAAAAGTTTTTTCCGAATTACCAGAGCTTTTTCTTGAAGTTCTAGGGCCAGTTTTTTTCTTCCCATGCGTTTGTACAGTGATGCCAAGTTTTCATAAGATTGTGCTACATCGGCATGATCTTCACCGAAAATCTTCATGCGAATCTTGAGAGCTTTTTTGTGAAGTTCTTTAGCTTGCTCATATTTTCCAAGGCTGTTATACACTACTGCAAGGTTGTTATAGCTTCCCCCTACATCGGCATGATCATAACCAAAATTCTTTTTCTGGATCTCCAGTGCTTTCTTGTGAAGGTTTTTGGCTTGATAGTGTTTTTCCATATCGTTGAGTACCAATGCCACGTTGTTATAGCTTGCTGCAACCTCGGCATGATCTTCATGGAAAACCGCCTTCTTGATAATCAACGCTTTATAATGAAATTCTTTGGCTTGTTTGAGGTCTCCAAAACGATAGTATACGTTCGCCAAGTTGTTATAACTTCGTGCTACGTTAGGATGGTCTACACCTAAAATCTTTACCCCAATTGTCAGTGCTTTTTCGTATAAATCCTTGGCTCGACTGTATTTTTCAAGACGCTCATACACAGCACCACTAATGTTAAAAATCCTCCCTTTAATTAAAGCGCTTGAATCACTGTCGTCTTCCTCCAGTAAACTGCATGCTACATCGCATACATTTTTTGCAAACAACATATCAGAAATTTCGCAACAGACCCAGGCGAGGGTACCTAGCCAATCAAAAACTCTTTCTAAACTTATGAAGGGTGTCAACCTTTCTAGAATGGTACATCCGTTTGAAGTGAAATTTGATGTCATGTGCTCGAGTAAAGATTTACAGTGAGTCGTCAGATTTTTCAATAAAGCGTGTTCATCGTTTGCCTCTAGGAGGGACTCATAAATTATTCCAATCGCTTCGGCCATGTTGAAATCACTCTCCCCAGATTTGAAGTCAATTATTTCGTCAAGTTTTAAAGCCGCGTACACAGGTTCGGGCAAACTCACATATGTTTTTTCATCCCCTTCATCGGATTTTACAACTATCAAAGGAGACCTCATAATCTTCGCTTTTATTAGCTCTTCGGACTGATCAGTTACTCTTGCCTTGACGAACTTCAAAACAACTTCAATGGGGAGATCGTTTTGAGCGCAGATCGCAAGGAAGGAGAATGTCTGACGAAGAACTTCATCGGTTTCAACAGTTCTCCGAAGAGTCATTTCTACGGCGGCCTTTGTTTTCTCATTTCCGCTGAGATTTTCAGTCTCTTCACTTTGGCTGTGTTTTGAGATTTCTTGAAGGTATGCCTTCCAATCATAATTTGAAGGCCCATTTTTCAAGACAGTTTGCGCAAAATATTCAGCGGCAGCTGCTACGGCCAGTGGCTGATTATCAAGAGCTTTAGCAACATGTTCTGCTGCTAAGTCAGATTTTGTCTGATCTAATTCAGCTCGAAGATTAAGAGCTTGCTTTTTTAATTCCTCGACTTCCTTCGTTGGAAAAGTATTCTTCAGATTCGCTACTTCTTGAACGTTACTTGTAGGAAGACCTAGAGTTGAAAAGGCGTTCAATACTGTATCCACAGAAGTTCGGAAGTCGTCGTCCGTCAGTTTGGCCTTACCGTTATGAGCAACGGCTTTGTTTCGAACCTGACGAATATCATTTACCGCTTCATAGACAGCTTTGTTTAAAGTGGTTCCAATGCTGTCTGAGTAAAGGATGGCAAAAAACAAACAGGTGCAGTCCCATTCTAGCGTGTTACCATTCTGAATTATTACAAGATTCTGGCGATTTTTCTTCTGACTTGCTTTAGATTCCTTGCCATAGAAATCCTTACCATTTGTAGGTGTGTCTTTCCATTCTCCATGTGACGTTTTGTAACGAAGGTTCCATTCCTTCTTGAAAATCTGCCGCAGTCCTTCGGGAATCAAATTAAAAACTACAAAGCAGAGTCTGAGGAAATTCAGTTCCTCCTGCGAGTATTCCATCACTTTCTTTTACCCTGCAAAAGACAAATACAACTTGAATGTTTGGAGCAGTCTCGAGGATCAATGAATACGAGCAAAGAATCAATCAGAGACGGAAAAATATTTTAAGTGAAGTTTCACGTAGGTTTCGAAACAGCGGTTTCGTACACTGCTTTTGCAATCACTTTTCCACTACGTTTCTAGAGTAGAGGTGAGGTCAATTTGACAATTCATGCTAACTGTAGACTGCAAGTAATCTCACCAAGGTCAGTGGAGTGGAGTGGTACGCGAGCGGCGAGAAACATAAGAGGCGAGGGTCCTAAGGGAAAATAAGAGACACGCTGAATTTTGCGCCACTTGCGATTATCTGAACCCCTGGAACAGAGAAGACCAGGGCAACGAAACGCATTAGAAGCTCTTTAATACCTCAATACACCCCTCGGGTGCAAACACAAGCCTCTACTTGCGCAAACACTACAAACGCTCTGTTGCTCCAGGGATATTAATTTTTATTTGAAAGCGATTGGGACTAAAATCCCAGGAAAATGGGAAAATGGCACGCGCTCGAGCGCGGAGAAACGCTGCTACACGACTTATTTACTGCCCCAGTTGTTCAAAAGGTGGATAGCGCTATCCATCGGATAAATCACTATCCAGTGGATAAATATTAGGGGAGCCAATTGCGCTATCCACTGGATAGAGATTTATCTGGTGGATAGCGCTATCCACCTTTTGAACAACTCGGACGAGATTACTAGGGCTTTCGCTTGTCGAAGACATCACATCTTTCTAGTGACACGTAGGGTAAAATGAAAGGACGTCAAGAAAAAGAATTCTACTGAATACGGTTACGTTAATTATATTTTAATTTTACAACGAAAAAGAAGTTTACCGTGGATGGTCTTTCACCCTGGCAACTGGCCGCTTTAAAAGGGTTCGACTGTAATGTTTGTATCTGGTATTGCATTTATTGACAGAAGAACGAGTGAGCAATAACAAATATCTTTTTTAGACTTCATATCATCATCATCATCATCATCATTATCATCATCATCATCACTAATATAATTATAATTATTATTATCATTATTATTATTATTATGATTTGCTCTTAAATAATATATTTTGATATACTTTATATCATTATTTACAAATTATGAAAGGAATATATTGAAAACGGACACGTAAGTAATTGCTTACAGTAGTCTTGATATTTAGTTTGTAGTGTGACCATAGGGAACAAAGAAGTCATTTGTGACCTTCATTGCAGTTAAATTTTTCAGTTGATAGCGACGAATCGCCTTTTTTTACTGTCAAATCGAGTATGAACTGGCCAAACCGTCATGCGATCCTGTTACAAACCTGGTAAAATATTATTCAACCCCTGTTCAATCCGTTACGCAACATATACAGCTATTTCGAGAAAGGTATTGTGGGTAGTTTTTAGCCTGAGTAGCATGCGTCGAAAGGGGTAGGTAGTTTTGAGTTCACTGTTCTTCAAAGAAATTTTGAAAGAATGGCAAGAGAGGCCATGGACGTATATTTGCGAGTGCTAAAGGAAAGCAACAAAAGTAGGTTCGACAGCTACAGAGTCAGGAACAGTGTATTGATCATATCCCATATTACCTTTCGGGATTGTCGCGTGCACTTTTTTTTCCGACAAACTTTTTCGAAGTAGCTGTATACTGCAAACCTAAAAGACTGAAGACGCCAAGATCGGCTTACAGTATATGCCTCGCTTACGTCGCCGTTCGGGCGACGTTCATTCCCACCGAGTACTGGATAATATTTTACCAGGTTCGTAACAGGATCGCATGACGGTATGGACGGGGGGTGACAACTCTAACAAAGGCTGTTTGGGCAGTCCTATGAATAACTTTATGTCCTCCCGGAAATTTCGTCGACCCTCCCGAATTTTTCGGTGGCATTCCCCATAAATGTTTAACTTCCCAAAATTGTTTTAACAATTAACATTAAAATTTTGATTGGAGAGTTTTTGCAGCTTCTTGTTAATTATGTAACTTGTTAATTATCTAACCTTAGTTACTTTTTCGTTTAGAGGGTATCATGTTAACACAGAAAGACTGTCAAAACTTTTTAAGTATATAAAATCGTGTTTTTTTGTTTTTTAATCACCGATGAATCAGGCGAGCAGTGAAGGGGCCAACTACTAGGGGGGTCTGGGGCCATGCTCCCCCAGAAAATTTGGAAATCTTGGTGTTCTGAAACGCCATTTCTAGTGTTCTGAGAGGACAACTTCTGTCCAAAATGTTCTCTAAATCAATTGTCCTTTTTATGCTTATTTTTATTGGCGTGACTTCGCGTAGAAGTAGTCAATTTTATTTTATACAAGTTGTGCGGTTTTGAAATTGCTCTGGATATCACTTTCAACTAAGTATACTCTGTGTGGTGTCATTGTATGATTATCATAAGAATTCATTTGAAAATTTCAAAATCTGTCGAAATCTGAAATTTTCCTATCCCGAACGCATATTGATCGGGATTCAGGATTTTCGAGCAAAATCAGAAGGACCCCGACGAGATCAGGATGATTAAAGAGTCTTCACAGACATACTACTTTTTATGGCCTCATTTGTGTTTAACAAGGTTAAATGAGTTTCGTTTCTTTTTTACATACTTCTTACGTACTTCCTTCAAGTTTTCCAGTATGCAATCAGTGGAATGTGCTCTTAAAACTCGTTAACGTGCAGCGTAAAAATACCCCTGAACTAATGAATGATGGGATCTGGTGTGAACTGATAGTATGTGCCTTGCACCGGTACGGTTCTTGTGTCAATCCGCTAAGATTGCACGAGGTCAATTGCACTCGAACAGTTCATGCTATTTTAGTTGGAAACGTTGCTGATTGGTCCTTTCATATCATGGGAAGTTCAGCCGTTTTCAAGTGTCAAAATACATAGAATACAGCGCATACACTGGGTGCATATCACTGTATATATATTGTTTGATAACATGTAATATCAAATCTTTGCTCAATGTCCCGAAAATATCTCATATTTCCCAAAAAATTTCCCAGGTTTCCCGATTCCCGGCAAAATCTCCAGATTCCCGGAATAAATTTGTTTTTCTTCCGAAACAGCCTTTGTTAGAGTTGTCACCCCCCGTGGTATGGCGTTCCGTTGCGGACAAAATCATACCGATGGTAAAAACATGTTGAACACATAATACGTAAGTCGAAACTCGTAAAACACATCAAATGCAATGAAAAAATGTGAGTCGAGATTTGCAAAATATGTTCACGAACGAAAAATAATAATAAATAATAATAATAATAATAATAATATTTATAGAGGGAGCCCAACTCGCCAAGGCGGTTTTCAGTGGGGCCCTCATGCATTAATCTAACTAATTAATTAATAATTACGAAAAAAGTAAAATATGTTTACAAGTAAAACAAATTTAAAAATTTAAAATCTTAAAATCGATTATACAAAAAAAACATCAAGGTTTAAAATTAGCTGAGATCTTTTAAAAAAGTTTTTAACTTGGATTTAAAAATAGATAAAATATTACACTCTTTTAAATCATTTGGAAGGCTGTTCCAGTCTTTCGCGGCGTGAAAAATAAAAGTTTGTTTACCCCAGTTTGTTCTGGGTAGGGGTAAGCGAATATCATTAGAGCGTCTTGTATTATATGAATGAACAGCTTGACTTTTAGTAAAATTAAAGCTGAAATCGGTTTCTCCAATAAGACACTTGTGGATTGCAATGCAGCGATGAAAAAACCTTCTTGTGGATAGTGACTTCAAATCTAGACTTTTCAGTGCTTCAGTTGACGAGCTTCGGGGTGGTTGCCCCAGCATAACTTTAGCAGCTTTATTCTGTAGAATCTGTAATTCTGACATGATGGTGTCATTGTTTTTGTCCCCCCATATAACGTCTCCGTAATCAAAAAGAGGGAGGATTAGGGCATTGTACAAGGCAACTCTAGCTTGTAGCGACAATAGATTCCTGATTCTCCTAATTAGGCCTATTCTCTGATTAATCTTCATGCTGATAGCATCGACGTGATCTGCCCAGGACATAGACTGTTGAAGCGTTACGCCTAGGTATTTGAATGATTGTGTTCTTTCAATGCTAGTGCCCTCTACTTTAACCGAAATGCCTTGAATACGATTCAGTTTCTGAGGACTTCCAAAGATAACAAAATTACATTTGGATATATTTAGTGTCAGGAGATTTCTAGAGAACCACTCAGACACTGTCCCCAAGTCAGCATTGATGTGATGTTCAAGATCACTGATGCTTTTGGATGAGTAATAGAGTACAGTATCGTCTGCATAAAGAATAATATCGCTTGCCAGGTGACAGTCCGGAAGATCATTCACGTAAATTAAAAACAATAAAGGTCCCAATATATTATTAAGCAAATGTCATGAATACAAACATGAAATTATTTTTTGTTCTTTAATGCAAGCAACTCACATCTTTTGGAGGTCTAAATCTCGGGTAAGGATAAAGAAGACTCCTCCGACGAAAACAGGAACTTTGAGAATTTCGCACACAATCTCATTGGCGAGCGGGGGCGGGGGGTGGCAAATAAGCGGCGAAGCTTCGAGAACGCAAAGCTTCACCGGGAGCTTCAAATACCAACTTGAGAGAAATGGAGTGCTGAGCAACACTTACTAGTACAAGGTTTCGTGACTTAGAACTCACAGTTGTTCTCGATCATGATGGCCCAGAGTTTTTGCTTTTGTTTGTATTCGTGCGTACGCGTGCGTGATCGACTTTTTTTTTTTTTTTGCTTCTCCTAATTTCTGTGTCTCCGCCAAGCGTGATTGATGATGCCATTAGCGAGTTTCTATAAACTTGAAAGTTTCTTAAGGTCAATTACACTGACCTTCGAGATGAATCGCTTGAACAAAAAACAATTTATAAAGTTCGTGTTATCAGCACTTTGACCCAGAGTCATATTACGGAGAAAAAACCTGTTATCGTCTGTTGATCATCTATATCAGTCTCTGTTGAAGTAACAGGGGCACCCAACGAGATTATAGTCCAAAACCTCTTAAACATAGCATTGTTAAACGTATTTTAGTATTTAAACGGTAGATAAAGGCATATTTTTATCCCCTAAAAATTTTTCATCTGTTCGGATTTCCTAGCTGAAAGTCTAGTGATCCGAAAATTATAGGGATCAAAACTTACCTTTTCGAAAATTTCAGCCAGAAAAAAGGCTCCCGAAAATTATAGGTGACCTTTTTAGGGTAAAAATCCGCTAAAAATAGGCAATTATACCATTTTTTAGATGTTCGAAAATCCTAGGAGAGGCAGGCAAGCAAGAAATTTTACAACAAATGTTCCGAAAATTCTAGATCTCAAATCGTCTTCCGAACAGATATTTCTCCGAAAATTGTCGTTGGGTGCCCCTGAAGTAAGCCCTGTCTATCGAGTCGTGTTGGGTTTTATAGTGGGTTGTTTACTCTTAAAAGCTGTTCGCTGTCTGTTCTGGTAAACTTATCGTTTTCATGCAGTACAATAATTCTGTGTAGTCTAGATTGTCGTGAAAGGGTTTCCGACAAATAACCACTCTCGATATGGTCGTCTACAGCTCTTTTTTAACAAATTTACGGTCACCGATTTCCCCTTCTATGTCACGCGCGCAATGGTCGGCGCATTTCGGCGAATCGAGTTTTTTCAGCTCGACTCGCATTTATTTTTTCGACTCGTCTTTGTACTCACGACATTTGCTTGGTATTTCTTACAAATCTCGAATCATATTTTTTCATTGCATTCGATGTATTTTACAATTTTTGATTTACGTATTAATGTTTTCAACATGTTTTTACCTTCGCGCATATGACATTCCTTTGCGGACAAAATCATACGGTTTGAGAGTTCATATTCGATTCAGCAGTAAACAAAGAAGATTCGCGCTACCAACTGAAAAATTTACCTGCAGTTAAGACACACATAATCTGAAGAGAGCGCTGCTCTCTATTTCATACTTGTAACAGTCCTTAAATTAGATAATATATATAAATTAAAAATATGCTGCCTTATACATAAAATGAGAAATGAAACTGATAGCTTTCCAGATATCTTCCTTGATGTCCTGACTCCAGCATCGCGTATGTACAATCATAATACAAGATTTGTCAGTAATCTGAACTATTTTTTTAGGCCAAGGGTATCCACCAACTTAGGTAAGATGTCCTTTAAATTCTCTCAGCTCCAAAAATCTGGGAGACTGTACCGCTTGGCCTCAAGTGTCTGCCACATCATACGTCTAGTTTAAGAAAGAATGGAAGTTCTATCTTCTAGTCAACTGATCGCTAATCGTAGCCTTGCTTATATGTTGTATCACTGATATTATTTGAGATTTATTTCCTCTCTTGCTGCTGCCGATTAGATCTGAACATGACGGTGTCCAACAAGAAAGCTCCGAACAAATATTTCGCAGAAAACGGTCGTTGGGTACACAAATGAACTTAGTGTCTTTTAGCTTAATGATTATTTATCAACTACTTTTTCTCCTACTTACATACACTTGCGTAAATGCCTTAAATAGTGTGAAATGAAGAAAGATGGAAAGATTGATTGAAAGATTAACAAGTTTTAAGAAAAATTTTGTCAGGAGCATCACGAGCTAGGTTGCAGATTGATTATTCTTCCTTTATACTGGAACAATAGTAGATGCTAGTTACGGTCACTAATAGAGTTTTACTCTAGCACCACGCCTATTGCATAAAACTGCGACTGAGCATTTGAATTGACCTGTGAAACAAACAGATGAATACTAACCTTATGCAATATTGAATCCCACAGACTAACAAGACGGTAGCACGATGCAAAGATTCGGAATCCGTGATCAATTTGACGAAACCTGAACCTGTGTCGAAACTGAAAGTCACGGGACGTCTCCCATTTCTGTCAGCTGTCATCTGGTTGTCATTTGCACAGTGACCTTTCTAATAATCTGTTTCGGTCGGGTTATCGGACATCGTTACTCGTTTTTCGCTCAAAAAAGACGACTACTGGGGAAGTGCAAGAAAAATGTTGAGAGAATGAAACGATCGTTACGAAGTTGACGAGATGCGAAAGTTTGTAATTGTATTGTAATCAAATTTTCGTTGATATATGGCCGATTTATCCAGGATTAAAATTTTGTAATCTGTTTTTGTATTTTACAAAAGTAACATTCCTATGCACTGCTTAGGGTGTAACATTTTGTGTTATCATTACTGTATCTCGTAGTAAAGGCTAGTATTTTGTAACCTCGAGTTGCATGTTCTTACACGAGAAAACATTTTGTAAACCTAGAATGACAATAATTTTTGGAATTTCCTGTTAGATCAAATTAGTCACGCTTGTGCCATACATACATACATACATAAATATTGGAAGTAGGAAAAAAACTACACTTTCATCCCGACAAGAAAACAGAAAACGCCTTCAAAACTAGGTACAGAAACCACACTGCATCATTCCGTCACGCAAAACACAGGAACTTCACGGAACTAAGTAAACCACAGGCAGCCCAAGCTCACATCACGTGAAAGGATTAGATTAATTATTGGCGGTGTGCGAGCCGGGACGTGACTGTTCAACGAAAGCGGTATTGGGTTACATGGCGGCCGTGAATTTATAAAGGATTTGTATGGGAATCCACGTTATAGATTTAGGAAGATAAATACTCGTAGAAATTCTCAATAAAAAACGTCTTACCTTATTTACATGGTGTGTTCTTGCTTGCTGTGTGGTTATTTTCCCGATCCGGTGCGATTTTAGCGATTTTTTTCATTTCTGAGAGAAACTCAGAAATGAAAAAAATCGCTAAAATCGCACCGGATCGGGAAAATAACCACACAGCAAGCAAGAACACACCATGTAAATAAGGTAAGACGTTTTTTATTGAGAATTTCTACGAGTATTTATCTTCCTAAATCTATAACGTGGATTCCCATACAAATCCTTTATAAATTCACGGCCGCCATGTAACCCAATACCGCTTTCGTTGAACAGTCACGTCCCGGCTCGCACACCGGCAATAATTAATCTAATCCTTTCACGTGACGAGAGCTTGGGCTGCCTGTGAATAAACATGTCTGGTCCCTGACACCAGAAAAAATAACAGATTCCCATTTTTGGATATTTTAGGGTATTAAAAGAATACCCCCCAAAATCCCAAATATGGCAAAGTGAGACAAGTCCCAACCAGGGAATTCCCAACCAAGTTCCCTGGTTGGGACATGTCTCACTCTTCCAAATTTGGGATTTTTGTGGGCATTCTTTAAATACCCTAAAATATCCAAAAATGGGAATCTGTTATTTTTTCCTGTGATGAAAGACAACAACATTGACTACTCTATTTCATGGCGTATCATTTCATCTAGCTCATCCTATAACAGTTCAAGTAAAAGGTGTAACCTTTGCCTCAAAGAGAAATTTTTAATTATCTCTCGTTCCAATCTGTCGTCACTTAACAAACGTAACGAACTTGTATCTTCTTGCCGCCACAGAAACAAAGTGTTGCTATGTAACAATTAAACATTTAAATTTAAATTTTCCCCAACAATGTAATCTCAAAGTATATGGTCGATGGCTATGAATATTCTTATCATTAAAATCCCCTGAAGAGTGAGAGATCACGAAACAGGCTTGTCGGGATGAAAGTGTAGTTTTTTTCCTACTTCCAATATTTACATCACGCTCTACTTTAACGTATCGAGCCGCTCTACTACGGAAAAATCGAACATCGAAACACAGACTTCCTACATACATACATACATATACTTTATTTACGCTCGAAATTTTACAGAGTAGCTGTAAAGCTAATGTATTCGAGAAAATAAGTTAAAATAAAATAAAATATGGTATATTACAATTCCAATGTTATTTATAAACTATATACAACATTATGCATGCAAAGGGAAATAGTGCCGTCATGTAATTGGTGACAGAGGCATGGGGAAGGGGTAACCTGTGTACAGACCCCTTCCCCCTCCCTTCGGGAAAAATCTGAGGGAAGGGCAAGGGTCTGTACGTCCCCTCTCCGTAGAAATCGGCCCATTGAAGAGGAATGGGCACGCAAAGCCCTCTGGGAGTTTCGTCCGCCATTTTGACTTTCTGCTAAACAGACGACCCAGATGAGGCGCCCTCCATTCTATTATTGGGCGTTGCCCTCACGAGCCGAAAAATAGCTCAGTGGTGACTGGGTACGAGTCTGAAACGGTGCGACATATTCTCCTTCTCGCTCGTCTTTCTCAGTACTCTGGGTAAATCCGGTACCAGACACCTGACCAGAGGTATTTTCTCGCATGCGGCGAGATACTTCGGCCACATTCCGACACGTCTTTGACATGCAGCGAATGTTTCTTGGTCGGCCGCAAGCAATGACTAGTCCGAAACTGGAAACCGGGCATGAGAAGTCTTTGGCAATCAGGAAACCTTCCCAGCTTCTTCCTCGCAGGACTGTTAGTAGTTATCAGTAAAATAACAAAAAGGTAGGGACTAGGATTGTGTTGTTACAACGTTTAAATATATTAGATGTGGTCTATTTTATTTTATTTTATTTTATTTTATTTTACTATTATTTTTTTAATTATTCCCATAGAATTTAATTGTTATTGCATTTGTACATTACTAGAATAGTACTTTAGATAGCTTTCAGTGTACAGGCGAAGAGCCACTTTGTGGATTCTGTATTAAAGTCATTATTATCATTTATTGTTTATCAGCCACTATCACTGAGTCACTCGAGTGTTGTATTAAAACTGATGTCGATGGAGTTTCAAGCACAACTTAAAACAAATACGCATACATAACAAATCAAAATCCAAACATCATGGAAAGAACTATATCACGAACATTTCAAATAAATAGCCTACAACGGTCCCGGAAGAATATGCACACTTAACAAGTAAGGCTGGTATAATTGACAACAATCTAAAATATTCGAGGTTTGGACATCCATCAAGTTATCTTGCCATGTTACCTTCTGTCTTTTACTGGCATGACCTGAAAAAGATGGAAATAACGTGAGACATTAAGTACCTAATAGTTCTTTTCCAAGATGACTCGTAAGCCTCTTATCAAAAGAAGGGAAAAAGCGAAACCTTTTAAATGAACGTATTTTCATCTTCATCTGAAACTCCGGTTTTGCATTTGGCTCCCCTTTGAAAGAGAGCCTTTTTTAGAACTCAGAAATGGCCTTGTATAATTCGTATTATCAACAATCGACGAATTGCATAGGGAAAAGTATAATAATCGGGCAAATTCTCCCAAAACCGTCACGCCTATCACAACCCAATTACACTGAACAATCAGCAACCTTTCACGAACAACACGCACACTTGTGACGACACGGTTACGAACAAACAAACAAACATCCAAGCATGAAAAGCACGTGTGTGGAGTTTACAAAAATACCTACACTTAATTATTACTTGATCACAACCAGGCAAACATAAACAAATTAATGACTTATTACGGAACAATCATTTTAGTCACGACAAAATAGAAGTAAAGAATGTTGTATAATAGACGAACAAGACAAAGACATGGAAAAAGCAACAAACTATTACAACACAGAATTTTTTTGGGTAATACAAATAGGAAACAAAAAAGGCATGTATTACTCCATAACTACAAACCCTCACAATAAAACACGTATACATGGCCAGCAGGCACGAAACAACCATAGTATTTTTATACAGTGTACAACAACAGACAATCCAACCAACAAACATAAAATAGGTGAAACTCTTTCATGGTTACACATTTATACACGCAAACGTATGTACATTACAAAACAAACATTTACACGATAACACAAAAATAAGTGTAACAATAATAGTCTAATATAGTCAAGGCCGAAATTGAGTGTTTTTTGATAAACGAATGAAACTTCTCACCAATGTCAACCAACACCCACTTAACATTTTTCGATATACAGGCATGGCTGAAAAGTCCCATGAGCCGGGAAAAAAGGATTTTAATAGAAATGCAGACGTCAGCATTTTTTATTTAAACTGGCCATTACTTTTAAATGACTTTTCAGCTATGCCTCTTTATCGAAAATTCTTAAGTACGCAGGGGCCTACAAAATATACAGACTTTGGTTCTTTTATCATAAAACGCACAGCTCCTTCTTTTAGACTAACATCCTGACTATAACTACTCAGTGTAGTATTCGCACGCAGATAAACAAATGTGAAGGACGTTTAACAGTGAAATGGCAAAAAAACAGGCCGAAAAAGATTGATTCAATGGACACACGGTTAAACAGTTATACCAGCAAGCAAACGCTAACAAACAAACAAAAACTTATACAACTAGACAAACATGTTGTTGCCAACGGCACAAAAACAAACCAACAAACAACTCACTTAACAAAAACATAATTATGACCACACGGGCACTGACAAACACTACGTTAACGGACAAAAAATACTTATGACGACACAGATACAGAAGAGATACATAACGGGACGAAAAGTTAGCAAAAAGACACAAATACACTGAGACAAATAAAAAACAACAAACCATACAGAAGAAAAATCATGTAAACATCCAAACAATTACACTAGACGGAAACATCACATTTACAAGAAGCAACATAACTGCCAAGGAGTAACGGAAGGGAGGTTGATACATCGTCCCATGACATATTTGTGACAACATAAACGTAAACAAACGTGTTTTATATGACAACAAACAAATATTATTGCTATACATTTATACAGCACAACTCTCCTACATAAGATGAAAGATGTTAGTGACAGCAAAATACAATCAAACACATTTTTCGCTACATTCCAACAAGTAACAAACTTCTAGAGGACAGAACAAAAACAACACAAAACATATAGACAAAACCTTACGCAAAAGAAACAATTTATGACGACACAAATATAAAGAAACAGACGGATTTACAGAGGAAATGTTTTTATGATAACACAAAACTACATTTACACAAAACAAGCATATCACATATGTGACATGAAATACAAAACAACAAACACTTCCACAAAAAAGCATGTCCAAAGCACCAAGGACTATACAAAACGAAGAAACTTTCAGTAATACAGAGAACCCACTTTCTGACGGTCAAATACAAATAGATACACAGAACAAACACATTCACCGTATAACAACACAAAACAAGCTAAAGAACATTTATGCAAACAGATATCTTAATGACAACACGAATTCAAACATGTTGAATACCTCACGCACATATAACGTTTCTACAGCTCCTTTTAAACCAGAAACAAACTCATAATAAATATACGAGACATTCTAATTTACAACGCTCAAAAGTCAAACACTAAAAAAGGTGCAAAGAGCAGCATGTTTAGCACACCAAATTAAGGAAACCTGCAAGTTTATACTTGATTTGGGCATATTATTGTCAATTATTATACGTATCTGTCTGTTCTTGTTTTACTTGTCGAATTGCGTCTTGTCAACTGTCTGTTTGAATGTATTTCCACGTGTCCAGTTTCCATATAGTTTCTGTGAATCAGTCAGTCAAGTTAATTTCAAGGTATGTCTGAAAACGTGTTTATTTACGTCAGGATGGTTTCATAAATTTTCGTCTTGTAAGTCTTGTAAAGTTGGCGTAGAATACCAGCCGGTCAGTGTTTTCTTCATTCGTCCTTTGTGGTCATTATGTCACGTCTATAAAGCGCCGAGAGCGGTTACCTTGATGTAAAAAGAGACAAAGACTTTCATTGAGCACCTACGTAAATAGGAAGTCAAGACAAAATTTCCTAACATGTGAAAAGATCATTTTATTTAACAAAAAATATTAACGAAATAATCTCTTCTGATTTTGTTTTTCGAGAGCTTTTTAGATTCTGGGAAGTCATTTAGCAAAAGCAGCAAGAATGTGACGTCATAATTATTCAAAATGACAACATGACGCGGCGGAGCAATTTTAAAATTTTCTAAGATTTACTGTATAATGAAACTATGCTTTCTGAGCGCCACGTTGATTTCAACCTGCTCCCGAGGGTTTTTCCGTTCAACTGTGGGAGGGAAAAGGGCCTTGGGACCTGGGGACCAGGTTGACATTTATTCGTTAGCCAGTGATGTGGACAATTGAACCCCTTTTCACAAGAATGCTGACTTTTTAGACGATTTAGGGTTAATGCAAGGAATGCGGACATTTTTTAGGTAGTCTTAGCATGATTTTTAAAGCAGTTTCAGTAGAAAACATTTTTTTTAGTTTGTTATAGTTTTTTTAAAAGAATGTGTTTTTTATTTAGGATATCTATTTTAATATTGCAAAGTTTTTATAGTTATGATGACAATAAAAGCCTGTTGTCTTTTTTTTGGTAGACAATTACGTCCGCGTAAAGATTAGTCTCTTCCATATTAAACACACTTGTCAATTTGCAATGTAAACTGTCACATAGCAGAGCCCTCGATCCAATTACCTTTTTATAAGGGTATGAAGATGATTTTCACATTACAGGAAAACGTACCTCTTTTAGAATCAATATGAATTCTAACGAGAGTTTTCTTCTCAGGTCTTGATGCCTTTCTAAAAGCTGTTTCCTTCACTCTCATGTCCAAGTTTTCTGCCGACAGCCTAGTTCTTTTTCCCCTGAAGGGGCGTTGATGCCATGGCCAACCTCTCTAAGGCTGTCCGTGCATGTTCTTAAACAATGAAAAGTAAAGCTTTTAAAACTATTTAACACAGATTGTCAATAACCTTTAACAAAGTTACATTATTTTGATTATCAAAAAATATTCTTAAACGCCCATTTTAAAAAAGATCCGTTAGCAGGCTTGTACGGTGATTTGATTGAGATGCTAAAATTGTTGAATAAACCGAACTTTTGATCCCGTTATAAATCGACTGAAGTTAACGCATAGTTGAAGAGGATACGCGATTATGTTTTTATCAGATTTATAAATCTGTCTAATATTCTTTTACCTGGAAAATGCCACAACGCCGTCAACATAAGCACTGTATCTTCGTACTCCTAAACACGAATAATGCGCACCGTCCAAAAAGCATAGGAGAAATTTTTTTGCGGTTATAACGTTTCGTTTGGAATACTTTTTCATGTTGAAGATCCGTGGTCCTCTAACAAGTGAGTTCCCCAGTCTATAGACTAAGCAATAGTTCTCTTCTGTTTTGCTTGCCACGGCTTCTAAAACGTTTCCGCCCAACAGTGATGCAATGAAATGTCAGCCAATCACTGTGCGGAAGCGTGCAACACGACATCGAGGTTAATTTCGTGGTCTCTAAGAAAGCGACTGAGGTGAACTCGTTAAAGTCAGAACTCGTTAAAGTCAGTGACCTGTTAATAAACATGATAGACGTGTGTTTCCATGGAAACAAACTATAATGATTGTTTTCCAACTTTTTAAACCTGTCAAAACCACCAGTAAAATTGGATTGTTTTACGACTTTCGAAATCCATTCTAGACTAACCCGGACTTTGAGAAGGAGGAATTGAAATATAATGTATGTAGGAAATAACGTAACGAATTCAAGATGCCAAAATCATGATTTTAAACAAAAAATAGTAAGCCATGCGAATTCAAAGAATCCAGTCTTTCCATAATTTCGTTTTTATGTGGTGATTTAGATTCTTATGAACTCTTGTCCACTCTTGAGCAGAACTAATTAACTCATTCTTGGGAATTTTACAAAAAGATATTTTTCTTTTTTTGTGTTTATTTTTTCTTTGGCTAGCATTGGAAGTGGGTGGGTAAATAAGTATTAAGCAGTGGCGAATAATAATTACCTAAAGTTAAAAGAATCATAAAAAGATCTCTCCCGAGGGGGCTATTCTAAGATACTTACAAAGGAATAACAATTACCTTAAGTTACAGGCATCATAAAAAAAACTAAGCTAAAATCATTAGTTAAAACGTATATGCTAAGTAGTTCACGCCTTACTTTTTAAAATTACTCATTAAGCAAAGGGAGTTCCAAATATTTATTGAACGATAAAAAAGCAATCCTGAGCGGTAGCGGTTCCACAAAAGGGAGATTGTAACTGATCTTTATGCCTTGTGCTGTAACTATGTGCCTCCGACCTTCCGCTGATCTTTCTGGCTAAATAAGCAGGTGCAAAGCGATTGATAATCTTATACAAAAGTGTGACATACCGTTTTCCAGCTGACTCTTGACTGCGAGATTTCGCGTGGACGGCCGTATAAACGCATACGTTAATGAGAGATTAAGACTGCAGGGAGTGGAAGGGTGGGGGGAGGCTTCAGTATGGAAGAGGTGGAGATGCTCTTCGTCTCACTTAGGGGTGCAAATTGCCGATTTTAAAATCAATGAGGATGTTGCAGAAAACAGGCCATGCAGTATTTCGACTCATACAGTCCTCTGTTAGTCATATGCGAGCAGAAATAAAGAAGGCCGGTGAAAAAGAAAAAAAGGACAAAAAGTAAGAGTTCGATAAAAAAAAAGTCTAAATTAAAAATCACTGTTGCTGTTATTCGGCTGTCTTTTTTCTATTTTATCTTCCAGGGATTACAAAGAGCTCGAGACACACCGAAGTCGAACTAAACACAGAATGACAAGCCAAGCTGTTGTCGCTCTCTCCAGTCCTACTGAGCTTCTGCTCTTAGCCAACTGGTTTTTACGGGACTGATATATTGCAGCATCAATTCTCTTCTCTTCGCTTTTAAAACCCAGAGCGAGAAGAAAGGATCTGGGAAAGAGGTTAAGGTTTGCCTTATTCTCGTGACAACCACGTGATAAGGTTTGTTGTTCAATGCATTTTTTCGGCAATATTTTATTTTATTTTATTAGGAAACAAATGGCTTACTTTACTATAGGCATTTCATTAGATAGCAAAAAGGAATATTTTGTAACCAATAATGTACGTGAAACAGACTCTGAAGTCTTTATTCAAGATTCTTTTATGAGGATCATGAAAAGCTCAGAGATCAAAAGTAAAGCATGCTGGCCAAGAGCCATTTTGTTCAATTTTGTTGAGACATCATATTCTTGTTTATCCTCTTTCCGTGATTCTATAAACACGATAAGAAAGTGAGTGATGAAAGAGTGAAATTCGTTTTCTTGTTGTTGTCAATTTTAACGCTTTCGTTTTAACGTCGTTTCTTGTCAAACATAAATTTGAGGACGAGCACCGTTAAAACTTCATATGGCAAAAAAATTATTAATGGCAATTGAAAACGAGATTACTTGATTTTCGCGATGCGTTTCACTTGCATTTCAACAAGATGTCAAGAGTCAAACAGACGTGAAAAATTTACGAATTTAATCATGTTTAAACTCAGATACATGTTTTTTTCCAAGACCTATTGAGAGATCATTGACCCATGACACGGGCGAATTAATTCCGAAGAGTGGTGGCATTGTCCTTAAGTTTCGCGCCATTTTTACAACCTAAGAGACCAATAGTTTGCCACCCGTTATTTTCCCGCGGTTGAGTTATGTCATATGATGTCATTGAAAAATACCAGGTGCTGTTATTGAACTTGACACAAAGCGTTTGGACGGACCAATCAACTGCAAGATGGCTGTCGCCATGACAATTGCGGAAGAAACCAGATTGAAGCTTGAAAATGACATCAAGCATATGGCATGGCATTACTCACTGATTAGGAACGGTAAACCACCTCCCGCGGAAGCGTACCCCTGGCTAGACGAGGGCGGAACAAAGCAAACAAACCGCAACCACCCGTGTTAGTTTCGTTAGGAGCGAAGAAAAAGGACTCGCAATGTGAAGGGAGCAAGGTCAGAACGAGGTATCCGTAGAGTAGTTTAGATGGAGGAAACAAGTGATACCCCATTTTACCAGGACGAGGGGATACCATCGCATGTTATTTCTCCGTACCTTTTTGACAAGTCCTCGCTGCACTTGAATTTACAAACCTTATCAGAGGATCCAAAGATGGGAGAACTGAAAAAACATGCAACTCCATCGGAGCTTCGGTCCCCTGATCTGGGTTTGCTTAAGCTCGGCTCACCCGAACTGGAAAAAATGATCATGTCTCTGCAGAGTAATGTAACGGCTGGCCCGAACGCTAGCTCGCTATTCAACGCGAATATTCACGCACCGGTTCACACGGAACACGATCACGAACCGTATTCACGTGGATTCACTGATGCATTACAAGACCTTCACGATAGGCAAATCACCAGAGAATCTTCTTCGTTAATAGATTTGGCAGACAGCGCTGCAGAGTCGACAGATCCATTTTTAGGGCATAACACAGGGGGAAATGCTTCCGCTTTTCTGGCAACGGTACCCGTGTCTTCTATACGAACTTCCGCGGATGAAGTTACATTCACATCATCTTCTTCACGCGTTGACGCGAGCGATTTTTTCCCAGGGAATGGCACTTCATTTCCTCCAATGAAAGGAGGAACTATTTATCCTTATACGAGTTCGGGGACGGCAAATTTCACGACTCTCTATTCTTATCCATCGGAAAATGCACCATATTCGGCTTATCACGATTTCAACATGGAAAATTCAGCCACCCTTCGGGCTTTTGCATCATATAACAGCGCGCTGGCGCAAGAAAAGGGAGAATTATCCGGTTATAAATTGGAAAATCAAGCGCAAATGATCTCCGATCACGGTTCTCTTCAGCCGATTGATCTGGAAGTTCAAGAGATCGTGAAACGAGAGCGAAAAAAACAGAGGAACAGAATTGCTTCGTCGAAGTGCCGTAAAAGAAAACTGGAACGCGAAGCAAGACTCGAAACGAGGGTTAAAGAACTTAAGGAGAGGAATATTGAATTAAATGCAGTTGCCAATGCTCTAAAGCAGCAAGTCTGTGATTTGAAACAACGAGTTATGGATCATGTTAACGAAGGTTGCCAGATTATGCTAGCGCATCAGTCCCAGATGTAGCTAACAGGTAACTTTATTGATTATAACACCTCGCTCCCAAACAATATTAAATTCATCAAAAATATAAAACGAAGATCAAAAGATACTACCAAAAAGAAGCTTTGATTTGAAAGATCTCTCGTAATGATTTCATCCACGCACTCGAGATTTAGAATTCCATAACATCATTACCTTGGAGAATAGAAGAGTTTTCACTTGAGGTGGCTGTTTGAAGTGACTTTTGTTGACTTGTTAGCAAGTCAGCCGTAAAATCACTTTGACAATAATAATTAATTTAACGGGTAACGTTTCTCCCGCTTGATTAGAAGGGGAAAAGGTCAATTTAGTAAGTCTCTCAAACCTTTTAACCAAGCCAATCGCAGTATTTTTCTTACGACAACGTGGAGTATATATATTTTTTGGAAGATGGCAGATTTACATAAATGTCAGATTTCATTATTTTATCGCTGACATGATCTCATCGGAAAAACATACCAAGAAGTTCATTGTAAATAAGCCGCGACTCAAAAGAATATCCTAGGTCCAATCAGCCTAGTAAATTCCATAATCAGGGAATCAGATTTGCTTTCAGACTCACGTTGATGTATCCGTTTCACCCACGTTTGTAAAAAGGTATTCGTTTGGAATCGGATTCTTTTACATAGTTGATAATGAGTCATGGACAACTGATTCAAATCGTATTATCGTTTTCAAAGAAAATACTTTCAAAAGCATTTTTGAACGACACCATTTTTAACTGGTTAGTCAACGTTCTGGCATTGTTGCAAGGCTAAAACGTATCGAATGCGATGCGTTTCAAGAGTAGAGGATAAGGTTTAGTGTGTTCTAGGCAAAGTAGAGCCATTTTATAGAAAATAACATCCTTCACCGTGGAGATAATACAGTTTCAACTGTATAGACTCACGTTTTCGTCCAGGGCCCAGTTGTTGGAAGGGCGATTAGCACTTAAACCAGGGTTAATTTTAACCCGGGTTTCTTTTTCTTTTGTTCTAAAGCATTTTCCCGGATAATTTTCTCTATTATTTTTAACAGTATCCAATCATCAACTTCTTGACAAAAAGAATTAAACTGAATTTACTTTTTAAGTCTTCAAATCTCAATTCAAATTTAGCAACCCTGGGTTATGTTAACCCAGCTTTGAACAACTCGGCCCAGGAGTAAAATGGTTACACTGAGAACGCATTTAGATATAGTACAAGCACAGGCGTATGTGAAAATGATATTATCTTTAAGATAAAAGTATAATTTATTGATAAAGTAGTTGCGATAAGTGACGGTTTCTATTTTAACGCTTTTGCGCAAGCGCAAAACAGTACACAGCCGCTTTGCCGCCACGGTTCGTTTTTGTTCCCTGAGCCCTCGGTACTTTGTCGAGTAAAAAAAGAACGTATTTCACGTTTTTTTTTTTGTCTAAAAGGGGCTTTGAGAACCGAAATGACCACAAATAAGGAACAAGGCTCGAAGGATGTGAGGCCGTCTTGTAACCATGAAATTAAAGGGACCATGCGACCATTGACATAAAGAGCCTGAGAACTAAGCCCTTTCTAAGGCAGGGGGCACGTTTTTCGAAAGTCCCTGTAACTGTTCGGGCCCGAAATGCTGTTTTTTGTTTGTTGTGTTTGCTTTCAAGATCAAAGTTTCAATAATTTGAAAATAATGCAATGAATCTATCAATTAACGAAGGTTTGTGAGCTAGGCACTGTGCTACTATTCAGCAGGTTTTGATTTTAAAAATTTCCTTCGGGCCCAAAACGTTACTTGGCCTTGCGAGAAACGGGCCCCTGCAGCAGGAGCCGATTATTAACAAAGGTCCTTTCTCGGGCAAGCTCATTCCTAGGGAAGTTCCCTTGTAAACTGGGATGGAAAAAAATGGGAACAAAAACGCTATTCGGGGAGACTTGACACGAGGCTTTGAGTTTCTCAAATACCAGGTAAAGAGGGTGACTTCATGTGAATTATTAGAAGAAAAACAATTTTTTTTAACGATTCTCAATAGACTACAATTTCTCTCCTTCGAGCCTTGTCTTAAAATATCGCTAATAGTTATTTTATTGAGTTATTCACACGAACACAATATCTGCATCAAATTTATTTTTGCTACGATGTATATAAATTTCATTATTTTATTTACGTGTTGGTGTCAGAAGTGTGGAATTACTTTTTTGCTTATACTTTCGTTTTTGAGAAACTCATGCAATTTAGGAAGGTCAGATTTCTCCTTTCTAAGACGGTAGATTCAATAGATTTCAGATACGCAAACACAGGTTACAAATCTTGTAGTTAAGATGTTTAGCAATAGCAGTCAAGATAAAACTCATTGCTTTTTATTAGAGATGCTGTTTATCTGACCTGTAAATTCGCCACTTTATAAACCAGAAGCAAATTGAGCCGAGTTAGATTTCGCAGAGACTTCAGGGATCGTTACTGGGGACGCGCCGGTCAGCTATTGGCCATTTTTTCCCTACTCCCAGTAACAGTCCCAGAATTCTTTGCGAAAGTTTACTCGGCCCAGTTTCCTTCTCGGTTTTAAAGTGGCGAACTTGTTTAAAATAGTCTGTTTTAATGCCTTCTGAAAGAAGGTGCGAAAACAGCGAAAACTTCCTCTAGTGCTGTTATAAGTTACGCCATGAAAGTATCGTGTTCCATTAGATTCTGTTTCAATATAAAGCACAGTTTATACCTTCTTTAGTAGTATTGTTAGTTTGCCGTTGCACGCATTTGCAGATTTAGAAAGCAGGCCCATGCTTACCCAGAATGCTTTGCACGTCACGATGAGAATTCAGGCTCAATCGGAATCTGACCACGCAAGCGCGTGCAAGCTTTTTGCGCTTCTGAGGGTCAACATGGACCATCTACGTCCAGTAAACCATTTTTATTGCGTAGATCTCATACATGTAAAGGGAGGGTCATTAAACAAAAATAACAAACATTTATTTAGCAGAAAAATTTATACATATTATTTCGATGAAAAATGCCCCCAGGATAGCTTTTTGCTAAATTTAGCCGTTAGAAATTCTAACGTATTTTAACGCTTTTAACGGGGTCTTGACCCGGGAATCAATGCCCTTTACCCGTGAACGTCTGACGAGGGTCCCGTCACTTTTTACAGGGAAATCCCCCGGGTCTAGACCCTCGGTTAAGTATAGCATGTAAATAATATTTGGACGTAATTATTGGCTTACAATATTAGTTAATTGAGTAGATAATTTGAGACACCCAATGAGCCGACTTCGCCCAATGCTTTACAGGAACAATTTCATGTTTCTTTTCAGAGTTTTACTGGACTTACCAGGTCTTTAAAAAGAATTTGTCATTTGTTGAATATCTCATTCGTTTAAAATGTTTGGAAAAAACGTTCTTGTTTTCCTTAAAACGAAACTCGAGCATCATTTTCCAAGCCGGCGTCGCAAACAGTCTAAATCCCCAATACAGAAAACTATTTCGAGTTCTCTATCTCTGTAGGTTTTGGGCGACAAGCTGGCTTCAACACAGGCTATATTTCCAGTATTCTCTAAAGAAGGAGTTTGTGTTAGACAGCCTTGCTTCCTGCCTCTTCAAAATTTCTTCCAATAATATATAGTGTCCATTTGACGTCCATTATGACGTCATTTTGATTCCGCGATATATGTGTGGCATGACATATACATTAGACGAAGCGACTCTTTGGGTGTCCGAACTGTAGAAGGCATGAAAAAAAATAGCTGTAGAAATTTGATATTGTCAATAAATTCTGAGGCTGATAATTGCGGCTCAGTAGTTTGTTATATTTATAACGACTGAAATGTGGATTCATTTATTTCTTAAGACGTGCGTGTTTTATTGTTCATATCCTTAGACTAAAGGTAAGTCTTCTTGAATCTCTGCACAAAACCTCATAGTTTGATAATTTAATTATTTAAACCGAACCTTCTTTAGCAGCAGATTCGCCTAGTACTGTTTGTTTGCAGTACTAAGAAACAAAATAAAGTTTATTTCTTTAATATTGGCAGTATGTTAGATTTTTGACTATTCAAATGGTGCTATTGCTCAGAAGGCTTTAAGCAAGATAATGCATTTAGTGCACAGTTATCGTTTACGTCGTGTAGGTGACTAAGGTTTTACTGAATATCATTCCGTTAGCTTTAATTAAGTTCATAATAAAAGTATTAGAAAAAATTTTGTTTACAACTAGAGCTATATTATCAAAATAAATATTATATAATTTCTTTCAGTCGGGTAGAAATTTATGTGTCATATCCATTTTATTTACGCATTTAAGTTTCAATCATTAAACTGATGATAGAGTCAAAAAAAGTTACAAAAAGTTGAGTGGCTAGCCAAATCACTGAAACATGCTTTGGCTAAACTTTCTCTTTTATATATATTTAGTTGCTACGTAAACTTTAGAACAACGGGTGCAACCTTGAGTGCAAGGATTTCTGGGATTGTTTTGGTGGTGGACAGGCGATAGTTATGATTTGACGATAGCATTCCCCCAAACGAGCCAGACCCTGTATCCATTCTTCCTGTAGTTCTTTCATAGAGTGGCGAACAGGAAATGCTATAGCTGATCTCTTAATGATGAATATTAGGCTGCACGAGGGAAAAATTTAGTTGATTATATATTTGATCCACTGTCGTCGCATATAATGTGTTGCCTCGAGTGATGTTTAGCATACTCTCCCCTTCCTTAAGGAGATCTGAAAAGTACACGTGAAATTCACCGTAGCTGGAATTTCAACTTTGTCATGCGAGGTGGCCCCGATGTAGTTACTATTCTCGTACTAACCTTTTAATGCAAAAGTACATTCTTAGCTTATTTCACATTTCCAGTTCATTTCGCAGCATTCCCCTGGGATTCGCTTGACCTTCAATGTTGGGTTGATACAGGTACGAGGGACGGAAGGGGGACTTGGGCACTGCTTATTACGCAGGAAGCCATTTCTACATTCCATAACAATTGCGCATGACGCGTCTGTGAGTTTCTCACCATGCGACAGCTTGAGACCATCATATGTGCAGCTTTTGTCTGAAAAAAGAGATGCTGGGGCTTAGCTTTCTGGGAAACTGCCCACCTACCCCTCCCTTAACCCAACATTTTGCCTAAATAATAAGTAAGTGTTAATGTTTGCTTAGGGGAAGGGTAGGTTGAAAGTTTCACAGAAAGCTTAATTGATCTGAAATTTTTACATGAAATATTTTCATATTGGGCGGGGAGCAGTGCTGACTTCACTTACTTCACATTATTTGCCCTTGGTTCAAGTCTTATGCGGGCTGAGTTTGTTGTTGATTCCCTTTCTTGCTCAGGGGGAGGTGGTAAGGGTCCTCCAGGTACATTCCGGCGATACTAAAACCCAGTGAGAACTGTTGATTTCGATTTTCTCTCTTTTCAATTCGATTTCTTGAATTCACGAACACGTATCACATAAAGCACCTTTGCATTTACAATGTTTTTAGATTATCATATGAAATTGATGGAAAATAATTTTAACCGAGTAATGCCTTTTACCGCCTGTATTTTTTTCGAAAGACCTTCGACAAAAAAAAGAGGAAAAAAGAAATAACTTGTCCTTTTGCTAGAAACGTTGTCGTTTTCAAGATAGCGACTGCAAGGTCACATGGCTACGCTGATCACGTGACAGGAGACTGAGCAATGCCGCGGGGCGCAACCTCGTAGCCTTGGTCGAGGTGCTTGACCCAAGTTCTTGTAAAGGATATTGACTTTTCGGCAAAATTTACTGTACGAAATCAGTCATGAGCCGGCTCCTGGTCTAGGTTTAGGAAACTAAAAGTTTGCTTAAACAGCAACGACGAAGACGACCGCAACGAGAACTCCAAAAAAACAATGGCAAAATGACAACTTTGCACGTGCATCACTCTTTGCATATTTCTTTACCATCGTTGCACGACTACGGCTTGAGCTAAAACTTCGTAATTTCAAGTTTTATGCAGGACGTGAACACTAGACAACCATATTCTTTTTATTTCTCTCAGTATAAATTTCTCTAGAATTCGACCCGAAAAAGTCCGCAACATGTGACAAATTGGACGAGATGAATGTGGGCGTTGAAGTTTAAAACAGCGCGAATTCACTGTTTAAGTTAAGTTTTCGTCCGCCGCTGTCGTGGTTGTTTAAGCTCTCTATTCTTTCTTGATAGAGTCAATTACTTGAAGCAATGACTAAAGCCTTACTAATTTCGGTTACCTGAACAAACCCAAAGTTTTTTACAGCATTTTCCAGGAATACTGATGGTCTTGAGCTTTGGTCGTGCACAATCTTTAGGCTTGTCAGGTATCTTGGGACAGTGTTCCATGTTTAAATGTCCATTATAACAACTGACAATTCCGGTACAAAGAGGATCACTGAGTGTATATCCATGCTTGATCAGACGATTGTTAAAGATACAGTGCCTTGCTATATTAAGCAAAATACGAAATCATTAACAAGGATTTACTAATTCTTGGTTTGCAACCACGTGGTCAGGCGGTCATGTTGGGGGTCAATACAATAGAGCGTTTTCACATGACGTCACGGCAGCCATATTGGTGTTCCAAAACAATGAAATGGCGACCATGTTGGTGTACTCAGAAAATCCTCTGGGAGTTGAACTCTTTTCTCATGTAAATGCTTTCTTTTTTTCCAATAAATTACCGTAGATGCTGGCCACGTTAGTGAAAACGCTCTATAGAATTTTTTCCAAAAAGAATTTACGTGAAAACAGAGTTTAGTTCCCAGAGGAGAGAAATGCTTCCGTTTTTGACCACCAACATGGCCGCCGTGACGTCACGTGCAAACCAGCAATAATAAAATTTGCCGATTTCGAAACGAGAGGGAAACTGGATCTAGTTAACGTTCACAAAGACTTCTCGGACTGTTACTACAGACAGAAGAAAAAAATTGGCTTAAAGGGAGAAGAAGCTGTTACGTCACGTTGCCATGGTAGCAAAATCTCTGGATCTCAACAAACAGTGATCCTGCAAATATGGCAGAAAAAAGGAAAACATTCATCTCGTGTATGACTTTCCTGTGCATAATTGCACTCAGGAACAAAATGGTGGCCCAGATCCAGCAATTTGCTACCATGGTAACGTGACGTCACACTTTTACTCTCTATAGCTGACTGGCGCGTCCACAGTAACGATTCCAGAAATAATTGTAGCTGGCTAATTTTTTAAGAAAGGGACAAATTTAAGCTTAATCTCGTACCCAGATCTCACTCTGTTTTACACCTTGGCCGTGGGAGATCTGGGTACGAGATTGATTTAAGCTTCAAAGAGTACTAGGTGAACAGCGATAGCGAAATTGGTAATTCTCCCAAGGTTACTTTTTTTGCGAGAGTACTTCTGTCAGGATTGGTCATAACAGCTAAAACGAGGTATCAGTGGAAAGATCAATCTTTGCTGACGTTGTTGCTTACCAACTTATTAGCTTAAACTGAACGCTAAATGGGTCCAAAAAGGAAAACATGTATCGTTCCATATGGAACGAAAACAACCGAAGCCGTCGTTTAAGGGTTTAAATTAAACCCGTGTAAAGACCATTAGCCCAGAATTTTACACAGGTTACCTTTACACTTCCATTTCATCTGGCAGCATTTTCCTTTCTGATGTTTCACAACCAGACGTGGCTTGGTGCAGTCGTCTGGTTTGGGTGGGATTCCTGAACATTTTTTAACGGTGACGATGCCATTTTTACACCTAACCACTCCTCCGCACAGTTCACCACTCCATTCTTCATTATTCCGCAGAGTGAGGTTTCCATACTGACAGTGAAACTCTAAAAAAAAACAATGTTAAAGGACAGAACGAACCTTTCGTCAACTTTCTGACGCTGACTTGTGCTGACTTGTGTGCCTCTGAACAGAGTGTGGTTTTCAGGGTCTTAATATCTTAAACATGGTTTACAGTTTCACTATTTAGGGTCTTAAACATGCAAAGTGTCTTTTTGGAACGGAAGCCTTTTCAAAGAGTGAAGGTTTGCTTTAAAAGGTCTACATTTCTGGTACTAAGAATTTTTTTCCAGGAAAATCTCATTACATTATAACTTAATTCTGTATGCGAAACGAAGTGAATCAGGTCATGAAATAAGCTGCCTTTTTTTAACTGGGTAGGGAAATGAACGATTTTTGCCTCAACAGGCCAGTCAGGGTTTGAAGGCCTAGACGACACACCTCTTCTCCAAACTACCCTTGAGTGCCCCCCACCTCACCCTTCAAAGAGGTCAATCCCCAGTTATGAAGTTGCATTTCTCCTACCTTGTTTCCTCTCGATGTCTCCTCTCTTTTGTCCTTTATTTATGAACCCAAGTTGCGAGAATATAAAGTGCGGATGAGGTACTGGAATTGCTTTACAGAGATCGTCACTGTAGCAGTCCACTCCATAGCATCGCCCGTCAATCAAAAGTGCAACGTCACATGTCTTTTTAGAGCAGCACCGCTGAAGACACGCTTGCATGCTCGCAGTGTCGCCCAAAACTTCAAAAAGACCGGCCCGAGTCCCTCCTTTTAACGAGTGCCCTGCCAAGATCTTGTCTGATTGGCACGTGGATGGGGCAGCTGAAATGGTGTCAGATAAAGACATTGAAAACAAAAAATGATATTTTCGTGTTAAAGAAGAAACAGTTCAGCCTCAGTGTTAGCAACCTTGGGGGCTTTTCCCGTCAGAAGAGGGGCGCCTGCCCCTCCCTTATTTTCTAAGGGAAAAAGTCCCGGCATTGAGATTGCAGTTTTAAGCCTTGATGGATCGCTTACAGAAATTTCCAATGTACTAATTCTACAAAAAAAGTTTCCAGAGTAACGTAACTGCGTGACATGTATACGCCATACCTTTTCTGATAGTCTTGGCGTGCGTGACTTTCCTATGACTTTCCGACGTATGTGGATGGGTTACATGGGATGCCAAGTACTTGTTATGTAGTTTCTTTCTGGCAAGGTGTGGGGAGACCTTACCAGTCCTAACGGGCTCTTTCTTCACAGGTCTGTGATGAGGTTGGGTATTTTGAACACTTCCTTTATGCTTAGCTTTTAATGACTTCTCTACTTTGCTCTCCTTTTCTTCTTTGTGTACATCATGTGACAATGTATCTTTGAGTTGTGTTGATTTTACTGAATTGTTACTCTTCTTGTTCTCATCTTGTCTATCAGTGACATCAGTCTTATTCCCTGTAACCCCTCCATCACTTTGCGTCGGTAATATCACTTTCTCTTTTTCTTTCTCCTTGGTTATGGTATGATTGTAAGAAACGCTCACATTTTTAGGGTGTGGCTTTAAAATAGGGTGTTCGTCTCCCACCCCTAATCCAATTGTATCATTTTCTGGAGCATAACTAGTTAAGAAGCCAGAATTTTGCTCCGCATTTTCTTCATTTGTATCTTGATCCCCTGAAGAATTGTTTTCTTCTTTTTCACCGTTTTTGGAGTCTTCAGTCACCTTTTTTATCATGTTCCTTGGTCGCTTGTGCAACAAGTTGTACCTTACAGCAGCATGATCATTATTCCATTCGTGTTCTTCGTTGCCGCTATTTTCCGTTTCATGTGATTTCGATGAAGCTTCTTCGTCACTGCTGCCTTCCTCCTCTGAAACGTGCTGGCTATTGAAAATAGATTAAACTTTGAAATGAAAGCCTTTATGGTCTTTTTTGTTAAGCAAACCTAATTTCTTTTGTAAGCCTTATAGTCATTTTTTTATTCGGTTGTAAATAATGTTGTAAGTGATAGGTGTACAAAAGTTAAAGTTGAACTAAAGGAGGAAAGTTTGCCTTCATAAAAACTAAGAGAGAACAAAAGATAGGAGAGACACGTGATGCAAAGACCCTGAAAAATGAATGGACGTATAGATGGATGGGTTCTGGGATGGATGAGTGACTGTATGCAGGAGCTTATAACCTGGAGCGAGCAGTTACTATACTAGGCCTATGTCACGGCATTTTTACGGACCGGTTTATTTTTAGACACATTTCAGGGCACTATTTCCCACGAAAATAGAATCTCCACCATGTCTATGAGCGCATTCGAAGCATAAGATATCAAAATGGAAAACTAAGCGTTATTAAAAGGTACAAAATATCACTTTTAGGTCTGTAAGTTTTGCTTACTGGTTTTTGGAATTTAAAACACATTCAAAATTGGCGCCAAAACCGTTCTAAAAAATAAACGGGTCCGTGAAAACGCCGTGACACGAACGCATGGAAGTTGCGCGCTCCGGGTTACGGTCTCCTGCTATATGACAGAATAACGAAGGGATGTCAGTGGTTGTTCGTAGGGCGATCTAAAAATTTTTGGCTGTTATTATGGATTTGATAGTCCCACGCCCATATCAGGGAGCTCCGCATGGTCCTTTGCCTTAATTTATACAAGCATGCAGAAGATACTTAATTTACCTTGCAAATACCCCTTGACCTTTGCCCTCGTCGTTTCCACTTCCGCTTCCGCCACTTTTATCATCAATATCTTCAGACAAGCCAGACTCATTTATCTCGCTATCATCTGGTGAGTGTTGCTGCTGTGGGCTTGTGTTTTTGACACCCGACGAGCGAACCTCGTCTTTTTTATGAACAACCGACGAATTAGAACCTCTGACAAGACCCTGTCGCAAGCTTTCACTTCCATCGTCGTCATCATCATTGTCATCATCATAGAATCCTTCATCACCAATATCACCATCATCATTGTCATTGTCATTATCACCATCGTTTATCCCAGGGATATGATCGTCTATGACGTGCGGATAATCTGCAAGGTCATCATCAAAGGTGTTCTCCCCCGAGTTCCCTGGGGTGTTAGAATCAGCTGCAAAGTAATGACGTCAGTAGTCAGTGTATTCACCATTCATTGTCATCAACGTCATCATATGATTCAGTGTAAAATAAATCTTTTGATAACTAAATTAATTTTTATTCCTTGGGCTTCCTGTGGAAGGTCCAATTCCAAATTTTCAGAATTAGAACTTTCCTCGTAGTTCGGCTACAAATGAAACTAGAATCGGTCTCTTTGCGTTTGTGTCATGTGTTACCAAACTTAAGGATCTCACAAGTGCTGAATGAGATGTTATGATCTTGCTACCACTGTCTTTAAGTGCTTTTAAACCACATACATTAAGTTCGGGGTTGCTTCAGTGTGTGATTGGTCAAACAAACGTCACGTCTCTTGACCAATCAGATCAGTGAGTAACTCACGGTCCCATAGTGACTGCAGGCACTCACTTCCCTCTTTTTGGCGTCAGCTAAATGCATTTCCCTTGCGTTCCCATTGGCTCCTCGGAGTTTGAACGGACTTTGGTTCAACTTTTAAAACACAACCAAATGCAAACTGCTGTAATACAAATATGCAGATGAACTCACCTTTTACATTCAAACCGGAATAAGCGAATGCAACCTGAAGGTTAAAATGTAATGTTTAATTACCATGCATGATCTGTCCACGGCATTAAACTTTAGCCTGCATCAAACCAAAACGCGGCAAAGGTACTCAAAGACACTTAACATTGATAGTCTAATGCTGTGCTTCACCCCAAAGATGTGATGCGCGTTATACAAACCTCAGTCGCCAAGTTAGAAACATACTTGACAGCAAATTTGCCTAGCTTTTTATTTCTGTCGCAGAGTGAAAGCTGTATTGCTTTTGGCGAAGCCCGAAAAACCCTTAGTACCGTGGACGGTATTTCAAAGGCTTGGGAAACACCCCTATCTATGGCCTCTTTTGGTCCCATGGCAAAGGAGAGTGCTAAAGGCGCTTCTATGTGTTGACAACTAAAAGCCGCTGTGACCAGCCTAGCCGCTATCAAAGTTGTTTTTTTTTCGCCGCAAAAGAGTTTCTCTAAAGAAAAGTACTTGAAATTAGATGGCCTGATTCTACGTGGATCCATATTGACCACATCAAATGCCCTTTTCTGCCTACAATCAAAATTGATAAATGTTGCAAAATTCAGTTTACTTTGTAAAAACCTTAAAATATTGGCTAGAGAGTTACTCTCTCAGCCAAATCGCTACACTTAAGAAATGTTTGATTTCATTAAAAGTTTGGGTCACATTTTTCGCGTATCGTATCAGTGTTTATTAGGACAGTGCTGATAAAAGAGCAGCTAGCTGCCATTAAAGTTAATTCTACGTCAGAGCAACTGGGCTGTATTTAAATCGGAATCGAATGGTATAACTATATACAAAGAGAGAAAAATTAAAAACAACATAGTTTTCAAGTAGTAAAACTTAAATAATATTATTGACTTACCTCTAAAAGCAGAAATAACGTGAAGCGCAATTCCAATTTTTTCATTTTCGAAACAATTACTCTTGGAACTCGTCGATTTTGATGTAATCTACTCAGAAGAAGGTTTTCAACAAATATAGCAACATTAATACGGAAATAAAAGACGGAAGATTTTCAGTTTTCCTTTGGACTAAAATTAAGTATAATATTTCATTTGAGAAGCAATGTAAGCGACGTTAATATCAACCTGCGATAAGGCCCCGGGTTGGGTCAACAACGCATGCGCACATGTTGTGAAAAAGCCGTATCACCGGTAAATACGGGTAGGTAACAGGTATAAGGAAAATATTGCCTGAAGGTTTAATTAACTGCGGACCAGACATGTACAGAAAAGAGACAGGTCTGGGAAGAAAAATTGACAGGCAAAATTTTTCCGGCGATTAACACTGTGAGGGAATTAAAGCCATGGTATTACTTCTCGAAGCGTTAGGATTGAAAAATAATTATAACAATTCAAAGAGTGCTTAAATACATTCTTCAAACAGTACACAGCATTTTGCCTTCTATTTTCTTTTTTGAGTGCCACATATCTCAGGCTATTACGAGCAGGCAGCTTTGTTTCCTTTTTTATTCCTTAACACTTAGATCTCCAATAGTGATTTTTATTAAATTTCTCCCCACAACATCAATGCTTAATCAATCGGGGAGGGCAAGAGAAACAAAGATATAATCACCTGCCCAGGATTAATTCTCAAACGATATTGTAAGAAATCTTAACCACTACTCTTATAGGAAAAGTATGGGAGAAGAATGGAAAAATTCGTATTGCATATTGGGGCTTCAAGGGTCAGCAGGTCATTTGTTAGCTTTTAGCTGGGTATGTGCCGCTGGCCTGTCAGACTCCCTACCCCATTATAGCTCAATAGTAGACCCCATCTTAGTCACCCTTGGGAAAATGTAATGTTCGCGATCCCATCTTAGTAACTTTCTGTTTATGCATCCACCTTATAAAGCCTTTTAACTGGATCATCCTGAAAGAAATTGACAAATTGACGAAGTAAAAATCGTCCCATTTTTAAATACCCACCTACCTGAATTTTCTGATTCCCTAAATCCCGAAAATGTGCGACCCCATTCTAGTAACTCTAATGAAAATGCAACCCCATTATAGTCAGTCCAGCCGTGTAAATGTGACCCCATCCAGCGGCACATCCCCATTACTAGGAAGTACCCACCCCCCGGGGACAACAGGTAAAAGAATCTAACCTGGTTAAGTAGGAGTGGAGAATGGTACCTGGAAAAGAACCTCCTTTCCAGGATCCTATGTTGCCTAGACAAATCGTGGGTCTCGAAAGATTTCATTCTACTCTCAGAAATATTTGTGAAGGGTCATATTTGTGGGTTTCTTTACGCCTTGACGTTATGGCCCTTTCACTGCGCAGTCTCAGATCAGGCCAGCGTTGCGTCGTTTCATTGAAGGACATTCGTTTGCAAGCTTTTTTTAATTTCATAGGAAGCGTGATGGCACATGTTTGGACGGAGAGAGGTAGGGTGCGGCATTTGAGTTTTTTGGTCAAATTGACGACCCTTGGAACGGAAAAATAGTTCAAATTTGATAAAATATCCTTCTTTGGGAATAACAAAACTGCAGTTCAGGGCAAAATTTGAGGTCAAAATCACCAGAGAGGGGAAAAGGAAGGGTCAAATACCGCACCTATGCCTGTATCTCCGTCTCCGTCTAACATTGTTAGTAAAATCCAACTAGTGGTCTATCATCAATGCTGTGTTCTGATTGGTTGAGCTACTACTAGGCTATATGTTATAGCCCACTAGTAGCGAAAAGAGCCGGCCTTTTGGCGGCAAAAAAGGATTAAAGGCTAGCTAAAGTTGTTTTGTGTCGATATATTTTGACCAACTAGTTGGATTTTACTAAAACAATTATTCCTCTCGCCATCATGGCCTCTGAGTCAATAGCCCATGATGCCGAATTGACTCAGAGCCCATTCGGGATCGAGGAATAATTGTTAAATACCTTTAAAATACTCAATTCTCGGGAAACGAACGAATAAATAAATTAAATAACTAATGAAAGTGGTACACCTCGAGCTCCAGTCAGGCCCTTTCATAATACTTTCGTAATGTTATATTAGGACACATTTAAAACATAAGCAAGTACCATTTTATAAATGAATAAAATTATATTCTTTTTTTCTAAATATGAAAGAATTCTTTGAAAAATTTTTTTAAATAAATATTTCCCCTTTAAGTAACAAACAGCACATCTTTACAATATCACTAATTTTATCCCAAAAATACGTTAAATAAAACATAAAATTCTACCTTTTTTCTATTGGCCCTTTTGAGGCTGAGTGTTTCGTATTGCAATACCGTAAAATTCCGAAAATAAGCCCCTCCAAATATAAGCCCCCCAAACCGGTAACGCAAAAAACCCTCCGTTAAATCGCCCCTCCAAATATAAGCCCCCCGGGGGCTTGTACTTGGAAAATTGCCCTCAAATACAAAGTAAAACAAACCAAAAACGGTATATTTACTTCCAACTATATGGCTAGCCCAATCGATTTTGAAACGCAAATTTCCCTCCGTAGATAAGCCCCTCCGAATATAAGCCCCTCAAAAAGGGCCTTTGAAAAATATAAGCCCCGGGGCTTATTTTCGGAATTTTACGGTATTAGTCAAAAGATTGTTTTGGGGGCCCTATCTCTCCCATTATTGCCTACTGAGGAGGCTGTGGACGAAACTGGGTCCAAATTTGTTCTCCAAAGCAATCCCAAAGTGCCATTCGAGACAACACAAAATCAGTCTCAAGAGCAACCCAAAAATGACTAATGAACTGCGATGATGGTGAAAGACATTCTTTAAGGGAACTCATTTTAGCCCAAGGTGAATTAAAAACAAAAATATTTTGTAGACTTGGACCAATTTTCGTTTTTCTTGTATTTGAATTGATGAGTAGTTTTTTTTTGTGAATTTGTTGCAGCTAAGAGTTTGTGAACAAGGGTGGAACCTTTAATTTTACAAGGTGAAGAACAACAAAATATTTTGTAGCCCTTCATTTCTTGCAGGGGTGTGTTGCACATGGGGTGGAACCCAGGAAAGCTACTTCATTCCCGCACGTTTAGAACCATGCCTTTGGGTGGCTCATGCTCGATTAGTTGATGCTGTCTTTTCAAAAACGAAATGGCTAAATGCTATTTAACATAGGGTGCCATAGGTCACTGTTTGTCTAACAAGGTTGGGATGCCCAAGAGCCTGCATTCTCCTAGTCCAGGAGTCGGAAAGACACGTCACTTGTTTTTCTTTCGCCTGGATGAGTGTAATGCGCACTTTTCTTTTCACTAAGATGGCTATTTTTGTGTTTTTTCAGAGGGGGATTTATGAGTCCATAGCTTTAGTAGGGTTCAGTGAAGAGGGAAAAAAAAGAATTGCCACAGTGAGATCATTCTACACTCATTTCTGAGTCACTGGTAGAACCTGAATCGCTACTAGGTTGAGTCTGTTCATCATCCACATCTATGACTACCTCTGCTTTATGAACAAAACCGTTAATTGGCTTGTCCTCATCTCCATGCTCTGAACTGCCGACAAGTCCATTCTTTGGCTTTACCTTGTGTTCATCTGATGTTACTGGCTTTACTTTGATGGTGTGTTTATGAAAATGTTTCTCAATTTCTGAGGTCATCTTTTCTGCATATTTAGCATAGGTGTACTGTGCACCTCCAAGAGTGTTTAGAAAAATTCCTATTATTGTTAGTGCTGTCACAGGGACCCCACCAAATGTAAAGAAACCAATGATTGTTGTTGACACTCCTTTGACAACCCCCACAAGGCTAAAAGAGAATGAAAGTTAGATTTAAGTAAGTAAAAGACAACAGCAGCTAGAAAGGAATAAAAAGGGTTAAACGTTTGACCCATGCATGAAGTGTGGTGTAAAGACAAAGAGCAGAAAAAAAAATAAGGAGGGAGAAGGAAAGGGGACGCTTGGCTTTCTCAACATACCCCAGCCACTCACTGTTTTTCCCACTCATTTTTGTATAAATTATCCGACATTTCTATGCACTCACCTTGTTGTTAGAGCAGAATTCATTGTTGTGCATAAAAAGAGAGAATAACTCAGCAGGCAGCCCATGCTGACGTCAAGGAAAAGAGCAGCCTAGCCAAAGATAAAAAATTAGCCTTTTCCTGTGTGGGGTGAGAGGGGAGAAATGCCCAGTTTAGTGGGCATTTCAGTGTGAGAAGGGAATGAGTATTGGTACAAGTTCAACTCCAATTCTTTTGTGGTACAGTGTAGCCAGTTTTAGGCTTCTCTCCTGTTTCACCAACTCTTCATTTACTCTGATGGACTGAGAAGAGATTGGAAAAGTCCAACAACAGAAAGCGATAATCTTAAAGTACAATAGTACATGAGAACTTCTTAGCATGCGTAACTGGAGGGATTTACCATATATGAATTAACTTTATTCCTCTGATGCCATTTTGTTTTTGTTTAGAATGTAAAGCTGCGAGAAGAATAGGGATGAGTCATTGAAGGTTTTTTCCTCTTTTCCTTCAATGCTAATTATTCATTACCTCACACCCTACCAGCTATACAGGCTAGTAACCTCCAGGCGCGGATCTAGGATGTGTACTGACCGATTTCCTAAACGATCACCGAAGGTGCAAGCTTCTTGAGGGGGGGATTCGGGTACATGCTGCCGCGGAAAAGTTTTTAGATTTTAACTCCCCAAAGTTCCCTTTCCTGGGTTTCTAATTCATTCAGGATATTGGCCAGTTCCATTCTCCTCGGAAAAAGCCTTGCAACTTGGAAAGTTTTTTCTCTAAAAAAATTTATCTGTTACGGAAAATCTAACCGTTTTCCATAAAACGGTGGAAACTGGTATGGATCCGCGCCTGACCTCTCTCTTAAGGTCCATTTAAATAAACTGACTATAACAAAAATATTGACAAAGTTGGACAAAAAAATTAGATCCCTTTGATATAAATCCAAAAATATAATCCCTTTTTATAAATCAGTCTGAAGAATTTTAGAACTCTTTTGGTAATATTAGTTATTGAACCATTTTTCCTACAAATGTAATTAACTTTGACGACAATTTCTCAGCTAAAATAGAAGTGAACGAATGAGTAAAAACAAACATGGCCCTGTGAGCTACCACACAGAAATCTTAATTCCTAAATATGGGCAGGCGGATAAAGTGAAACTGCTAACCCCAAACCATGGTTTGCCATTTGCGATAAGATGGCCAAACCTTAATCTTAAGGTCTCTACTAAAAAAAAAACTAACCTGGAAGGCAAGTGTGTCATATCCATCAAATCTAAAAGCTGCCAGCAGCTCATTGTTGAAAATCGTGTACAAAAAAAGTACAGGTATGCAGTTAACGCAATTTGTGTGAAGCACAGTCAGAGTACAGAAACCTTTCTCTACTCCAGTCTTTTGAATGTACGTCAAGTAAAATGACTGACAAACAACACTTGCGAGAGCATAAATGTAGGCTAATGCAGAGAATTCCAGATCCCCAAAGCCTAATAACAAAAAAAGAATAAATAATTATAGCAGGATTGATTCAGTCAGTAGAGCGCTAGAGTGTCAGCCGCATGCCACACAGATCTCTCAGGGCTTCGTCAAGCATTCCTGCATTCCTAGGGCAGGATTATGTGATGAAGCACTAAGAACATCTGAGTGGGAGGGCACTGGCTTGCAAGGAGGGAGTTCACGGGTTCAGTCCACCAGGCCCCAGTTGTTCAAAAGCTGGATAGCGCTATCCACAGGATAAATCACAATCCAACGGATAAGTATTAGGGAAACCAATAATATTGCGCCATACAGAGGATAGTTATTTATCCGGTGGATAGGGTTATCCACCTTTTGAACAACTGGGGCCAGGCCTTTGCCCTACAAATGGCTTGACCTTTGCATGGGTTAGATATGTTACTGGTCAAAATTATATTGCGTTAAAATTTTTTAACCTAAGTTGATTTCAATTTCCTTTGTCTCCAGACAAAGGAAATTGAGAATCAACCTGGGTTAACAAATTTTAACCTGAATTTAATTTTGATCCGTAACAGATACACAGAAAAGGCAGTTTTCTCTCAATATCAACACGTATTTCCTTATAACAACAAGTTTTTGTTGAGAACCAGTTCTCAGGATAATTAACCTTGGAGGCATTTGAAAATCTGGTCCCAGGTTAAAAAGTTTCAATTGAGGTGTCTGGGTTACTGACTACCTACCCCTCCCCTCAGTCATAATTTTGCCTTAAGTGAGAAGTAAGTGTTAATGTTGACTTAAGGGAGGGGTAGGTGGTCAGTTACTGAAAACCTCAACTGATCCGAACCTTTGTTAAAAATTACAAACCATGAAAATGTACCTGCAATAATACAGCCTAAAACAACAAGAACAACAGCAGTGACAACCATTATGGAAGGTTTCTTCTTTAGCATACAACAGGCAAAGAGCAGGCTTGACAAAGGAAGAAGTCTTCTCAAGACATTATACCTGAAAATTTGAGCATTATCAATTTTGAGTCGCTATCTTGCAATGATCCTGCATGCAGATATCTCTGTATTTCCTTTGCTTCAAAGGAATTAGGAGACAGGTTCTCTTGCAATTGACAGAACAAAACCATTTCAGTTCAGGGGGTGAGGAGGGTGGGTGCTCATTCAGACCTTAAGAGACTGTGACCACAAACTAAGCTTGAAATCTTGAATTCCAAATTTTGCTTGCAATATTGGACCCTGTGTACCAGAGAATTGTCAATTTCCAATGTTGGAAGATTTGTTTTCCTTCAGCCAACCCCAAAGTATTTTGTCACATGTGGGAAAAAAACCTACAGGACTTATGTTAGGTCCACTGAGCACAAAAAAATTACTTATGCAGCGGGAAAATACGCTTTTTCCGACAACCAAAACCAAAAATAGTCCCTCATTTTTGCCAGGGATAATTGAGTGGGTAAAATTCATGAGTGTGCATGAAAATAACCTCCTTTGGAGAAGGTGACAAATGCATGGGAAAAAAATTTAAATGAGAACAGGTGAAAGTTGCTACCTAAGCTGGGGCCTGTTTCTTGAAAGTCCTGGTAACTGTTTGGGTCCCGGAAGCTGTTTTGCATTTGCCATCTTTGCATTCAACATATTCCAAGTTTTAAAATTTTGAAAATGATATAATGAATTACTATCAGTTAACAAAGCAAAATTAACTAGTTTGTGCACTAGGAACTGTGCTGATATTCAAGATGTTGTGATTTTAAAATTTGCCCCCTGAAAAGTTTCTGGGCCTTTTGAGAAACAGGCCCCTGGGCAGAGAGTGAGACATGGCTCAACAATAACTCGCAAGAAGTTGCTTGATGCACAGTATAATACATAAAATTAAACTATAAATTGTTTGAAAATAATTATTATTTTGATACATACATAGGTATAGATAAATCATCAAGGGCTCTTAAAGCCAAAGTGGTATGAAGGGCAAAACATATTGAAGGGATAAAAAACATTCTTCCTCTGTTGAAAAAAAAGTACATAAATTAACACAAATTTAAACCAAACTTGATTACTAATGCTAAATAATTCTGATCGATTATCATTGCTGTTACATTTCATAGCCACTATATCTCAGAAGTTAAAGTCATTTATTAACCCTTCCCGTTACCATAAATTTGACATAATTGTTTTTTTGAAAGGCCCAGGCACTTAACACATAAAGTTTTATCTAAAAGAGGGGGTAGGGGTGGGAATGGGGGTGGAGATGTGGGGTGGAGACACTTAGTCAGAGGGGATGCTTTTATCAAGGGAGGTGTCATTCGTTAATGTTTTCCTTCAATGAATGGAAACTATAAATATTTGGAAGATAATGCCAATATAAAAGAGCCTCCTTCACACCTGCTCGGGTCAAGAGTCACAATGCTCCCAGTACCCACGCAACTGGTTCAATTCGACATACATTCCTTTTCCAGAGAACAGCCAATCAAAGTGCAACTTTCATTTTCATGCAGAAAATAGCAGCTGTGTGGTGATGGGGAGTATTGCATGACTCTGGCTTGAGCAGCTGTGAAGGAGACTAATATGAAGAGAATTAAACCCTCAGTGGGGCACTCTCTTCTTTGGAGTGCAAACAGCAAGAAAAGCCCGAAAGTGGCCTCATTAGTACACCACCACCCAAAAATGTATACCGGTAACCTCCCCCTTTCACTGGGCAAAGCAGTACCTTTCCAATGTGTATTTTAGCATGCTAGAAAATCCCAGTAGCCTTCCTCCTTCAAGAATGACAGATGTGACGACAACTTGTGCCAACATCATAACATTAGGAAAGTGGTAAGAATATGAGGTGAGAACAATCTGAGGAACATACAAATGTTTTAAAAAAAAGTTAACACAAATTTATCAGTACGGTGCTAAAAGGTGTTAACGGGGTCAACCCTCCAGCACAAAATAACACTTTTTTGCAGTTGTAACCCCATTATAAAATTTAAGTAATAAAATAAAATTTATCATATATAAAGGAAGATAAAAACACAGAGCAAGCCTCAAGGCCCCAAACTAATAACCATTGTTGCTTGTGGTTTAGTTTTCTCATGCCTGATTGGCTTTTTCCTTGGAACAGAATATTACATTCCAGAAGTATTACTGGGGTTCACAGTATTCTGAGTTTCACAGTTTTTGGTAGACTTTCTCAAAGTCGTTCGCTTGGTTTTCTGGTCTGGTGTGGTAGCTCATCAGTATGGAATTTCTGTCGCTGAGTCGCAGACGTTCACCTCGCGAAACGTCCCCTGGCAGCGGCGAAGAGCGAGGAGAAACAGATGTTTTCGCAGGCTATAAGCATCCTAGCTAGTGCACACTGAATCATGCCAAAAAAAGGCTTTACCCCTCAAACACAATTTTAACTATCGAGAAAAATGTTTTCTAGTTTTGCTTCTTTTAATTTACTTAAGCTTATATAGAACTAATTAGAATTCAAGCTTTCATTTGCATGTAATAAAGGACTGTGAGGGTTGTGCTAGTTATTAATATGCGATCGTGGTTAATACAGGTCTCTCTTAGTAGCTTACCTTATTTACAAAGGACATTGATCCAGAAACTAGTCCATAGAACAACGCCGCCAAAATTCCCGGACCAAAAGCTTTGGTGAAGTAAAGATCTTCGAATGCGGCGGCCAAGTCGTAAAATATTCGCCGGCGTTTGCTATTTCGCGGGACAGTCATCACCTAAACCGTTCAAAAAAACACTTGTGTGTACCTTGTTTGAATATGAAAGTTGCTCTTCTTTTCATGCCTTGTTCTGTGAAAGATTCATGCCGGCATGCGGATTTTTCTAGAAACAGAACGTGGCCGGATGTCTTGGAACACAGCATGAAAATAGCGCTATTGGAACCGAGGATCGCTAGGAACTGAGTACGAACGGAGTAGCCATGACAACGATTAGTGTCGGTCAAACACGTCTGCTTCTTTTCTTTCTAAAAATTTGCAAAATGAAAAGGAATATAAACTTGCGCACTGGCTTGCCTCTTAATTTTTCTTAATTTTGCTGAAACAGCTGGAAACATGCTATGATTTAAAAATTTATAAGATTTGAAAATAAAAATCCGAACGTCCGTAATAATAAAACGCAAAAATTATGTTTTCAATTCAACCCGAAATAAACCTTCCAGTATACCAAAAATTATACTAAAACTTGTGTAAAATACAAAAATTAAGAAAACCACGGTATACTTTATACCCCAAATTAGTTGTGAGTGAATACTTTATACCCAAATTTACACATAAAATACTGTATACCTGAAATTAAATACCGCAGTATACTGTATACCCCCAAACCCTGGCCGACTATGTCAGGTTTAAGTTAGAAGACCAGCAACAGACAGAGAACGTATCCTATGAGGGGTGATAAAACGAAACATTTATGACACGACTTCCAGTGAACAAGACCGCGCGATATGAAGGACCTCCTTAGACTACGAGTAGTCCCCCATTTTTCCGCAGGGATAGTAGAGCGAGCGAAACGCGAGCGCGCGTGAAAATCTCCCCACGCGAGAAAAGGCGACACGCGTGGGCTGATTTTCATGCGCGCTCGCGTTTCGCTTGCTTTACTATCCTTGAGGAAAAATGGGGGACTACTCGTAGTCTAAGACTTCCTGCACTTGCAGGAATATTGCAGGTCGTCAAGACGTCACAAGTTACTTCCGTACAGGTTGTCAAAATGAAAGTTACTACGATAGCCTGCACGGAACAGTGGTTATTTTTTTCGCTTTTTTTTAGGGCGAGTGGAGGCAAAAGAGAGGCGAGCATGTTGCCCAAGACACACCCGACAGGGGAAAACACGAACATATGATCACTGCCTGTACGTGAACGCTCACTAATGTTCGTCTTCTTCACGCCGGAAAGCTACAAGCCAGTGTTATTTTTCTGTCTTTATTTTTTTGCATTTCATTTTAGTTTCCTTGGAACCCAATTATCCTCAAAAGAATTTCCTCATTAAAGTTGGAGAGGTTTCCAACTTAGTAAGATCATTTGCATGATCCGGCCTTTCTAACCATGCAGTACTATTGAAGTTTTTGGAAAGGCTAAATGTCTTCATGCATGGAAAACTTTAAAACACAAACCAATTTTCTGATTTTCATTAGGATCATCAACGATCGATGCTTAAACCTAAAACAGCGTACTTTATATAACTGCTAGCACAATTGACTCTTACTTTGATGAAACAATTTTTATCTCAAGTTTGAACGCGCATGCTTTCCTGCGCAAGTTTCATAAAAATGCCACATAATACTCTGACCGGCCCCAAGTTAGGTTTTGAAACCTCAATACGATGTTAATTAGCTTTCACTTGCCGTTTTAAAGGTGTGTTAGACACCGAAAAGACCATCAACCTAAATATCAGGTTAAACATTGCTGGACAATTTACTTAAATAAACTGATCAAACGTCCAAGAGGAACTTACCGTCCGTTTTGCGCTTGAAAATAATGACTTTTTAGCTTTTGAATCCCTTTTGTTAATGCTCGATAACACTCAATCTGCAAATGTCCGGTACTGGTAAATATAAATGAATAGGAATTTGAGGCGTTTGAAAGTTGTAATGGTGCTCATCTTCTTTGAATATTGTTCAACATCCTCCCTTTCACAGATATAAATCAACCAATATTAACCAGTTTGTTTAAATATAAGATGTAACTGTGTTTTTATTTACACTGCAGTTTAACGTGGCCGAAATTGTAAACTCCTATCACCGGTTGTCAATTATTCCCTTTTGCTGTGGCATTTCATTGGTTTAAAATCACCAGGGGTAACAAATTTGTCGCTGGAAATTTGCGCACGGATCTCCCTGATCTACGGCAGACTTACCCTGGTCCCCAGAGGTTCTTTCTCTGGTTCCCAGTTCCTCTCCTGGTCCAAGAGGTCTTTGTTATTTCTATTTCTACCATCATCATCATCATCATCATCATCATAATTATTATTATATTTAATTATTATTATTATTATTATTATTATTAGGAGCCGATTTACATTTAATATTTGCATGCGCATATAAATATTTACATTTTTGAATGTTTCTCTCATTCAAATTCAATGACCTAAAATTTTTATGTTGTCAAAAAGCTTCCTAGCTGGCAGCTTTCGTTATTTTTATGATTTCATTTCTTTCATTCATTCGTCCGCCATTCAAATTTCAGAGATATTCCTAGAGGGGGATGAAAACAATGTCAATTGGATCAAACCCTATCACGACGGCGCGAAACTGTCCCTGGTCATTGCCCATTTCAAATTTCCTCCTGTACGGCTGTAAATTTGTTTTATTGGAGGGAGTGTCTTTAAACGGGTGCTTTCTTAGAGGAAAATGGATCTCACTAAAGTCCTCGAAGCCACTGTTTCTCCAGGTAAAGTTGCTGTATGATTTGACTGATCGGTTGTGACAGGGAAAATTTGTGCGGAGTAAAGCACATGGTCGTCATTGCATGATATGTTTCAAATTTCGCTTACATTTGAATGTTAATATTGATGTTTATTAAATCGTGTAGATCAAAATGAACTTCAAAGCGCTCAACGTTATCTGGAAGAAGCTGCCCAAGGAAATTTGGTAAGAATAGTTAGGCTTAGGTAGCCGTTTAACAGTGGAAAGCTTTCGGTTAATTTTGCGCGCCACCCGGTAGTGGAAGTTAGTGAAGTTTTACGTTCCATTCACTTGCTAAACAATGTACAAGTTTTACCAACGGAATTTGTACTTTTCATGGCCTTTAAATTGAAATTTACCCGTTGTCTCATGCGTTTCTTTCGTTTCGACAGCCTCAGTTTTTAGCGGCGTTAGTGAACGAATTAGCTGATGGGGGCAAGTCTCAAGTTGCACGAATGGCTGCGGGGTTACAGCTTAAAAATCAGCTCACATCGAAAGATCCCACTGTTCGAATGCAGTACCAACAACGATGGATCTCCCTATCTGACGAATTAAAAAATCACGTTAAAACAAGGGTAAGAGACAAAATGTGGCTCGTATTGTTGATATTTTGCGAAGTTTTAAAATAAAACAATTGGTTTCTTGCAGGTTATTCAAACACTAGGAACAGAGAAAGCAAGGCCCGCCATTGCTCCTCAGGTAATCACAAGTTTCCGTTTAGTAGGATCATTACTGTACGAAACTAAACGAAAAACTACCTTTCCTCTCCAAAGTTTTTAAGGACTTGGGAAGTTGTTTTTAATGGTGGTGTTTTTAGATCTTTTGGATACCAGCACTCGTTCTCTAGGGTACATCAGCTTACGAGAAAACCTTTAAAAATAAGCTTTTCTGCCCGTGAACTAGGGATCCACGACTTAGGTGTAATTTACACTGTATTAGAGCTTTCAAGGGTGAAGGCGTGCATTTCAGAAGTATTATTTGCAGTAATACCCGTCTGCAAGTTCCTGCTGGAGTTATAGTTCTTACAAGTGCTAGATTGGATCAAGGCACGAAGAGAAGAAAAAGTAAAATGACCCAGCTCATTACACAGTCTCTTAGCTAAGGAGAACAAAATGTGAATTTGCATTAATTTAACACTGCTGTCAACAATTGCACTTCATAGTTAATATAGCTGAAACAGGGAACAGTGCGAACAGGTGTGTGCGCATTTGTTGGACTTTAAACCTGTGGGTCAGTGGATCCCTTAATGCTCTGCCACTGCTTCATAAGTACTACCCGATTAACTAGTGGTCATAACTGAGCCCACTGTACCAAGCGTACAGCTACTAGGCCTGGGTTCAAAAACTGTTTTCAAGTAACATGGTTCGCATGCTCAACGAAGATCTTGCTTGATTCATGCAGAAATATATTTTGAGTATGCCAAAATTGGGCAAGGGAAAGAAAGGCTTTTGGTGGAGGGTGGAACCTGCCAGTCTCATAATGTGTACACATACCCAACTGTGAAAATTCTTTGCATCTATTATTGGCTATGGAGTGCCTACACCCCTGATTTGAAAGGTCTTATTTCAGTGTTCTCCTTATCATGTAGTAACTGTTAACATTTTCTGCCTGAAGCAACACTTCTTATGGCCTGCAACTGCTTGAAGGTTTACTAAAATTAAACAAGTAGCTTTAAAAAAGACGCAAGTTGTGATCTGATCCAATCAAGGAAATGAATGAATGTATGGAAAAGTACTAAAGTATACACAGCTTTTCTATTTTTATGGGCCATGCACTTTGAAAAGAGAACATTCAAGGCAGAGTGAAATTATTGAAATGAAACATTTTAAATTGTTGTTTAAAGAGAACAACGGCCAATTTGCATAAAATAGGTCTCAAAATGAGGGAATGACATTTCAGAGAACACAGCTCCTAAATTTCCCAGTGAGGGCAGGGCTATGTCTCTCACCCCCCCAGGAAAGTGTGCTTTTGGCGTATATTTTCTGCCTTACCAGTCATGATTGATCCCTTACCTACCGAGCTAAATTTTCAGTGAGAACGCTCCTTTTTTATGAAATAATTTATTTTATCTTGTTTCATGTTTTTTGCAAAAAGTGTATAGCGGCTATTGCTTGTGCTGAGATACCTAACAGACAGTGGTTGGAAGTGGTTGATATTCTACAAAACATCGCAGTGCAACCGACCAGCGCAGATTCACTAAGAGAGCAAGCACTGGAAGCAATTGGCTATCTCTGTCAAGATATTGTGAGTACCTTATTCATTAACTGTCAGCCCTTTAAACCCTTGTTGTTGATTAATAGAGTATTACAGGAAAGGAGTGATGTGGAAATTTTTAGGAAGGCCTCTCATCAGAATTTTACTCTACGTGGCACTGTATCAGTGATTAATTATTACCAAAAACTTTTCTTGCATTCTGAAGTTAATGCTGAGCTTGTCACATTATTGTTTTAAAAAGACCGATACTGACACATTTTATACATTGTAAATAGATGATGAAAATGTGCATTGTAACTTTCTAATCTTTTCACTTATTTTTAATATCTATAGGTTATTTGTAAATGATGATGTGAATTTTTGTCCTTAGATGATAAAAGGTCATTTTCACATCATGTTACACTGGCCATGTTAGTGTACAAAACATTTAAACAGCGGCCATGTTGGTACTGTACCAAAACTATCCTGTGGAGATTGAACTCTTCTCATGCAAATTCTTTTTGGTTCCAAGAAATTTGCTTAGCCACTACATGATCACATGAATGAAAACAATCTTTTAAAGACATAGTCATCATCATTATTAGTTATTGTTATAGTTATTGGCATCATCATCATCGTCCAGAGTTTGTACGCTTCTTGACAGTTCTTGAAAATTGCAGTCTTTGCCGGAAAGTCCTTGAATTTTGGTGCTAATGTTATCCAAACCAAAGGAAAAGGAGCAACCACAGAAGTACGTTCAGGATAAAATTGCTCATGTTGTGGAAGAACTAACAAAGACATAGACTCAAGGTTCTTTTTTCCACTGAATGTAGTCTTTGAAAAATGGGAAATGTGTCCTTGAAAGTCCTTATAGTCCGTGAATGTTTTGTTTTAAAAAGGGTACGAACGCTGGTTGTCGTTGTCATCATCATCATCATTATCATCATTATTATTTACCTTTTAACATGTTTCCTTCCATGACACTAACAAGTAAGGAGGAGGTCACTGAAGAGACAAAAATGTTAAAAAACAATGAAACATTTTAATTTCTCCTTTATCTTGGACTTGCATGTAGATTATACCCTTAAGCTGTAGCTTAAATTGAAAATCTCAAGTGAAAACAGCAATTAAGTTAAATTTACAATGTCTTCGGGAATTACAGTGTGACTACTGTAACTGTGGCTATCTAGAAAAAGTTGACCAGAAGTATTACAGGAAGATAACAATACATTCATAGAAAATTTGTTGCTGGCCAAATAGCAGCTTCTAAAAAAACAATAAGTTACTTGATGCAAAAAAATTAAATATTGATTGCAAACGTTTATCAGGAAAGCAAAATGTTTCAGCATACAATGTTTTTCTATTCTAAACTTTGCGTACAACACCCATGAGACATTTTTTTATCATTACCAGTAATTTCTTTGGTAATATTGCCGTGCTTTACAATAACGTGTGAACTCAAGTCAAAAATATAACTTTCCGTCACCCACTCTAACGGACCTCTCAGAAAACACGTACTTTCTTCAGCGGGTTCAAAAGGTCTCGTCTGTATGTTGTAATTGGTTGATTTTGATCCATGTTGTGTGTTTCGTTTTGTGGTAAGTATGACTGACAACCAACATTCTCGGAATGTATTATTATTTTCCTGTAATCCAATTGGTCAATTTTGTCTAGGTTGCCCCAACTGAGTAGTTGCACTGTAAGTGCTTTAATGGGCTTTCAGCAGCTTGACATTATGTTGAAATGCTGATGTTTGTGGAGTGTTCTGATTGTCGTTCTTTCCCTTTTGAACTGTTTTCTTTAGGAACCAGAACACCTAGTTGATCAGTCACATAAAATTTTGACAGCAATTGTGTCAGGAATGAAAAATGAAGAGCCAAAGTAAGTCTAGAAAATTTTGTTATTTTAATTGTTGGGCAGCATTAGGTAACCTTCTCTATAAAATATATACCAGTAACTTGAAATGATCTGGGTCCTTGTAAAGTACGTGGGTTAAACACTTTTGCTTCAGTAGGCGAAAAAAAAAAAAGAACAAACAAATGCACAAACACTGCTCTTAATTATTATGTATTGGGGAAAACCAAAGATTAATTTGTTTTATTATATAGACACGAGTGTTTCACTGGAAAATATACCACTTGTAACATTCATAAAAACTACATCCGGGACCTGAGTGGTTTATTTTCCATAATCTCACACGTGAGTTTATCGATGACGTAATTTCGGTCATTTCCCTCTATTATTTTATCGATGTCTTTTTGTCTATATAATGAAAAGAACATTACACGGCGGCTTAAAGATATGAATTTTATTTTCTTGTGGCAAAAACAATATTTTACTCACTCGCTGCGCTCGTTCGTAAAATATTGTTTTGCCACTCGAAAATAAAATTCATATCTTCGCGCCACTGTGTAATATCCTCTATATAATGAACTTGGTTTAACTTTTATGTACAATTTTTGCTCTCAGCCTCCAGATCAGAATAGCAGCCACCAATGCTCTTTTAAACTCCCTGGAATTTTCAAAGCAGAATTTTGAAAGAGAGGTAATTTGGCTTTTTGTTTTCTTCTACTTTATTGTTATCTTGTTTAACTTTTCCATTTTCTGTTTTAATTATCTTTCAGGGAGAACGTAATTTCATCATGCAGGTAGTTTGTCAAGCAAGTGTAGCAGAGGATACCCAGGTAATTTTTTTGGTCATATTTGAGACAATAATTGTTCTTGAGTGCTTGCCATTTCTATGGAAATTTTGGTGAAGATTATCTGACAAAAGGTACTGTTTTTACAAATTTTTAGTCATGCCAGGTCAGTGATTATGTAACCAGACAGTTAATCTGAAGACAGACTCCAAAACTCTGTATTACAGTACTTTGAAATTAAAATATAATACCTTATTTTAAAGCATGACAAAGACTAAAAGAAATATGCATTGTCAAACAACAACCATAATAACTGCCACAGAAATTACACAAACAGGTGGTTATTTCTACAAATACACGTTCAGATCAATTGATCGATCTTTGCGTCCTGCGGGCCCCCCATGCCATAAATTATTTTGCTTCTTTGGGGATTTTTATGTGTGAGGGACGCAGGACATAGAGGTAACAAAATCACTGCCAGTTCAGACTTAGCAAATAATGCTTTAGCTCAAGTCTGTAGAAGTCTAATGTGTAAAATCTTGCTTCTTCACATATACCACTTTATAAAATAACTAAGATAGTACGCGCGTTCGGATTGGTTAAAAACCTATGGTTTATTGTGCCGGTAAACTCATAGAAAAGTTGAAGTTATTTTATAAAAGCAATTGACCACACTATCCATGGGTTTACCGGCATGATAACCCACTTGAGATGTTGGGAGAACACTCGAAAAGCTTGTAAATCACTCGCCTTCGGCTCGAGGAACATATTTTTAATTATAGGCTTTTTAAGTGTGGCATTTTTATGTCAAATAGATGGAGGGGCATATTTTCAGAATTTTATGATATGTGCTACTTTCTGGGTTTTTCTGACCATTAGAACACATATTGATTTGTTCATGTCCAACTCATCTTTCTCTGGGCTAACTTTTTTGATTTTTCTCACTTTTTTGTAGCTGAAGGTTGCAGGATTGCAAAATATTGTGAAGATAATGTCTTTGTATTACCAGCATATGAAGGCGTATATGGGTAATGCATTGTTTCCAGTAAGTTTTTGTTAATTCCCACGTTAGAAAGTGTTTTTTCTAGAAAATAGGCTGTTTTCGAGTTTCCCCAATTAAAGCCTCTGTTTTAAAGCGAGGCTAATTGTGCAGCCATGGATATGAGAATCATTTCTCATTTTCATGCAAATAAGACCCTGTTTACCAGGAGGAAGGGTAACCCTGATGCTAGGGTTACCCTAGCAAGAGGCTTTACCCTGGCACACACACATTTCTTGTTTTTTTAAACATGTTTACAAAGCAGTAGGGTTACCCTAACGCTAGTGTAACTGTACCTACCTTGTAAATGCTCTGCTAGGAATAACTCGCCTAGCCAGGAGAACTTTCCTCTGTCATGCATGACCATTAATCTTGACCGTTTGAACGTAATATCCAATTTCTGAGCTAAATTATAAACATGTGAACAATATTAGGTATTTTCTGTTGACAATGATAGTATTTACCCATTTTTTCCTGAATTTCATGTGGTTTCCATAGAGATTTTCAAGTTTTATTTCAAATCTTGGATGTTGCAAAGAATGTCCCGCATGACGAAACACATCAGCAAAGCTGGTAAAATTGACCTGGGTTATATTGTAACCCTACCTGTGAAATTTGCTTGTAAACCAGAGCTAACTTTAACCCGCTTGCTAGGGTAGCCTTAGCACAAGGGCAGGGTATTCGTTAGGCATCAGAGATTGGACAATTCTCTGTTTACTACATAGAATTCTCTGACTACCTTACCTATTTTTCATTCAGATGTGGAGCTGCTTTCAAAATATTCTTTTGTAACATTACACCTTTCTCCTGGGACAAACCCTGCAAGGGTAACCCTCTTTCCTTCAAATTACATTTTCCTTATCTCCTTGTGTAATCAGACCCTTTTTTAGCAATGACAATTGCTTTTTTGACATGCAACACTTTTCTTTGCTTAAGCCGTTGATTAGCAAGCTTCTTTTCCTAAAAATTTTACCCTAAAAATAAAAAATCAGTTACAAAGAGCTTCTTTCATAGATTAAATAAAGACGTTTTGAATGTGAAAAACATGATTCAAAATAAAAACATCCAGTATAACTGTTGACTGAAAGTGAAAGGAAGAAGATTGCAACATTTCAGATTTTTTAGATGTTACCGTTAAAAAGTAAGACAGGGAAATTTTCTAAATTCATGCATCTTTTAGTTAATTTGAAAAACATTTAATTCAAAAAATTTTCTGTTGTATTTTGCATGTTTTTACTGAAAGTGAATAGGACGTAATTTACAGGGGGATAAATCAGCATCTCAGGACTTTTTTAGATGTAACCACTAAATCTTGACATTTTGGACCGACAGTTTATATATGGGTTTTACTATAACAGTTACTTTCTCCTACACCTTTTAAAGGAGGTTGGATGCCTGGAGTATCCTTTGGCATGCAGAAGCAGCCCCTAGGTTAATAATGCTCACGCAATCTGTACAATTTTTATTTTGCCCTGTTAGATTTGTATGGAGGCAATGAAATCTGATGTCGATGAGGTTGTTCTCCAAGGAATTGAGTTTTGGTCTACAATTTGTGATGAAGAAATGGACCTAGCTATTGAAGCTGCAGAGGTAACAAGTGATTGATACCCAAGACATTTACACCTGTCTATTGATTAAGCTTTTGTGTGTTGCTGTGCATGGAATGTATTAGGTTTCTATTTTGTTTTTGAAATCTGTTGCTGGTTCATCATTTTGATCCAGAAAAAGAATTTTGAATCATTGAAAACATACTTTTTTTGATGGTCTTAAAAATTAATCCCAGGGCAAAAAGACTTTCCCCAAGGGTGTATGGGTCATTTGGAAGTCTGGAAAGTCGTGAAATTTAAGAGTTTCATTTTCCGGGTCTGGAAAACCATAGAAGTTTATTTTCAGTCATGGAAAGTTATGGAAAATTGAAGTCATGTTTGGTAGATATAGTTACTGCAAATGACAAAGCAAGGACAAAGTAAGATAGAGACAAGTAATTAAACACTGCAAACAGCCCTTGCTTTGGTGGACAGCAGTGTTTGGGTTTGTTGAACAGCGGTAAAGTGAGAGTTAAGAACAGAATTCCCTTCAGTGCGATAGCAAAATCCACTAGCCCTGGGCTCGCAGACACTATTTTCTTTGCAGGCTGTTATCAGCCCACCCTGTCACCACACCTCTACTGATTTGGCTCTTATGGATGTGAAAGAACTCACACTGCTATCTGTTTAAAGAGTTGGCGGGGGACATAGACCCCACGTGTGTGGTCGTAGTCATAAACATCTATGTGTGTGTGTTGTTTCTAACAGGCTTATATCTGCTTAATCGAGGCAACATGCCCTTATGATACAATTGATTATATATCACCCTCTCTATCAAATAAACAATGATGTTGATACCTTATCACATGAAATTTTCGCAACACTTAAATTTCGTGATTTTGTGAAATTTTTGTGTTTTGAATCAATTTAATTTCATGATCTTTAGTAAGATGCTATTTATTTAACTTATCCTTGAAGCAAAAAGAACAACTTCATTTACAATAACATTTTATTTTGATCAGGCGGCTGAATCTAACAGGAAGCCAGAGCAGTCCAGCATGTTTTATGCTAAAGGAGCTTTGGAATTTATAATTCCATATTTGATAGATTGCCTCATGAAACAGGTTAGATTAAACTCCACAACTCCATTTTGTAAGAATTAATTATTTTTAAGGATTATAATGATCTGTGACATAAATCCCATTTAAAGGAAAATATATAACTCATTTTTATCAAATATCTTTTGTCTCCGACTCCTAATACCCATACCATAATCAAACAATTCGCTCGAGTTGTTATTCAAAACAATAATTTGAGAAAAGTTTCTCCAATAAAAAGTGTGAATGTTTCACATTTGTTGGGATATTATTACCGATACTTCGAAGGGCTCATGTATGGTGCACTTTTTAAGCTACCCGAAAGTAGCAACCTCCTAATGACCCTCCCGAAAGTGGCAAAGAAAAAGGGTGCTAAATGCACGTTCGTATGTTTTAAACGAGTTTTTTAGCTCCTCGACGTAATGTATCAAAATAAATGATTGATTAGTTGATTGATTGGTTCATTGATTGAAAGTAACCAGGTCGTTACTTTGGAACTTTAAGGTGAATTGTTTTTACCTGTCATTTACAGGAGGAATTTGATGATGAAGATGACTGGAATCCTTGTAAAGCTGGTGGTGTTTGTCTTATGCTGTTAGCCCAGTGCACTGAACATCACATCGTTCCTCATGTTTTGACATTCATTAAAGAAAACATCAAAAACCCTGACTGGAAAAGAAGAGATGCTGCTGTAATGACATTAGGTGGGTTCATGTTATTTGGTTTTGAGGCTGGGAGAGGTAAATGCAACCAAACTCAAGCACAATAGGTCAAAGGGTAATTGTAAACTGCCACTTAAGCCCTAGGCTTAAACATCTTTGTAAGGGGTATTATTGAGCAAGGTGTGCCAAAACTTATGTCCGATTGTCCAGGACAGATAGAAATTTAGTTCGGACATGAAAAACTTTAATATGACTTGTCCATGGGAAAAGCATATTTTTTAGTAGAAAAAATACCGAAACAGTCGAATTGAAAAAATAAGGTGAAATATTCCTTTTAACTTCGCCATTCCATGGCGATTTCATTTGTTTTTATGAGCTCCATTTCAGGTTTAAGTCAAAAATAATTATTTTACAAGGTCCCAAGGATAATTGGCCAGAGTGGAAAAAAAAAATACTGTAATATTCTTTAAAATGCCGTTTGTGTGGTGCTTCATGTAAACCTTACTTATGCAGTATTTTTTTTTCAGGTGCAATTCTTGAGGGACCTGACCCCAAATATCTGCAAGAACTTACGACTGAGGTGAGGTTGAGTCTGTTAAAATAGAACTATCTAAGTTGCAAAGCATACTTAGTAGGGACCTTAAGATCTGATGACAGCCTTGGCATTAAGAACGTCAACCAAGCAATAGGTTTAATAAGCAAAACAACCACTTTGCTCATACATCATGCCTTTTAATACATTTCTTTTTCGTCACTGCTTGACTGTGATGTAAACATAACTAATTTCACGTTTTACGGAGGATGTAAAGAAGCAGCAAAAAATTTTTTTCTCTATTTCTGAACTTGGATAGTGTTCTTAGAATTTAACTATTGGAGGGTTTACCTACATGACACAGTAAGTGAGTTAAAATAGTATCAATGCAGATTGAAAGATTGCAATTCACTGCTGCCGTTGAGTGATGTGAGGGTAATTTCTGCTCACTCCATCGCTTGTCATCGTGATTAACTAGCCAGTCATGAGGGGGTTGTACTTCATGTTTCAAGCTTTTCACAACATGGGTGATAGAGTCCTAGCTGGATGACAGTGCACTGCCATTAGTCATTCATAATTCTTGGTCCAGGGTGAGCCAAACCTATGTCCAATGGTCCGCTACAGGTAGAGATTTAGTTTGGACATGTAAACTTTGACATGACTTGTCTGTGGGACAAGCACATTTTAAATAAGAAATAGTAAGGAAACAGTTGAAAATTGACTTCAAATTACCAAGACGTAACTCATTCCCAGGCTTAAAGCAACCGAGAAAAGAAAAAAAATCTGGGATACTAGCAAAGAATTAAGTGAATCGAGAGAAAATCTTTCAATACTCTAGTTTCGAGCAAAGCAGTTTGGACAAGGACTCTTGGGTTTCGGACAACCAAATTTAATATAGTGCTTGCCCGAAGGACAAGTGGATAAGAGAATATTTCTCTTACTCTGTTGGTCACAGCTGACATTTTAAACTTAGTACTTTTAGCCTTTTGAGTGCCTTCTTGCTGCTAATTTTCCCTCATTTGAAGCGAGTGTTTGACGAAGGGTTTCTTTTGCAGTTAATGCCCTCACTCATAGAGTTAATGCAAGATCATAGTGTTATTGTAAGAGATTCTGTGGCATGGACTCTTGGTCGGATATGCGAGATATTGCCACAAATAGCTATTGAACGTTTCCTTCAACCACTTGTGGACGCTTTGTTGGCTGGCCTTGATTCTGAACCCCGCGTTGCTGCCAATGTATGCTGGGTAAGAAACTATTATCTTGTAAAAATGCAGAAAAATAAACCAGGCCTTCCAAAGGTAGAAGCGACAGGCAACATTGACAGTGACAATCCAATTTTTAAGTTAAGTTAAAATGACGTCTGTTCACTTTTTTAACATACTGAAGGAAATGGAATAAGAATATAAGTTTGAAATAGTGCGGATTCACATTTTAATGATATGGGGAAATAATACTCTGGCTGGGTTGTGTTTTCAGGCATTCAACTCTCTTGGTGAAGCAGCATATGATGCTGCCCCAGTTCCAGATGAGGAAGAAGAACCACCAACTTATGCTCTATCCATGTGGTTTTCTCAAATATTAAGCAAGCTCCTTGAGGTCACCGTAAGGTATGTGATGGCCATCTGACATTTTTCTGAAATTTGCACTACTACTACTACGTACTGCTGCTACTGCTTCTACTACTACTAGAGAGGCATAATGGATGGTTTTGCCATGCACATGTTTTATAATGAGTAGATCTTTTTACCAATATGGCGGCCATATTGAATTAATTTGATTTAAGGAGTATTATAGGATGCTCGGGGGGGCACGAGCACATTTCGTTTGTATTTTCGAGTTGTTTTTAGGACATTTTTTCTTAAAGTTTTCTTAGAATAAGATTGTAATGGGAAAAAAGATCCTTGTGCCTTGTTCTGATGTAATAATGATCGCTTTTTTCCCGAGAAATATACAGTGAAAGACCACATTTCTAATAATAAACTAGTAAAAGGCGATCATTATTACATCAAAACACGGAACAAGGATCTTTTTTCCCATTACAAGCTTTTAGAAAAAAAATGTCCCGAAAAGTGCTCGAAAATACAAACGAAATGTGCTCATGCCCCCTGGGCATCCTATAATACTCCTTAATTACAATACTGCAGTATTTTTTTCTTTTGTTTATAGGTTTTCACAAGATTTTAATAAAGTTGTTGATTAATTCAATTTTTTTTAAAAAAAATATTATTATGTAAACACCAAAATGCTAATATTCCCTAATAAGTGCACATTTATTATTTTAAGTGTAGACTTTCCTGTATGAATTTTTAGAAAGTTAAGAAATAATATTATTCAATATCGTTGGATAGCTAACCTGCGAACGCAGACACATTTCTGGTCATCATGCCCCCTTTGGCACAATTTAATATATAAGGTGTTTTTCATCTTTTTTTGTAGACCTGAAGCTAACCAAGGAAACCTTAGAAGTGCTGCATATGAAGCTATAATGGAATTAATAAAAAATAGTGCTAAGGTATATAAATACAGTAGAACCATGCTAACTTGAACTCCCCTCTAACTCAAAAGAAGCTCCATTTGTTAGTTAACCCTGTAAGTCCTGATAGTGACCAAGATCAATTTTCTCCTAACAATATCCATATGTTGCCAAGAGAAATGGCTATGAGAGTTAATAAAATGATCACCTAAGAGAGATCTTCTACCAAATTCTCTCAACTTATTCCTTAAGGAAATGTATAAAGACCAGTTTGGAGAATTTGTATGTGGATATTGGGGCTTAAAGGGTTAACAGGGTTCTACTGTATTGAGCTTCTTTGTGTGACAATGATGCGCATGGTGTGTCGTGATAATGATTGGAAGTCTCTCAATGTCTTGTTGTTTTTACCAATTTATCATGTACTTTTTTTTCTTAGGACCTCAGTGTTCAATTGAGCTGTGTTACTGTGAGGAGAAGTTAAATGTTGATCATTCTCTCTTTCTATTTTCTCAGGACTGTTATGAAATTGTACAGAAAACAACGCTGATTATTCTAGAGAGACTCCAGCAAGTCCTAATGATTGATGTAAGCTAACCAGTCACTGATGACAGTCTCTTTTTTCATCCTCCACTTCTTGGTCATTTTTTTTTATCATTTAATCGCTTTCACCATGATTACAATACTAAAAAAGACTAGGGAAAAAAAAAACATTTGAACAAGCCACAAAAACGAAGGACAAAGGTGCGGGACACACAACAGAGCGAGGCTCCACATTAAGTGTGCTCGTACGGAAAATACACAAATACTAACTATGTAAACATTAAACATTATTGAAAGTATAAAAATCCCATTTGTAAAAACGATAAGAATGAATCCCTCCCTCAGCAGATAAGTAGTCTTAGTAGCAGCAGCAGCAGTTACCAGCTAATAGAAGATTACGTGACCTACTTCATTTGCAGTAGATCGACTTCCAGGGGTTACAGTTAGTGACGTCATAGTTTGTACGAAAAGCAGCCGGATAGCGTTGGAGTACATGAGATTTAAACTGATTAAGAGAACTAAGAGTACGAGTGGATTCAGGGAACGTATTCCAGAGTTTAGCAATACGATTAAAGTAACTAAATTGAAAGAGCTTTGTACGGCACTTGGGAATTAGTACGTCTTGATCAGAGCTATGGCGAGTGAGATGAGTGCCTTTAGACTTGACATAATCAGCTATGGGTAAGGTGTAGTGGCCAGCGCGATACTTGAAATAGAAAATTCAATTTCTATATATTTTTTTTTGGCATCCTTTACAAAGCCTCCTTCTTGGAAAGACAAGAAGTTAATGATGTTTAAAGGCAGTGAATACTGTACTTTGTTTTTTGCAGAAAAGTATGTCTGACAGAAGCCAATATAATGACCTTCAGTCTCTCCTATGTGCTACACTCCAGGTAAAGCCAAACTAAGTCTATCAAGCGCTTGATGACCAGTTAATAGAGGTGACAACAATAGGGACTTTAAGATCCAACGACGCGACGGCGACAAGAACGTCGCTTAAAAAGTGAATATGCGTTCTTCAGTCTTTATAGCGATTATTCCTACCCACTTACTTTGTCAATTGTAGTTGAACCCTCTTGAAGCTGAATTTCAAGGGACCATAGCCAAGCTCAAAAAGAGAAATAAAATTTCGTCGTTGCTTGTTTACGTCCTCCATAAAACGCGAAATTAGGCATTTTCACGTCGCAGTCGTGCAAAAACGGGAAAGAAATGTACAAAAAAGTGTGATGCACGTGCGAAATTGCGGTTTTGCAAATTAAACCTATTGTTTTTTTGACGTTCTCATTGTCGTCCGCGTCGTTGGATCTTAAAGTTCCTATTGGGAGAACTCTCGTTGGGACAGCCAAAAGGTGGCCACTTAATAGAAGCTTAATTTCCCATTCTTTTTTACAATTATTTCAAGACTTTAAATACTGGCCGCTGAATAGATGGTGGCCGCTTAATGGTGTCATTTATGAATTGAAACCATTGTGTGGAGACATTATGCTTGTTGGGAAAATTTAACAAAAATAATGTGACATTACAGTATTCACTAGTGGCAGAGGCTCAAAACGAGCACCTGAAGTCTTGTTCAGTTCTTTCGTAGGCTTTTGCGTTCTCATTTGACCTTGTACTGTCTTAGCCCAAGACTTCCTGTAACCTGTCTGCGACCGCCATGATGGAAAAGTTTCAGATTGTAACAGGCTGAGTCCTTGATATTCTAACCCATATTTTCTTTTGTTATTCCAACAGAGTGTTCTGCGGAAAGTGAACCCCTTAGACGCATTACAGATTGCTAATCCAATAATGAACGCCCTGCTTCAGATGCTTAGTTTTGGTGATAATGTAACAGGTGGGGTCCAAGAAGATGCGCTCATGGCCATAGGCACTCTTGTGGAGGGTATGTGACTTTTGAATGTTTATTATCATTGTCATCAGACGGAATGGCTACATGGATAAGAGTGCATAGTGCACCTATTACCTCTATTGTTATCAGCAACAGTGTCTGGCTGTTTAGTTGATATGGCTTTGCCTGTCTGCCTGTCTGTTCATTGGGCTGATTTAACAACAGAGTGGGAACGTCAGTGGTCGACTGTGCGCGGCTTCCGATGCTCAATTTGCCGCTGTACCATCGGTCAAGCCAGTTGTTTGATTTGCGTGTGTCGTCGTCAACTGAGGTTTGGGTTCTGTTGCTAAATCAGCCTATTATTAGTTACTGTAAATCTGTATTTTATAATTTCTCAACTGAAGCAGACACTCGTTTGAGCCTTGAAGTTAAAGGTGTGTTTGAGTTTTGACGACGTTTTCATTACCTTTGTTTCTAGTCGTTGGTGAGCAGTTTGTGACATACATAGAAGCATTTAAACCATACTTATTAGAAGCACTCAAAAACAAAGCTGAATACCAGGTAATAACTTTCTGTTGCTTTCCTTTTGAAGAACAACTCCAGTAATTGCGCATTTGCTGCCTAATGACATTCCAGTGCAACAACCAGTTGCAAAAATGTTGATACACTAAGGCGAAAAAAAACTGGCTCTTTCTGCTGAAAATCTGCTAGTCACACATCTGCGAGATAAAACACTCAACCCCCCCTCTCTCCCTCCATTCGAAGTTGTTCCTCAAGTTCTGAGCATGGTCTTGTATAGCTAGCAACTTCGACAAGGGGGAGGGGGGAGGGGGTCACAAGCACATGATCAATAATAACGGACAGTCCATTTAAGCCGAAAGAAGGTTTCAGTTGCAACTGGTTGTAGCAGTTTGTTATATGAACCTACGGTCTGAGTAGCGCCCACTAGTCTCCCGTGGCTCAGTGGGAGAGCGTCTGGACTGTCGTAGGTTCGACTTCCTTTTGGGAGAACTCCGTTTTTTTTCAAGTCGCCTGAATAACCATAGCCTGTTCCAAGCGTTCAGAAAAATTGACGAGGTGGAAAAACGAGAGGATACTTAACTTGCTCCCCACCATCTGAACACAGGCTAGAATAACCATTCCAACATATTGAGCCTTTCGAGTCCCCAGTCGTTGGTGATCGCTTATTTTGGGAACATTTTTTTTCGATCTCATCGTGCTCATATATTTGTTCTTTATTGTCGCACTAAAGGTTTGTGTGGCTGCTGTGGGGCTGGTGGGAGACATTGCACGAGCTTTGGGATCAAATATAGTGAGTTACAGTGACCTTTTTATGCGGATTTTACTGGAAAACCTGGCGGTAAGTTGACTCTTTCGCTGATTACTGGTCGTTTCGATACAAGTTTATTCAGTCGAGGTGTAGATAGTTTCACGCACTTGGCTTAAAGAACGTGGAATATTGACCCCAAATGCTAATGCGCAAACTACACTTGAAGTGGTCAAAATTTTTGTGCAATTTCAATACTTGAGTTCGTATGACTTGTTCGAAACAACCGGTTTCGCTTGGTGGTTAACCCTTTAAGCCCCAAGAGTGATCAGCATGAAATTTCTCCTCATAATATCAATGCTTTAGAAAACATGGTGGTTGTGAGAATTGAGTACATGATCAGGGAGGATGAGTCTATTTGATATTTCACCAAATTCTCCCCAATACCTCTATTGAATCGTATAGGGACAGTAAATGAGAATCTCAATTTTGATATTAGGGTTTAAAGGTTTAATGCTTTTTGTAACGTTTCACCTGTACGGTGTTAGGCTTTTATGGCAGCACAAGTGATTTTCAGTTGTTACTCCTTCTCAAAGATCGTACTGGATAGGCCTTCTATTCACAAATAAAACGCCAGCTTCGGCGCGAAATTTGTGTGCCGGCGCGGGGCGCCGCTGTGACACGACGCCCTTGAGAGTGAGAAGCGAAAACCTTCCTCTTCGCTCCAACTTTCGCGTAATCGATCGGAAACGCTTGTTACGCAGGCTAGCATCACGCTTGTATTATGCGATGAAGTTTGAAACATTTTCGTTTCTGTTTCCATCGTGAGTGCTTAAACCTCCTTTAAACTCTGTGTAATTCAACAACTGTTAAATTCTGTTCCCCACAGGATGTCACAGTTCACAGAAGTGTCAAACCTCATATTCTCTCTGTGTTTGGTGACATAGCCCTGGCCATCGGACCTAACTTTAAGACGTACTTCGACGTTGTCATAGCTACTCTAAATCAAGCCTCGGCAACGACTGTTGACAAAGTAAGTATAGTCGCAACCTCGTTCCCAGGTTCTCTCTCCTACCCTCTCTCTCGCTCCGTAGGGGCGGGTTGGAGAGAACTCTGGGAACGAGGTTGGTACTAGTAAATTGTAATTGCCACTAATTGGTACTCAGTAAATCGACACTATGGTCTGACGAAGACCTACAATACGCAGTCGAAACGTCGCGATCAATATCTGAGGCCTGGGCGAACCAAACTCAGTGGGCGCTTTCCATGTAGTCAAAATTTCCGGAATTTCCGGTTCGGCGGTAAATGGAACACGTTTCGTCGGTTCGTCCCACTGGAAAATTCCCAGAAAAAGTGGAAAATCTAAAAAGGTGGTCCCGTTTTCCCGGTTGGAATTTCCGAACGGAATGTCGTGTTCCATTGACGTTTCTTGTAGTTTGTACCAGTTCCAGGTTCACGGTCGGGCACCCGGCCACGTACCGGGGTTTACGACCAAATGGAACAACTTTTTACCAAACGGAAATTCCACTTTTGCTACCACCGAAATTTCCGGGTTTTTTTCGTAAATGGAAAGCGCCCAGTGAGTCAAGTTCATGAAAAGTAGGTCGTCTGGCTCGGGAGAAAATTTATTACTGATCGGATTCAGTAGATTGGTTTGACGCGTCCTAAGTTCAACGTCTGACCCAAATTAGACTTCGGTTCGTCTCATAAAAAGTTCGATGTTTGGCCTAGGCGTAAGTGACAATCGTTGGACAAACGGTAAACGGAACCCTTTTGTATACTCATTAACCACGATGAAAAATATCTTTCACGACCAAGTAATTACAGTTTGTCACTGTTTGTTATGTTTTTGTATTCTGTTCTAAAGGCGCATTATTTTAATGTTGTAACATTCTGTAATCCCTGTTGGATTTCAAGTTGGAAAGCGGCGTGTCATTAGAAACTTTAAGATTCGACGACGAGGACTCCTGCGTAGACGAGATTTAACTTAAAGTTATTTCAAGTTGTCTAACTTGAGGTATTCTCCAAAAATATACACCGCAGAAGTCATTGTACATTTCTTCACCAGAAAAGTAAGCACGGATATTTTCATTGAAGCCGGGGAAAACTGATAAAACTTCTTTTTTTTTTTTTTTTTTTTTTTTTTTTTTTTTTTTTTTAATTTTTATTGTTTTTACAAACATAATGCTGACTTACTTACATAGTACTTACTTACTTACATAAAGCTTTAATACCCACTTACATATAACTTGCTAAGTTAAATACTACATACTTACATAATATAAACTTACAAGATAATGCTTACAAAACAGGAGCCAATGAGTTGGAGTCTGTTACAAAATAATGAAAAAAGAATTCTAATACAACTAATTACTAACTTACTATCTATTAACGAAGAGTAAATACGCAAAAAACGACAAAAAAATAGATAAATAAATAAATAAATAACAAACAAACAAACAAAACAAAAAAGCCAAAAAACAAGGGAAATTAGCCAGAATCAAGAAAATTATTTTTACAGCTTGACTTGCACCTTTGCTTTGCTAGTTTCAATTTGTATTTTATTTTTAAGGATAGACAAAAAAGCGTCGAAAAAATAATCTTCCTCATTTTTAGACGCGGTGTAAATATAGTATTTTGCAATTATCAAGCAGAGGTTTAAACCAAGACACTGAGGCACGGTGTCTGTAATGCCATAAAGTGTTTGTGCTTCAGAAAGCGAGATCTCAATGTTGTTTTTTTCGCGCCACCAAACTGAAAAATGTGTCCAAAACAGCTGAGCATTGGGGCAAGTCACAAATAGGTGTGTGATTGTTTGCTTTTCAGCGCATAAATGACAGCGGTCATGTTCCTTAATTCCGAATTTATATAATGTAGCGTTGGTGGGTAAGATGTGGTGTAAGATCTTGAACTGAAACATTGAGAGTTGTATGTCTTTCGTAGCACTGAAAGGCATCTTGTAAATTTGAGAAATTTGCTGTTCGTTTAAACTAGCTTTTCTCAGTCTTTTTTTGGCGGTGGCAGGAACAAATTTTCTTTCAACAAAAAAGTTGGTAGCAAGTTTAGAAGAAAGCTTCTCAACGGGAATTCTATCCATACTTATGGATTTATTCGAAGGCGGTTGTAATTTACCTTTCATTATTTTAATCCAGTTAGGAGGAATTGCTTTGCATAAACCGTAGTAGGCAAGAAAATTAGTTTTAAGACCAAAATAAGAGCAGAAGTCTTGGTGAGATAGAAAGGTATTGCCGTTGAAGAGATCTCCAATTTTTTCAACACCCGCTACATGCCATGCTTTATAGTATACTGAATAATTGTTGATCCTAATAAAGCGGTTGTTCCATAAGATTTCATTCAGTATTTCTTCTTTTGAGGAGGGAGTGAACGAATTTATGGATTGCCAGGCCAACAAGGCTTTCTCGTAAAAGATCAATGGAATGTGGATGTTAAGATGTTTAAGTTCAAAGTTACATTTAAGGAGAAAGAGACCACCAACTCGCTCTAGCAGGGAAACAGGAATGTGAGTCCAACTCGCGGTGGGATGACAGCTGTCAAGTCTTCTGATCCAAGTTGCTTTGAGAGCATTGTTAATTATGTCAAAATCAGGCAATGAGAGACCACCTTTTTCTTTAGGGCCAATCAGGGTAGTTTGTTTTATTTTTGGTTTTTTCTTTTGCCAGACGAATTGAGTAATAGCTTTATTAACTTTTTGAATAAATGTGGGGGTGACAGTGAGGACAGCAGTGTTATAAATAAGTTTGGAGAGGGCTAATGCTTTTAAAATGACAATTCGACCATGTAAAGTTAAGTTCCTAGGGTACCACAAGTTTAGCAAGGAAGCCATCGAGGACAGTTTCTGTTCAAAGTTCCTTTTGAAAACAGCTTCGTCATCATAAGAGAAGTGAATACCAAGTGCAAATACAGGATCTTTTGGCCATGCAATATCAAGAGGTTCTTCCGGGTTGTTTTTGTTCGCGCCTAGCCACAAGCCCTCTGTCTTGCTTCTGTTTACTTCAAGACCAGAGCATTTTTGAAAAGCGTGGAGCAGTTGGAAGAGGTTTTGGGCAGATGTTATATCAGAGACAAAAACAGTGGTATCATCTGCGTATTGTGAAATTTTGAATTCCTTTCCATATATGTTGATTCCTTGAATATTTGCATTAGACCTTATTGCATTAGCAAGAATTTCAGCGCACAGCACAAATAGGGAGCCGGAAAGAGGGCACCCTTGGCGAACACCTCTTTGTAGTTTAAAGAAGACAGAGGCGTAACCATTATTTACTACACAGCTAGAACAGTCAGTGTAAAAGGTTCGGATCCACTGTAGTAACTGAGGGCCGAAATTTAATGCCTCCAAGGTCTTAAAAAGAAAGTTCCAGTCGACGGTGTCAAAAGCTTTTTTAAAGTCCACAAAAATCGCCATGCCGGGAATGTTTTCTAGCTCAGTAATCTTCATGATATCGTTAATGAGTCTAATGTTCTGTCCTATATAGCGGCCCTTGACATAGCCAGTTTGGTCGTCGTTTATTAATTTGGGGAGGACTTTAGCGATTCGATGGGCTATAGATTTGGTTGCTATTTTATAGTCGACGTTAAGTAACGTTAGCGGTCTCCAATGTTCCAAATACAACCTGTTCTTGCGCTTTTTCGGTATGACCTTTATTATACCTTGTCTTTGTGTTATGTTGAGTTGTTCTACTTTATGAGCATAGTTAAAGCTTTGGACCATCTCATCACCAAGTAGATGCCAGAAGTGCAAATAGAACTCAACTGAGAGACCGTCGCTGCCCGGACATTTGTTTTTAGCACACTGTTTAAGAACGGTGAAACACTCGGTTTTCGACAAAGGCTCTTCAAGTTCATTTAGCTCGTCTTCGTCGAGTTTGACGAGGTTAGGGTCTCCCAGGAAAGCATCGCGCGCAATAATATCACAGGGAGCGCTCGTATATAAATTTTCATAAAATGCTCTCTGCATTTCCAAAATCTCTTTTTCGCAAGAAGTTTCCGAGCCAGTACTTGTTTTAAGCCTAGTTATATGAGTTTTTGCAAACCTCCTTTTCTCAAGATTTAAGAAGTATTTAGTATTCTTTTCTCCTTTTTCGTGCCAGCGTATCCTACTTCTAATCATTGCACCCTCGGTTTTATATTCAGCAATCTGATTGAGTTGAGCTCTTAATTGGTAGAGTTTAGTGATATTTTCTTTCGATCTGTTGGATTGCAGCAAGGCCATTAGGTGATCAATTTCTTTCTGAAGGTCTCGTTCCTTATTTCTTTTTTATTCTGTTTTTCCTTTTTGAGTATTGTACACAGAAACCTCTAATCTCCATCTTGAGCATGTCCCAGTACAGGCCTTCATTAGTAAGGTAACAGTGTTTGCTTTTGTATTCGGGTATTTTGCTTACGAGCTCGTCAATGAAATTTGCGTCTTTCAGCAAAGCGTTATTAATTTTCCAAAACCCAGGTCCACGTTTAGCGTATTCTGTCGATTGAAGAGTGAAAGTGATAGCGCTATGATCAGATATTGTGGGGTTGGTGATGTTAGTATCAATGACAGACATCAACAATTCTTTCGACACAAGCCAATAATCTAAGCGGCATTGCACTTTCAAGGAATTGTTACGCCATGTAAATTGTGTTTTGTTGGTATGTTGATTTCTCCAAATGTCATGAAGTTTAAAACGCCGGGTTAAGCCTTCAATCTCGTCAATGACTTTTTGTTTTTTCTGAACAGTAGCACCACCCATTTTATCTGTAGGTGTTAATGGGCAATTCATGTCACCTCCCAAGATGATTTGTGCATCTGCAAATGGTAGGAGAATGTTATCAAGATTGCGAAAGAAAGCTATCTGGGCGGTAGAGTCATTTGGCGCGTAAATGTTGCTAAACAAGAAGGAAGATTCCAGCACGTTGGCTTTTAATAGCAAGTATCGTCCATTCTTATCAGCGAAGATGCTTTCTGTTTCGAAATCCAGACTCGGTTTAAATAATATCATCACACCTTTTGAATGTGTTGTTCCATGACTGTAATAAATTTTCCCTCCCCATTCTGCTTTCCATATTTCTTCGACACTTTTAGAAGAGTAAGTTTCTTGTAAATAAACAACGTCGAATTTTTGATTGTGGAGCCATCTAAACACCCGCCGTCTCTTTCTAGCTTGATTTAAACCTCTTACGTTTAAAGAACAAAAGGAGAGTCTAAACGGAGCAGCTGTGAATTAGCAGCATAGAATATTCTATCGGTTTCGTTGAGGAAGATATTGAAAAACTTTTCGAATGTGAGCAATTTCGAATTGAAAGTGTACTTAATGTAAATTAAATAATAAACATTAGTAATCAGCCTTAACGCAAGCTGAAGGAGTACAAGACTAAGCTGTAGGGAGATAAATCTAAGTATATCAAAATAGATTCTAAACATGTAAATAAAAACGGCTATACAGAAACGCTAAGACACAAAACGCACAGTTACTAGAGCACAAATTGCTCAAAGTAGGGAAACCTCTTCTTACACCTAAACGGGTTCCCTATGAACAGTTTAATGCTAAATAAGTAGGCGCTATGAGCGAAGCAACTCTTGGGAGCGCGAAAGGAATCAATTATTTACAACAACTGACTAATCATGTACCATAACTTTACCGTACAGAGGAAGATCTTTAGTTTCTTTTCCACGATAAACTTGCCCATCAATAATAAGTTTGTCGACATTAAAGAAAGCTTTCTTCTTCTGGGCTTTAGCAGCTTTCAGGATTGGGTAAAGTTTCTTGTGCATATCGGCAATTTCTTTTGGGAAGTCACTGGCAACACCGATCTTTGAGCCTTTTGGTAAGCTTCTAGCGTATGAAAAAATTTGCTCCTTGTCTTGATAAAAGCTGGCTTTGGCGATTATTGGGCGCGGACTCTTAGATTTGTTGGTTTGATTAACAGCTCGGGTGTTAGAAATTCGATGAACTCTTTCGAAGCTCATATTGTTTACGTCTTCTTCAGGTATTTGAAGCTGTTGTAACAGGACGTTTCTCAACACTTGCTCGGTTTCTGCTGGAGTTTCATGTGGAGAATCTCTGACACCGTAAACTCTGAAGTTGCTTCTTCTTGACTGAGCTTCAAGACGTATGTTGCGACATACTAATTTGTCGACTTCAGCCTTCAACTGATCATTTTCTTTGCGAAGCGAAGCAGTCGCCTTTTCAGTCGCCGCGGCAGCATTTTTAATTTCTTGAATTTCCTTAGTTGCAGAATTCAAACTTTCCATTAGTTGCTTGTTTTCCTCTGTGAGTTTAGCAATTACTGATTTTAGGTCATCAACAGCTGGTTTGAGAAGAAGTAAGCTTTCTAACTTATTCCTGATATCGTCAAGGGCTTTCAGCGTGGCGTCACCCTCGTGGTCGGGAAGCTCCTCGAGGTCGTCGTCAGTTTGTGAACCTTTTTCCCGTATTCTTTTTGCTCTTCTTCTAGAGGAAACGTCATTCTTCCCAAGCGAGTCAGTTTTGGCTGCCATTCGGTAAAAAATTAAGTGCGCTCCATGGTTATAAGCGGAGTTTACATCGAAAACGACGGAGCGATAAAAGAAACAACCATCTTTGACAGCGCCTAATTAGCTATAAAACTTCTGTTATTTGATAACTTGTCCATGTAATATCCTCTATTTCTTTAACAAGATAGAGCGCATTTTCTAACCAAGTTTTAATTAAAATGAACAAACAAGAATAAGTTGTGGACTGAGAGGATCATTTTTGTTTACTTTATATACAGAATGACTACGACATGGTGGATTATTTGAATGAGCTTAGAGAAGGCTGCTTAGAGGCTTACACTGGAATTATCCAAGGGCTAAAGGGTGAAGTACCTGAGGGAACCGTGAATGGTAAGTACTCCGTGGGCTTCAGTCATATAAGGGAGTGTTAAAAAGACTCGGCGCTTCGCGTTGGATCCCATCGGCTTAAAACCCCTTGGACACCTAATGAATTTACACAACGTACTACCGTATTATCCTTATCGCTTCGGTTTCCCTTGTACTGTAGATTTATAGTGTGGACGCGATAAGGAATACCAAGAAAAGAGGGAATACCACGCTGTGTAAACAGCTCGCTCTGGCATTTGATCACTTTTATTTTTACGGTTTTAGACCGATAAATTGTCCAAGGGAAAGAAAAAACTTGAACCCAGTTTCACTTTAGACGTCGTTGTGAACATTGAAGACTGACATAAAGTGTAAAACGTTTTGTAACATTAACTTTAAATCATTTTTGATAACAAAACCTCTATTTCATTGGCGCAAGTACGCGTACACAAAATTGTCATATGGATTTCTTAGGAAAGAATTCTTGACCACCGATGTGAAGAAAGCAGCACTCGAATCCATTTTCGAGTAGGATTTGGGCTCTTACGGGATATTGGACTGTAGTCGCGGATTTATGAATTGTGTTCTTTTTTCTTACAGCGGATCTCACTGTGCTTAACCACCATATTATGCACATCATACAATTTATTGAACTCGTAGCAACAGACCAGGACCATTCTGAAAGCAATGTGTCTAGTGCGTGCGGTCTTGTAGGGTAAGTGAAGGATATTCATTGTCCTTTAGGCGCCCAGTTATAGATGAGGAAGGAGAAATAAGCTTAAGGTTATGTTCACAGTATACCGCATGGCTCTTACGCCGGCACGAAAACTCTACCGGGTAGAGCCTCTGTTCATACATAAGAACGGTGATTTCGGCGCGATTTCGGAGCGAAGCTGCTCTGCGCAGATCTCGAAAGTGGAGAGTCGCATATCGGATAGGTTCTGTGTCACACCATAGTGTAGTGTAGTGTAGTGTAGTGTAGTGTGAACAGGTGGTTTGGGACCGTAGCAGAAGTGAATAAGAAGGAACCACGACTGGGATCCACTAAGACGAAACGGGAAGTAAGCATTTAGGGGTGAGAACTGGGAATTAGTTCACCTACCCTCTGGGCCAACCGCTCCGGCACGATGTTCCGCGTGGGTGAACGACTTTTTCCAGTTCTATGCCGTTGCTGTTTATACTTGGCGTGCGAAAACAACCATTTCTCCGCGCTGCTAGGAACGTTTACTGTTTCAGTGAACTTTAACAGGGTTGAATTATATTTATAGCTTGCATTTTATCAAGCCAAAGAAAACGTAAAAACGCCCCGAATGGATTCAATTGATAGGCCCCTGACAAAGTTGATTAGATGCGGCCTCTGCCAGTTTTTTAATTAAAAGTTAACTTATGGAATTAAAAAAAGAACAAACCAACTAATATTGGGATAACGAAAATCTAGCACGAATCTGTAGCTCTTCGAATGGCGTTGTAATGACTTCATGAATCATTTTCTCCCTTTACCAGCCAAACGAGAAACGCGCACGGCCGAATCGTGTGCTTTTTTATCAAAACATCATTCAGACACAATTTGTTCTTTTACGTTTGAAGTGTCAGTTCACACAAACGTACAAGAAACTTCAATAAAACAAGCAAAATGTTTTACCTGGATTTAAAATGGGCAGAGCTATCACCCAGCTAAAGATATGCCTTTCCATAAAGTCTTTTTTCGACTTTTTCTTGTGCTGATAACAGTTTTTTTCTTGTCCTCAGTTCGCTTGTTGTCAGAAACGCCGTTCAGCTTAAATTCCCGCCAAAAACGCGGGTTGGCCTTATGATTTCCCGCCAAAATGCGGAGTATAGCACAGTTATTTCTTGTGCGACATTTCACAGTGGCTTACATATAGGTGGTGGACGGTCGCGACCACCATGGGAGGCTGCGATCCTATTGGTCAGCACCAAGGATTACTTGGGGATAACATTGGTTAACTTCTCAAAGTTACAATGCAATTTTTGTTTCTTTGCAGTGATATTTGCTCTGCGTTCGGTGCACAAGTGCATCCGTATCTAGAAAAACAAGCTATAAATGAACTTTTGCAAGAAGGAAGACGATCAAAAACTCACAAAACCAAACAAGTCGCCACTTGGGCCACTAAGGAATTACGCAAGCTCAAGCAACAGCAGGTGAGTTATATCGTAATCTGATTTCTTCGAAATGCTCAAGTCTAAATCTGCACTCTTCTTTGTCATTTGACCACCCTCTAGTGCGCCTGTGCCGTAAGCCGCTGAATAATAACAGGCTCATGAATTCGAAACGTTGACTGGACGAAAGCTCTTCTCTATTAATGCCCCGTATGACTCCAGTGCGCCTGTGCCATATGCCGCTGAGCCACAACAGGCTCATGAATTCGAGCTGTTGACTGAACGAAAGCTCTTCTCTATTAATGCGAGCTCCGTATTACTCCAGTGTGCCTGTGCTGTGTGCCGCTGGGCGACAACAGGCTCATGAATTCGAATTGTTGACTGGAGGAATGTTTTTGTCTATAATGACCCAGGTTGTGGCTTTTCATGTCAGTCTTTCTCGGTCAGCGAAGCCCAAGCATACGCAATTATCATTAACAACTTCGGCACTGTGTGATTTGCGTATGTCCCGTTAGCACGTCAGATCTGGCGGAAAAATTCGCCAAAGACTCCTCGCCATAGATCAGCAAAGTCCCCATAGTTTCGTAGGTGGGAAATTTCGTAAACGCCCCTGTTGCCAGACGCAGGTAATTTCATGTCTTGCATACTAGTGTAATGAAGTTAAAGTATCAGACATCATGGGCTGTACATGGTCGAGACTATTGTTGGAAAGGGTGTGATTGAGTCCTTGAGGTTGATTTGAGCGTTTAACAATACCAAGGTCGTTGATATAGATGCTCTACGCTTAGCAACACACTAATATGAACCATTCTTCTTTTCCCCTAGAATTGATCACGTGACGGCGACAACTGAGCGAGCGTGCGAGAGTGCGTGAGAATCGAGCACCCAAGCGGTCAAGAGACGTGCGTGGCGAGCGAGTGTGTTACCCCACCCCTCCCCTAAACAAGAAACAGGCTGGACAAGAAGCCTTTTCGACGAACCAAAGACAGTCAACTTTGAAATCACGTGACGACAGTTTATAAAACTTGGCGGCGGCGAGGCGATAAATATTGGAGTCCGCATACAACGCTGAACCTGCCTTCGTGTTTCAGCCGGAGCAGGAGCCGAGTAATCTGCTCCTGGCCGGAGTTAAAAAGAGAGATGTCTACTTAGCCTTACAACTTGAGTAAGGAACATGAACAGAGTACTTCTTCTAAATTGCGAGGCTCGACTATTTCAAAGACATTGGAGAAAACCTGTCGTCTTGGTGATAAAGACATATCCTTCCCCTCAGGGGAAAACAGTAACTCCCCACTCTACCCTACTGAAATCTACACCGCTTATGCGAGAAAATATTACCTAGACAAGTTGTATAGACCCTTCGAGAATTAATGTGGCTTGGGGAAGCTTTTTGCGTGGTGTATTTGTTTTGTATTAGCTGTGTTTCTGCTGTCGTCTGGTAGTATAAAAAAGAAGTTATTTTTGTGGAAGATTTGGTAAGTTGGACGATGAAGAGACGAATTTAATGTACAGTGAATTTTGCCTTTGTAGAAAAAGATTTGGTATTCAAAGCATCGTTCACCGAGGGAAGGGCGATAAAAATTAATGGATACTGAACAAAGCTATTAAAAGCGGTTATCTAGTAGCGGCATGGTGTGTTTTTCGCCTTAAATGCCATTCTAAAATGTACATCCTTCCCGTTTATGGAACGAGTACTGACGAATCACCCCTACCCGTATCTGTACCCGTGGCGAAAGTGTCTGCTTGTCTCCATGCGGCGTTTTCTCTGTATCATCTGGTGAAAAACAAAGCAGTTAATTTCTCGAATCTGACGGTTCAAACCTGCGGCGCAAATTCAAAAGGTATGCGGTGATAACTTTGCGCTTGACTGCCTCAACGCCGACTCAGAGAGAGCTCGTCTCAAGAAAGAGATGTGTTCGCGGGATTGCATGCTCCCGGCTCATAGGCGCTAAGTGCAAACGTTAGGCAAGAAAGTGGAAAACGCCTGTGCCAGAAACCCCATTTACACGCGCTAAAAAAATCGGTACGGCACGCCAAATTTTTGGGACCGTGATGACGATTTTAAGGCACGGCACTCCCAATTTTCGACGTGTATCCGTATCGGTCCCAAATGTAATGTGGTACCAGTGCTCAAAATTTTAAGGGTGCCGGGACTACCTCCCGGAGGTAGTCTCGGCACGGTGCCAAAAATTTGGCTAGCCGTGCCGATTGTTTTAGCGAGTGTAAATGGGCTTAGAGTCTGTCGTCTAACGTGTTATCGGACTTAAGCTTCCCTGATTGAAGCGGAAAAGCGATTTCCCTTTGATTTTTTTCGAATTAGCCGCTCTTTTGTTTCTACGAGTTTTCCTTGTCAGAGTCATTCTTGTGTTAATTTTTCCCTCGTGTTAGGCTGTCATGAAACAGGAACTGTAGCACTTATTGCACGAAAGCAGAGTAAAATTAATGGCTGTAGTTTCTTTACATTAATGAATAATTCATTATTATTTTTACCAAGTCGGCTTAATTAGTGAAGCCTGAATTAAGTGGATCATTGTAGTTTCAAAGGTGCCGTCACCTTAGCAGACATTTTAGACCCTAAAAAGCACTTTCGTTCTTTTGTCTTCTCCTGCTTTTCACTTCCTCTGAATTTAAGGGTGCTCTTCCGTTGTCTAAATCTTGTTTAGTGGAACTGTTCGTGGTAACATGGCATCTTTATGTTAGAAAATTAGACAGTCTAAGTGCAAGCAAGTTTTACTTGCGGGTTAATTTCATGCATTTTGTAAAATGTTCGTTGGATTTAACAGATATGTTGTAGTAAAGCAAACTGTCAAACCACCTGCCTTCCTTCTGACTGAAGACTTCGTAAGGCTTGTTACACCTTGTCTTTTTTTTTTGTCGTTGTACTTTTTCAGACAATTAGGTCACACGCCAACAACTTATAAAAAATCTCAATAATTCATGTGCTTTAAGTTGGTCTAAAACTAACAGTCTGGCAGACGTGTGTCATAACCATTAAAGGTAATTAGTGGTGATAATGACTCCTACTCTCGGTTGAAGATCGAAGAGAACGTCTCTGTCGTTAATTGAAAGCAAGTGCGCTTGCTAAGTTTCTCGGAACCCAGTGTTTTACCATTGTCTTACATTCTCGTCGCCAGTGCCCGTCGTTTTTTGGTCACGTGGTCTTTAGCCCAGTGTCTCAAGGGACGAAAATGAACGTTGTTCAGCTCGCGTGAATTTTGCCCTGCGTGGGCAGTCACCACAGAAAACATAGAGCTCAAAGATGTTATCAGGATACTTTGTTCATTGACTTAACTTTCGTGCAGTTCTGACTTGCGTGGCCGTCGCTGGAAATCGAGCGCGTCGGCTGGGCGTCGTAGGATCACAACCTTTGCGTGTTCTCGCATGCGCACATCCGCTTTTCCCCGTACCAGTTTTTCCCTTAATTCGAGTGACTGTCACACAGACTGCAATCTTGACAAAATAGTCATAAAAGCCAAATGAAAATATTAAACCCGATGTGATTCTTGAACATAACAGAAAATTAATAAAAATACATTTTGCGGTATTACTTAAGTCGACTGCAGGTATTACTGAGGTTTCTTCAGTTTGGCCACTGCACTGTTCTGGAAAATAGATTAGAAGTAGATCCCATCAGAGTTAAGTCTTCAAGTTCTATGATGATCATTTACATTTATTTCTTCATTCCGCTGTTCAAATATTGATAAAATTCATATATTTATCATTACGTTTTCCTTGATAAGTGTTATCAAGGACAACACTTGGTGTTGGCTCCGGCTAAAAGCGCTTATCACGTGCTTGATAAGTGCTTTATCTAGGTCTCAATAAGCGATATCTAGTTCAGCCTCCGGCTTCCGTCAATAATAAACTATCGTACACCTTGTTTTTGGTAACAGGTCATTTCCGAGATTCCGAGATTGGCAATTTAAAAGAAGGCCAAGGGCAATGGTCTTGGAAACGTTGGAGTTTGGATGAGAGAAAAAAACAAATATTTTCACATATGCCATTCGCTGGCCACCGGTAGATGTTTACAATATGAACCAGAGAAGTTCTTCTATCATGTATTAGGACATCCAGTCAACTCTTTAAACAAGCACCTTTGTGACAAGAACAAAGTTTCCATCCCCCTAAAGAAGAAAGTGAAAGAAAGCGCCTGACAACGTTTCTTGTTTAATTTATTATTGTCATAGACAGGTCTCCAACCTCGTCCCCAGGCTTTCGCCTGGTGAGGGACGGGCCGTGGGAGTCTTGGGCGGGACTGACAAATCCTGCGCGCGCAACCAAGTGATAACGTCCTTAAACAGTTCCATAATGCCTTTTGAGTCTTTCGACACAGCATTGACCAAGTCCAACGAAGAAACGAAACAAATGACCAATGGTTCACGAAATTTCACGCCCAGAATTGACACGTGTTCGATCTTTCTAAAATTGTTATGCAATTCTGTTAATCCGGATATTGTTCTTTGCTTTAACAGCGGCTGGTTTAAGTCCTGTGATTTAGCTAATACGATTTAAAGGAACCTAATCAAAGAATAACAATGCTGAAAAGTAAACCGCCTCTTTTATTAAGGATTGAGCGCTTTCAAGCTCATAGCTTAAACCGCGAACAGTATACTTTTATAGCTTACTTATAATGAACTCTTTAGCCATGTTTTATCCTGTGTGCTATAAACAAATACGGATGCTCTGTAAACGTGCTATCGGATACTGTATTTCAGAAGAATGGTTTCACCTTGACACTGAGAATTAAAACAAGAACAACATGCTTATCGATCTTATAAAATATGGCAAACTTGCGTAAAACATGGTTATTTGTTTTTGTTTTTAAAACCTGTATGACTACCACCAACACCCACACAAGACTAATGGAGAAAATGCTCATTCACAGAAAACATGCATTCAAAGCTAAAACATCATTTTTCTTGGAAATGTTGCGTTTATTCTGAAACACACGTTTACTTACGAAGTAAGTACTCTAATTTTGCCATCTTTAGATTTGTGTACTGTCAAAGATTGAGAACGATGGCTCCTTGCACGATTACTTGGACGTGTGTGGAATTTCGAACCAGTTTATGGGGTTTATGCCCTCCACAACTCTTGCCGTTTCCTGATGCTGTCGATGTCGAGCACGTAAAGAGAGGCTAAGGACAAACTTAAGCACTCGAATTGGGTTTAAAACTCGCACTACGATATACCACTAATGGTCACTCAATCCTGTTAATCTTGTAGCATGAACCCTTTCAGATCTTCTTAACCCTTTCACGGCCAGATTGCTTGGTGGAGTTTTGTAACATGACGCTAACTTTTGTGTCTGTGGACGAAATCCTCTGATGTGACCATTCAAATGAAAGCTCTCTGCCTGTACTGTCACATTCTGCTACTTGCTTTTCAAAATTTTACAGAATGAAATTTGCAAATTTGGTCGAAATTTGCCTTTGGCTACATTTGGCAGTGAAAGGGTTAAGGGGTTTTTGTGGAGAGCATATAAACGGAGGGGTTTATAACTGGATAGAAAAAGCCCTTCGAAGCAAGCTGTCCTGACTGCAGATGGGCAGGGGTAATGAGTGGGGGAGCTTAAGCGCGGTTGTTCGCCAATCAGAAAACCACGCATCTTAGGCGAATTTTCCCGTGGAGCGCGCTCGCACGGGGTAGGGTACTTCGTTTCCATAGCTGTTCCGTTGTTGCTAAGTAGTGAGACTGGTTTGTTACAGGGTTATCCCCTTTATAGGGGTTCCAAATTCGTGCATCGTTTTTGGAGATCGCGGATGTTGTTCATTTTACTATCCACAGAAGCAACTTGTCGCGAAACAGTTGTCAGTGTTGTTTACAAGTAATGCGCAAAGCAGACGGCTGACTTACTTTCTGCAACGTGTTGTGTCAAGCTTGATCACCAGAAATTGCTGCGCGACAATTCGCTCGCGTGCAGGACCGCTCTCCATCACGTGCATTAACAATGTTGCGCTGAAAGTTGCACGAATTCGTTGCCCTTACTATTGAACCTCTACTTAACTAAATCGGTTTACTTCCATGTGATGTTTGCTTCTCTTTTGCCACGTCAATCAAACAACCATTTCTTTCTGAGCCAATACAAATAAAACTAAAATAGCTCGTGATATTTGTCCTGTGGTTATTTTTGCTCCACTTATTTTATGGAATGCAGAAATCCTGCCCACGAACACACCCCCAACAGAAGACGATAATGGGCTTTCGGCCTGTCATGACCCTTCACTCTCAGCTATGCTTTCAATTTTGTGTGCGCGCTGTCCAGTTTGTTGTTTTAACAAATAATAGCAGAAACAACAGATAAATTAATGATATGGAGTCAGTGAAAACACATTAGATTATTTGTTATTCTTGCTGTTTTGTCTCTTTTCATTTACACTTTTGTATGAGAGTGAGTGAAGGATTTAAAAGCCATTGAACGTGGTAAGAAGCTCAAAGTCGATCCATCACTGACACGTGGAAAACCATTCAACTGCATCCGGTACAGGAAAACCATCCGAGGATTTAAAGAGCCATCAAGGAGATTTAAAGGGCCACGTCTTTTTAAATACTGTAGTCTTTTTAAGTCACATACACTGCTGAGGTTTTTTCTAAAGATCTCTAATCGACCCGGTCCCGGCTGGGCTAAGTCAAGAGTGTGCTCTAAGAAAAACTGCTGAAGGGAGCAATTTCTATGAAAATTAAATTGTAGTAGACCGAGAACAAACGTTACACATCAAGTGCCCTATCATGCAAAATAAAAATATGCTTCAGAGAGTTGCCATTTGCAATTCGACCAACCTAGAGCCCATAACCCGGAGAGTGCATCCCCCATACTACTCCTTTGTCAGGGGGTTTTCACAGACCGGTTTATTTTAAGACGCATTTTAGAGCACTTTTTCCCGCGAAAATGGAATCTCCGCTCCGTCTATGAGCGCATTCGAAGTACAAAGTAGAGCGAACAGTGGGAGTCCGCTCATTACACAGATAACAACAGCAGACAACCGTGACAGACAATGAAACTTGGGTCAATTTTCATTTGAAATCTGAGCTTGATGGATTGATGCGATTGTCAATGACGTAGAAGATCACACTGGCTAGAGGACACACAAAAAGTATACAAAACTCAATTGACATCCGTTTTAAAAACAAGGATCTATTTATATTTACTTTATCGTGCGTATTTCATTACGTTACAAAACTGCAGACTTCGAGTCTACATCACTTCCGAGTTGTTCTCGTAGTGTGGAAAGAAATTCAAAATACGCCAAAATACCCCCAGATATTGGACTTACTATACGAGTTGACCGTTCTATGAATGGAGATTAAATCACTTACAAAGAACTTGTCGGTTCGTTATCTTGAACAAGTGCATTTTGGAGGCTAGATCGGCCTCTTTAGCGACTTCACTTTATTTGAGCTCATGCAGGGATATATACCTTTCTCACAATTCTCACATGACAATGCCTTTGGGTCAAGAATTTTTCATTTTATCACAAAGTGCTACATTTGCATTCAAGAACCCCTGTGTACCTTTCTGTTATTTTTACGGAAGGAAGCTTATAGAGCAGCATGTAGAGAAGGGAGTCGAAAAATCGACTTTGAAAATAATTGTGGTTTTCTTCGGTTGATAAAATTCTCTTCTTTACAAATACTTGTGTAATGATAACAATTTTAAAGCATGCAAACAACATACAAATATTGTTTTATCGGTTTGCGAGAATATCGCTTTTCAGATTTTTCGCGCGTTCTCACACAATTGCTTGACAGCTATTGATTGACATATTAATTATGTATCTCTCTTTGAGTGATCGCCGCGCTTGCCGAGCAAGACATTTGCGCGATGAAAACAAAAGATAATTTGGTATCGCGCACAGAATTTAAATATTGCGAACATCGAGTGAGTGTTGTGTTCTTTGAAATTTCATATGGGTAACGTTAAGCATAACGTTCAGACAATATTAAGCTTAAAATACCTTTGAAAAGAAAGGGAAATACGCATCAGTTCTTTTAGGTGACAGAAAAACGAGTGCAGGTGAATCAATTTTGCTTTGAGAAATCCAGAAATAAAAACTCAAGATGGAACTATTTATTCAACTGACTTTCCACTGCGTAGCGTGTTTGTTTCATTTGTATACAATACTATTTTTACTGTGTGGCGAAAATAGTAAATAACCACCAGTTAAGTCACGCACCATAAAATAAGCTTGAACAAGTTATTATTCTGAATTGGCATCAAACAAAATAGTGACGCTTTGTCCTTTTTAACGTAATATCCTGATTTTCTGTTCAGTTCTTCAGCTTGTGTGGTTTATAGCTACTTTAGCACGTACGCGATAAACCAGCCGAGATCACGGTGTCTTCGTGGTGACTGACATCATGTGTTTTCGAATTTGTCACACCACAAAAAAACCCAGAGATTTTCGCTTAAAATTCGATGGAAATTTAGCCATATTTTAACGCAGATAATCAACACACAAACAGATAAATGGTGTGAAAAACTTAAGCCGCGACATCCGATTATCGGACGTAGCATTTTCAGCGAGAAATTTCCGAGCATTTCGAGCTTTGTGTTCCAGCTGATTTTTATATCATTGCCGAAAATAGACTCAACCTTATAAGGCTTTTGTTGAGTGATTTGTGTCGATTGGTCAGACACATTTGTTGTTTGGAGTGATTGTTGTGTTGACAGAGGCTCAATCTTGATTGGTGGAATTTGAAACCATCTGCCAATCACAAAACACATGGCAATAGTTAATTTTACACTCGGCACTTCTAGCACCCTTGGGTCCCCCAAGATTATTTTTCCGATTAATTTCAGCGTCCGCTAGTGTGTATGACAGCATTGGAGCAATTGCAGTGTTGTGTTATTGTGACATTCCTTCGTTTCACTCAGCCGTGGCGTAGTATTCACCGACGCTCACCTTTCACTTCTTCTCTTCCTCGCAAACAACATGGATCTCCAATCTGCTCTTCCTTGCTCCACGATATTTCACGAACTACAAACTGTCCATGATACTGGATTTTTCTACTCGCTTCCTTCGCTCGAAGACGATTGGGCTCAGGTAAGCTTCGTACGTGAGTTGTGTTAAAAGAGTTTGTTTAGTTTGGCCAGCGTGCATGTGGCCTTTTAAACGAGGGCTTTGGACGCTAAAGCGATAATTTAGCGATTTAGTGCACGAACTCGTTTTTGCATCGTAAAAACTGCCATGTTTACTTCATTTCGTATTACTTGGAAATTTCATTTTCGCGCTCGAAAGCTCTGCTACACAATGTCGTGGGTTTTATTCTTTCTTTACAGACAAGGCTTGAAATGGATCGCTATCTCTGTCCAGAACCCTCAACTTTGGAAAGCAAAGATTCAAACTTAGGCAATCCCGTTCCGTGGAATGAGTTTTTACTGCAACCTTTTGACGAGTCAAATTTTCCATTTGGCGATGACTGGGATATCAAACCAATAGATTTCAGTGCTATTGCTACATTTCCATCCGTGCCAACGGTTCTTCCAGAAACTCCAACGGAAACAAAGCCTTCTATGGAGCTCCCCGTTAAACCTTTAAAGATCAAATTACCTAACCCGGCAGGCTGCGAGGAGATTAGCAAAATTCCTAAGCCAGTTTTACCGCTAACACCACCGAGCTCGCCAGAATCTCCATTGCTACTGTTCAATAATTCTCAGCAGCGAGCGAGCAGACCTGTTTCGCGGTCGCCTCGCGCGAAAGGTGGAAATAATGGCGGCAGGGCAAACAGCCCGAAAGACAAAGACTCCGAAAGTAAACGGAGAGTACATCGCTGTCAGTTTAGTGGATGCCGTAAAGTTTATACTAAGAGTTCGCATCTGAAAGCTCACCAACGTACTCATACGGGTGAAAAGCCTTACCGTTGTTCATGGGATGGTTGCAATTGGCGCTTTGCTCGTTCAGACGAACTTACTCGGCATTACAGAAAACACACGGGAGCTAAACCTTTTAAATGTGTTCATTGTGATCGCTGCTTTTCACGATCTGATCATCTAGCTCTACATATGAAAAGACACGCGTAGGTAGAAAAATAATTCTAGGCATATGAATATTGCAATTTGGAATTCATCGGGGCTGCCTTTCATTGAAACGAATTTCAATTGGCATCAATAATTCACAAGCAAGACCTCAGGTGTCCGAAATGTACTGCAACACGAGTACACGAAATTCGACGAACATGCGATTTCTTCGCATGGTCAGTTGCAAAGGGTTTGTAATGGTTGGAGTCACGTTATATTTACGTGGAAGAAGGCAGTTTTGGAGGAACTGTAGACCAAGCGACTTCGCTTATTTAGGCGCCAAGAAGAAAAGACTATTAGCATAAAGGGTTTAGCGGAAATGAACGCCGCGAAGCAAGATCTCCGATGGGAATAATATTCAATCCAGGGATAGCGCATTTATTAAACTCCAAATGAAATTCAAAGCACGATTTTCGCCACAAGAAACTTCACAAAAAACGAAAGAAAACATATGAAAATGTACGCGAACTTACATCCAAATTATCAAAATAGCCTCGAGGTTAAAATCAGATGTAAACATATTTTAGATTCGTTCATGTGTTACCGTGCAGGCGTTATAAATTCATGATAGAACAACTAAAAAAGAGACCATATCAGTGTCTCGATAAATGGACAAAGTCTATGATGTATATACGAGCTTATATAATTTTGGCAACATTGTATGTCCAAGACAAGAAAATTAGTGTACAGATATTAAAATTGAAAAGGAACATTCTTGATTTAGTCAAGTGTGTTTTCTTACTAAGGCTACGACCGATTTTTCTATTTATTGTTACAACTTAAGCCAGATGTTTTTTCCGTCTAAAATCGTACGTCGGTATTGTTTGCTGAAAGAAAATCGCTTTTTCTGGCTGACGGGTTAGATAAAGCAGTCTGGATCCTTTGCGATGGGGATTGTGTTTATTGAGTGACATTCATGGTTGGAATATTGGCTTCACAGATCAGAAAAGGCATTTCAAAGCACTAATCTTCTTATTCTCTTTAACAGTCTGTGTCGCCTTACAATGGCTGCGAATTTAATTCAGGGCCAGTACATTTTAATAACAGCAGCGCATTAAAATTGCTGAGCTTAAAGGGTTTCACACTTCTTTGACACAAGAAAAGTGTTATCGAATTTACATGTATGTTTACTTTCCGTGAAACGGGGAATCTGCCTTCTGACTCGAACGTATTAATAACAGTGGCCTTGCGGTAGAGATCGCTTTAAAAAAGCGGTCCAATTTATTTATCATATCTTCGAAACCACAATAGAGATTTTTTTTTCTTTTTCAACACTTTATTTTTTCCTGTGGACAACGCGTGGCCGATAGCATGAAATCACTGGTTTGAAATCGACGATGATATCAATTTCTGAAATGCGATCTACCAATTTTTAGCGATGACAAATATTTTCTTGGCTCGCACGATCGTCCTGGCGTCCAACCTTTTTTCTTTCTTTCCAAAGACAAAGTAACTAATTTAAAATGTGTGCAGCTGGGATCCTTTTCATTAAACTTTAAAGTAATACCTTTTTCGAGTTTTATTCGCAACTCTTTGATATGAAGTATATTATTTCTCAACCTGAAATTTGGAAGGATTACAAGAGTTCTCAGATATTGGCACTTCGAGGTCTTCGATCAGCTACAATGCGCGTATTAATTTTGACTATGTAAAATTGCAAAAGCTCCTTTGATGTTGTATTTTGTTCAGAAAAATGTTTAGGTAATATTGTAACTCTTGCATGTGTACTGCTTTTGTGGCATCGTCAGAATTTATTTGCTTCCATACTCGCCAAAAGTCAAAATTTCTTCCAGAACGCATCCTAATGAGTCGATCCACTGGATTTCTTCTGAGTTTTGAAGAATTTTGACATTGTCTCTAAGCTGTCAAAAACCTTTTTGGTCTTTCAGTTTAATTATCAATGGTGGTACGAGTTCATTACAATGTTTTTTAAAAATTTCCCCTGAAATTGCTTGCATACAAAGGATGTTCTTTTGGCTAATGAGGACTCGGTCCATTTCCTTGATCAAAAAACATTGTTTTGTTTATTTTATTTTAAAATGATTATGCTATGCTTTCACAGGCACAGCGATCTTAAGTTCCTCGATACCGTTTGTCATCTTTGATTCGTTTTGTTTTTCATCAGAACTTCCTTTTTAAAGCTCTAATTCAAAGAAATCAATTTATTTAAAAGTGTCCTTAGTTTTATGAAATTTAACGAAATGCAGTTTAATAGAGGGCTTGTGATGCATTTTATTGTTCAGACTAACTTTACAGGCGGAGTTTATAATTCCGGCTGGATCGATTATCGATCACCAACAAAGCCATTCAATTTGAAGCTGAGCATAAAGTGGTTTTCCCCCGAGGTCGAACAACTCCACAACGCTTTCCTTCGCTAATTACTGATAACAAAGAGAAAGTCAGTAATTTTTGTATGAAACTGTGAACCAGTAATGTAGCAAATGAAGCTATTTTGATATTTTTTTCAGCTATGTTGGAGGTATTTTCACAGTGTGTCTTCACTGAACAGACACAACAGTATTCCATCAAATTACTAAACGTTTTCTCTTCTTTGAAGCACATGACAGCCGTAATAACACCTTTTTCCCACGATCCTTAAACCGCTGTTTCGCTACACTGAATCTTTTGTTTTGCAATGATTTATTCGGCCTATGCTTATTGTTTTTTGGATCAGTGCTGCAATGAGCTTGCAGTGGATTTACAAAAATAGCTACATCAATTTTTTTAATCGCCCCCAAAAAGAACATTTTTGACCCTGTTACACGGATCTCCCAGGTGTTTTGGATCGATTGAACTCTAATGACCCCTTTCCAGGACACAGCGGTGGGAGTTAATTAAGTACAGTTTGAAAAATCCCTATATGAAAGCAGTTTTTAGCCAGGAGCTTATTTGTGCAAACAGGAGTCCTTTAAATAGATAACCTCAAGTCAACAAATAACATTTGACTAGTCTAAGTTTACACAAGAAGACCTATTTCTTTCATGCTTGGAATCATTATGAGAAAATCAAGGGGTTTATTTCTCTTCAATGCAAACAACCTTTTGAAATGATGTTGATTAAAGTTTGATTGTTATACATTCCTCCATTGCAAAATAAATTTGATCGATTTTAGGTTTTTCATCAACTTTTATTTGATACCTGATTAAAAAATCTACCACTAAAAACAAACTGGTCAAAAATCCCTCTCTCAACTTTGTTTCTTGCCAAAATTCATATCTTCTTGGTGAACACTTGTTTAACCAAGGGATTAGTGATTTTTATGAAACTAAATAAATTTGATTGGTTGCCATAATAAGATGTGTTGTTTAATGTTTATTTCCTGCATTACCTGGAAGATAATTCAGTTTTAATTAGAACCTGCACAATAAACCCAAGATAGCAAACTTTTCATTTCCTGCCAATCTATAATCCTGTGGCAGATTGTTGAATATGATTGTATGTCTGTCTGTTTTTTGACACTTAAAATTATTTGGATTTTAACTTGCAATGTGTTACATTTAATGGGATGACACTAGAAGTTGTCAGCCTTAGTCTGGGAGCAAAACGGTTGTTTACATTTTGTGAGAGTACATGAGCTTCACTTCCCGGCCTGGTAACCCTTTAAGCCCTACATACTAATTCTCCACAGTGATCTCCATACATTTCTTTAGAGAATTAGTTGAGAGAATTTGATAAATTATCATAGTATTTTCATTTGGTGATCATTTTATTGATTCTGGAGATCTTTTCTCTTGATTACAGTACCTGTTCTCAATACTGTATTTCAAAAGCAGGTACATTGAGTTTGATTGTTCGCGTGAACATAGTCCTGAATAGGACTGTTGTTGTTGACAGTGACTGACGTTTCAACAACCTGTGCCCTGGTCATCTTCAGAGTCAAAGTGAGTTGTATCACGTCAGTTGATTGTATTATACTCTGGTTATTTATCTGATTGGTGAATTACGTTGCAATGTTATTGGTCGCCTGTCGTCTGTCAGTTCAGCCCCTGTAGACATCCCCCCTCCTCAGAAAAAATCAGGAGGGGGATGTCTGTACACAGGCTACTGTCAGTTAAGCTGTGATGTTATTGGCTATGAAGACTCGTAATGAAATTGGTGTTTCGATCCATCTATTGTCATAGTTAAACAGTCGTCTAGTCTTAATCAAATTGTCAGTCTTCCAGTCGTTCTCTCATAGTTAGTTTTACTTGACAATTTGACATTTTTCACCGGGGGGGGGATAAGGGTTTTAAGGGGGGTGAGGCAGCTAATACCCCTAGGCCATCAAATAATACTTTTAATTAATTTTTGAATAGAATAAGCTCCTGCTTACATTTTTTTGCCTCGAACAGAACCTAAGTTACTGAGCAATACAAATCACCTGTCAAGAGGGATTGCACCTATTTTTTGCCACTGTCATTTAACATAATTATTTTGTATAAGCAGAGGGGGTTGCCAGCCACCAAATTTTTTTTTCTTTCATGATAAACAGACTACAACAGGAAAGTACTGCTCAGTAGCCTTTGTTTTAATGGTAAAACTAAAACTACATAACAATGATTATTACAACAATATCTATCTCTGGCATCATCCTGAGTTAATGGAGGTTAATCTGAGTTGAGAGTTCTGTTTGTTTTTATTGAGAAGAAAGAGAAAATCGTTTGTTTTATGTTTTCCTCACACTGTTGGAGGTCGGTGTTACAAGTTTCCTTTTTCCAGCTGTTGATTATCAGTTATTAATATGTAATTATCAGGCTTATTCAATGTGGTCAAGCTTAAAATGAACAAAAAGTTTAAAATTCCTTGTGAGCAAATTGTACAAAGCAAACAAAACTGCATGAAAGGCATTAACAATTTGTTAAATGTCTTTTAAAATTCAGTAAAAAAAAAATCTAGGAATTCACAAACAGTCTTAAGCCCAAGTTAGAAATTATATCTGAGTTATTTCTTCAAGAGCTTTATATCAGGCTGCAAAATGGTAAATTATTTAGGAGATTGTTTACACATAGCTGTAAGGGATTCATTATGCTTATCATGTGTGAGAGGGTTTTTGTATCTCAGATATCATGGTTTGATTTTCAAAGGCTGACTGATTAAGGGTCAGATAGAACTTTGACATCTTGGCTGTCTACAGATTTGATCAACAAACTATCACATTTCCATTGGTAAGAAAATAGGTTAAATGTTTGCAAACAAAATCTGACTGAAATTTTTCTTTGGATCTGTACAGTGAGGCAATTAAATTTAGCAGACTAAAATTAAAATATATAGTAATGTTGATCAAACTAGCCTTAATATAATACAAGCCAACTTGAGTATAAGTACGAGAAATTTAAAAACAGGCCTTCAATATGAACAAAAGAGGATAACTTAAAAGTTGACTTTTCAAATGATGCTGTTGAGCAGTCGAGTCACTGTTCTTGTGTACTGTTAATAAATTATTAATCTTTTGCGTTTTTTGTTAAATTCCTTAGTGTGACGATGACAATCAAGTGAAACAATACTTTAATTTTCTCTGTTAATATTAAAATAGACTTTAAAGTAGAACACAGTTCACAATAAAAAATAACAAGTTTAGAAGACACAGAATGATGATCACAGGACTTCTGTCTTTCAGCTGTCAGACTATCTGTGTGCCTTAACAATGCAGTGGTGGTGGGGGGGGGGGGGTGGTGGTGGGGGGGGTGTTGTTATTCAAGAGAACAGAATGATGGCCTTTACTAAAGACTTTAAGTCAATAATAGGGATATTCCTACCCCCTCCCCCCTGCATTTTTACACTAGTCCTGTAATCAGATTTTAAGCGAAAGAAAAGCAAACTTATCCCCAGGGAATGTATTAATACTGAACAAATCATATAATCCTGTTACTAAGCTGATTTTTCTTTCTTTGTGAGTTAAATCTCCAGACTGATCATATTGCTTCAGAAAATTGAAATTTCCTGATTAAAAAAATACTAAAAATACATAAAAAAATGCTATTAGGTTCTTGTCATATTTGTGGTGCAATGTATCGCAGATGTGGTTTGTAAATCAGGTTTTGCTGCATATATTAGCCCATCTTATATTTTATCACTTTACAAAGCAAGTTTTATTTGTGTTTGAATTCAATGTTGGTAACATTGACAATATTTTCTGGGTGACCTTTAAGAGTACTATATTAATGCTCTAATCCTACTCAGCAATGTGCTGAGGGTTTCAGTTAGTTATATTTAAAAAATGTAGCAGTAAAAATATTAGTGTTTTATCAGATCCTCTGTCACATTAATGGGCAAATTTTATTTACAAACACTAGTCTCTGTTACCCTTGATCAAATTTGAGACTGCACCTAAAGGACATAAATTTGTGATTTCGTTGGAATGGAAGGAGAGAGGCGAGTGGAGACCTTGTTAAGAGATCTTAAGAACTTGAAACTCAAGGAGGATTGGATCAGGAAATGATATTAAAGCTTATACTATATACTTCCTTAGCAAGTTGGCAGCCTGTGCATAAGAGCCTAAAAGTTCACAGGCTGCCCAAACACATACTGACAAACATGTTTTTGGTTTCTCTCTTATTATGATGCATAGACATATCATCATATTATTTTGTTCCCTGGTAAAACCAACAAATTTATGACTCATCTGACACAGCTCTGCTGGATAGCCTTTCACACTCCATCAGTAATAAAGCCTATTATAATATATTATAAGTCTAGAAAAAGGCTTTTGGTTATAACAAACAGTGAGTGAAATACTTCCTTTGGCACTCATGCACAACATTGCTTTACAGATAATGCTCGAAATAAAAAGAACAAATGAGAAATATTTCATCAATGACATGCTATTTTCTTGAATGATTCAGCATATTGTTTACATTCAAATACAATTTAGTCGAAAACAATTTAATGCTGTTTATTGCAAATGTCGAAAGCTTGTAAAAATACTAAAAATATTCAATTAAAGTATCATCATAGTGGAATACATCACGCAATAATATGTTATATAATATTCAATCATGTTACATCATTCTTGACTAGCTACTTGTAAAAAGGAATTGTGGTCACGAATTTTATGTGCATGACTTAATTTGCTAAAAAAAGAATATGATCAATAAATTAACTGCATCATCTGCACTTTAACACACAGTTTTTCTGGAAAGTTGGAGATGTTTTTATTGTTAGACTTCCCTACTGTCTCTACTTAATTTATCCCATTTCTCTGTCACAGCTGTTCTTCAAGAACTCCAACAGGATGGAGTATTGGATTGGTGAAAAGGCCATAAAGCAATTATATAGGATAAGTGTAAATTGGTTATTTTTTATTATTTTCAATATAATTATTATTTAAAAAACCGTTTACTATCAAATTACAGCTGACTGCACTAATTACACAAACCAAAACATTGATTTGCATACAAATTATTGCTAACAGTTTATGCCTGTCATTAAGATATTGAACTTGATTTGTAGCTATATAGTGCAATTAAAAACCTAGTCATTTTTCAAAAAAAATATCCTATAATTTCCATAAAATCTTTTACTCAGCTTAGGTAATTGTTATTCTTACTATTGACCATTTGCGTCAATTTCTTCACAACAGAGTTTCTTTGTAATACTCGAAAACAAACTGTGCTTACTAAAAGCTTTTTGTTTTCAAGCTACTCATCTGTAACTTGTTTTTCTCGACTTTAATTATTCTATTTTCAGCAGCGACCAAAATTTAAATTTTAAAACAGTAAAAAAACCTTAAGAAAGTGAAATCTAAGAGACTATTTTTAAAAAGGCTTTGTCCACATGAAAATGGAAAGCTAAGATCAAAATAACAAAATTATATAAGAATCGCTATTTTATAATAATTATTATTATAGCTATTTAATATTATAAATCTGTACGAATGTTCAGTGTTTGGAGGGTAATTTTAAAGTACTGCAAATTAATTTAATAAGTGTGTTCACGTCTTGAAACTATCATAGTTGCTTTCCTAAAAAGCAACAGTTTGGACAGAAATTGATTGATTGGTATATATACACCACTATTTGTGCTTTTCAGGTGGCTAAGAAGTGTATTAATCTTTAACGACCAATTTTAGAAGTACAATATAATATTTTTTTAACAGTACTTAGTTAAATCATGCTCCCCAAAACTTTTGACTCCCATTGAGCTAGGCCAGTTGATAAGACTAAATTTATAAACGAAGTGAAGCAGTTCTATATCTTGCATTAAAAAACACTGAAGTGAATCACTAATGACTACATAGCTATAACTATAAGGTCCAGTAAACAAACAACTCAGAAGTGTAGAGCAGAAAGTCACGTAGCACTGATAACATCATTTAATTGCTGAAAACAAACTACTTCAATTCTTTTGTTCTCAATCTTATCATTAATGATCCGTGTCTTTTTTTCCGATGGATTTAACAGTTACACTGCTTTAGCTTTATGACTGCTTATAAAGTTTAACTAATAATGAAGTTTAGTAACAGAGGGGTTATTTGAAGAGATTAAACAAGTTTGTTGGTAAACAAGTAAGATCCAAATAGTTGGATATCGTGTTGGCGGTGACCACAAATCCATTTACATCACAATTGTGTATACATCGGCAGCTGAAGGTAATGTTGCAAAAGGGTGTGACATAATTGCAATTATTAGTCAACAGTTGAGAGGGGAAATAATAATGGAAGTGGGGGTTATGGGTGTAAGAACTTCAAAGCAAACCGATGTTGTTGAGCTTGATCACTGACCCTATTCTCCTCGAGGATAAGGGAGGATGCAAGAAGTTTAAAATATATATACAAGCTGCTATAAATAAACTTTGTGGGAAAAAGCTTTTTTTAGGTAAAAAATGAAATTACCAAACTTCAGCAGGTGAAAAAAGTATAAGATAGATGGTGTCCTGATTTACATTGTTTATTTAAATAGACCTGACGTCGCTGGCTACCATATAACTGTTCTGCACAGAAGGCTTTATGTTTTTGGTTTTTGTCTTTCCAGTGAAAAAGTCCTTTTATGCTAGACAACTGAAACTATGCAAGGGAAAATAGAACCATATTTCTCACCCAAAGGGAAATGGGTGTATTGGTGGCTAAACAGCCTTATGGTGTAAAAACCACAAAATTTAATCCATGCATGGATTAAAGTGTTTTCGGACACTTAAAAATACAACTTGATGGTATTCATTAACATACACAGAAACAAACGAAACTAAAATTTGGACCAACTAAAGGAAAAAATTTAGCCACAATATTTGCAAATCTCAGGTTATTAGTAGAGTCTATTTCGTGCAAATATGTATTATTTGTCTGGTAATTAAATATAGTCTTCTAATGCACATTCTCAAGACAAGGATCAGCCATTGCAATGTGGAGACACATTTTGGTATTCTCCCAAACAGTAACCAAACTCTTAGTTAGTGTAGAGAATCCTTACAATAATAAAAATAATTCTGTTATTTACCCTTGACAGTACTTTTAGCACTTATGCTTGTGGGACTAAGCAAATACATGAAACAAATAATGTAAATAAAACATAATAGGGTTAAGAATCTCAGCTGGTAGGGGGTAAACAAGTTGGCTATTTACAAGTGTGGCTGAAGATTTGAACTCAGAACTACCGTGAACAAATTCAGCTAGCCGTCAGAATGAGACTTGAACTCAAGGCCTCTGAATTAGAAGTCCAGCGCTCTAACCACTCGGCCAAGCTTCCTCCTTTGATTATAGCCTGACAAAGGCTGTGATTAAGAGCAACTGTCTGGGTAATGAACATGGCGCATTGGCCTAACAATCAAGGATCTGACTTGCTGATATATATACACTTTAAAACATTGCACCAAAAAAATTTGGCATGTTCTCAGATTAATGCTTACTTATAACTTTCAGAAAAGCAAGGGCTTATAGTAAAAATAAATGCCTTTTTATTAAAATAATTTAGTCCTTATTTTGGTAATTTAATTAATTTTTAAAATTCATGTTCTTAATGTCACTGACCAATATGCATCCATGTGTTATTTATACAGTAGCCTCTTCCTGCAAAGAGAGAAAAAAAGGCTTCTGGATATTATCCTCAAACATATTCATTGAATGCTTGAACAGTCAAAACTCTATTAACCCTGTAAGCCCCGATAGTGACCAACATCCAATTTCTCCCAACAATGACACTGCCTGATCAAACATACAGATCATAAAAAGAAATGAAATGATCACCAAAGATGATTCAGAAATGTATAGAAGTTTGAGCAAATTCTGGATCAATTTAGGTTTCTGGGAAACTGCCCAAGTGTTAATGTTAGCTTAGGGGAGGGGTAGGTACTTCTCACTTAGGGCAAAATGTTGGCTTAGGGGAGGGGTAGGTGGTCAGTTTTCCAGACTGTCCCCTAAATTGATCCCAAATTCTCTCGAGCAGTAACATAAGAAATGTATGAAGAACAGTGTGGAGAATATGGATGTTGATACTGGGGCTTTCACCCTTTAAGCCTCAATATCCACAAACAAATTCTCCAAACTGATCTCTATACATTTCCTTACAGAATTAGTTGGGAGAAATTGATTAAAGATCTGAGATTTTTCTCTTTGTGATCATTTGATTAATTCTCATAGATGTTGCACTTGACAATCTATGGATATTGTGAGGAGAAAATTGATGTTGGTCACTATTGGGACTTAAAGGGTTAAAGGGGTTTACCTCTCCACAACAGTCACCTTGCAAATTGCCCCAGTGGTGAGTCCAGCTTCTTGAAAATTAGTTTAAAAGTGGGTTTTTAATTTATTGTACTAAGAATATCACATCTATGGTCTAAGAAAAATTGAAGGAACCCATTGTTCAGAACTTGTGAAATCCAGGGTGACCAACATATCGTTCCTATGAAAAAATTACAATTTCCTTATTGCCCGCGACCAAGTTATGTTTTACAGGCCACCAGGCAATGGTTAAGCACAGCCTTGAATGTTAACTTACTTTGTGGGAAGAAGCCAACACGTCCAGTGACACAAGCCATCTATCTATACTCATCGCCACAATCACCTGTTGTTTCAAACAAATCCTCTCCTTTACGAAGGGTTTGTTCTAGTTTCTCCACATCACTTGTGGTAAGTTTGAGATCAAGAATTTTCATATTACTTTCAATATGCTCCGCTTCAGGTACTCCAAATCTGCACCCAATAATTATTCCAGCGACTTCCGGTTTATCTAAAATATAGCGACAAGCTACATTGGCTACAGTGCTGTTGTGAGCCAATGCAATGTCAGACAAGTTAGACAGAAGGTCTTGAAATAGTTCCCAGCTACCCCAGGCATCAATCATTTGCTTATACTTTGCAAGAGATGCTGTCTGCAGTTCAGATCTCATGATTGGCTCTTTTGCGTTGAGATATCTTTCAGATATTAGCCCTCCGCCCAATGTGCCATATGCTAAGAGCTTTATTCCATGCTGGCGACATAGTTTGACCATCTTTGACTCTGGCCGTTGATCAATGATTGAGTACTGCACTTGATTTGTAGATATGGGAATTTCCCTTTTGACAATTTCCTGTAGATGTCTTGTGTTAAAGTTTGTTAGTGAGAGCTCTCCAATTAATCCCTCCATCCTCAGTTCATTTAAATAACAAAGTGCATCGATGTAACGACTGTCTGAGTAATCCCACCAATGAAATTGCAGCATGTCCAGCTTTTCGACACCCATCCTTTTCATTGCAAGACGCACATGTCCTTTGGTGATTTCTCTTGACAGGGGTTTGCCTTGCTGTGGAACCCATTTAGTTAATGCTGAAATCAAGAGTGACAAGTAAAGTTTTCTCACTGAAAAATTAACCCATGGCACTAAATTCTAGCAGGCCAAAAAATGCAAATCGGTCACGCAAGGAACTTCACAAGTGAGACTGCTACCATTAGGAGTTGTGTTCACGGGAAAAGTAGGTACATCCAGAAACACCTAGCCTTCCTTACCCCAAATCCTTCCTCTCCATCTCAGACAAATATGATGAATCAGAGAGGTGAACCTCATTCCCCTTACTAATCAGAATTTAGATTCCTCCATGATTTCACTAAAGGCATTTACTCGCAAATTTTTGCAGCTTGTGTTGGTTGCAGGTGAAGCTTTCGACTTTACAGGAGGGAAGGGTAATACTAACAACAACAACAATAATAATAATAATAATAATAATAATAAAAACAGTGAAGGAGAGGACCCTATTTTACATCTTGAAAGAATGAGCAGAGATTTAATAGAACTTTCTAAGGGGTAACCACTCTAATAATTTGCTTTTAGGAAAATCCTCCGTAGTTAATCTATTTCGTTTTGGACCAATCCACAATCAGAGGCGAAGGGAGCCCAAAGAAATTATCACCTTCTGTATATGTATTATACTTATACAGAAGGTGATAATTCGTCATAAACTATTGTAAACTACCCGAGCGCTATTTTTCTACCACTTTGGATCATTTTTGTAATCAACTAACCCTGAACTTTCCTTCCCACTTCTTCACCCCGTTCAGTCTTTAAATCATCTAAAAACTCGCCGAAGATATCCTCTGCTGGTCCGTAGATGTCCGCCATATCGAAAGTTGTCAATCCTGCGTCAAAGTAGTCCACCATTGCACGCGAAGCCTTGTTCGCGTTGATTGGACCGTGTTGTCCCGAAACCTGCCACATCCCATTCAAAATCCGGCGGATTTCTAAGCCATTTTTAAGGCGAAAAAATGGAACTCGGCCCATTCTTTTGGTTCCGCTAAAAACTGTAAACGTGAAGAGAATCACACGTCTTGCTAAACAAAATGGAGTCGTAAATTTAGAGCCAGTCTCCTAACCTTGTCCCGAACCCGACGTCCGCCTGGGTCCAGATCACGCAAAAACCATTTCTTGTCACGCAATAATTCTCTCCCAAAAAACTATTCTCACCCCCTCGCTTGTTGAATTTAGTCGAAGTTAATTGATGTTGAATATCGCTTACTTTTGTACTAACTCCTCTTATTAAACATAATAAAGGTATTTTAGATTTCGGATAATTCCAGTATTTTTTTTTGATGCTCACCGGAAATGGCTTTGACCGGAAGTACAATTTGTTGGGGAACACGTCGACCTGGTTGCTAGGAGACTGCTGGACGCCTGGAAAACTGTAAAATTATTTACTCGAAGTTCTCGTTCAGCAGCAGTTGTCTAGTAGCTACAAGTTACTAAGTGAACTTGGACGAGATATCCACAAGTGTTTGAGATAAAAGAGAGAAAGTTTGAATCTCCAGTTAAACATTTTGAAACTTTTTAAAAGAAGCGTGTTCCAGACCCAGACAGACCACAATTACGAGCAAGAAATGTTAACGAACGCTGGAAGATTCATTGACAGAAATCCTGGAATTCTTCCAGTAAGTCTACCTTCTTTTAGGCCTTCTATCACTATTTTTTGTGTGTAACGTTTTTCTGAAAATAAGTTTAAGCAATTTGCTGGAAGACACAACCTTAGTTTTAATAAAAGTGGTGACTCCATCAAACTTTGTTCGCATGTTGATTCCTACCGGATTTTTATGCTTAGATATATATATCGAGCACTCTGTTCTTTTACAGGCAGGAAAGCTATTTGATGTTAGTGGACAAACGGCCGGAGATTGCTTACAGATAGCACAAAGGGTAAGAGACTTGATTTGACTTGAGATTTATACTTGTAAATCAAATCTTTCTTTCAAAGACATCAAGATAGCTTCAGGATGTTGACAAAAAGGAACCGGCAAACCTAATCTATCGATCAAAGACAACCTTTTTGTTTGAGGTTGATAAAGAAACACCTTTGCTCATTTTTTAACTTCTTTTTAGCCCTTAAGACCAGAGGCAGTGAGAAAGTTTAGAGGGACAACTCAACCCGAAGCAGGAAAAGAAAGAGTGTTTTATGGAAGAGCAAATGACCCAAATATTGCTTCACATATCAACCATGGAGTCAGCACAAGAACCTCGCTTGTGGTATGTAATATAATTTATTTTATTTATGATTTCGTGCGATCGTAAACTTTCTTTTGATTTCTTCAGACGCTAGTTTTTATTGCAGCGAAATTATCACCGGAAAACTAACGGCCTATTGCATTGATATTGTATGTATAGCATGTTTTGGTTACAGTTCATATTTATGTGCAAATTAACATCTGTTCTGATATGATGTATTTAGAGAGAGAACGATTCTAAGAGAACAATCTTTCACAATTATCCCTTTAGTCTAATAGTACAGAGTACACGGGGAAAGCGTAGATTAATTTAGGCTCTAATTTCTGATTTCGTTTATAATAGTAACTTGCAATATTTATTTTTTCAACAATAAATCAAATAGAGGAATTCCCAATTGAAAGTTAATTTTTCTAACAAAAAAAATTAAAGTTTTCTTTCAGAACCAATCTAAAAAACTCCTTCAAAAAGCTGAATTCACTGTCATGTAAATTTTTCAGTTTAAAGCTAAAATATGAATCCTATTAATTTTTTTCCTCTACAGGCTGGGGATCTTGTTAATCCAACAAGGAAAAGCCTTTTTTCTCAAAGGATGCTAGACAAAAAAGAAAGTCTTTATGCCAGCAGGAAGAATGCACCTCTAGGTAATGCAATTAAGTCCATTTTGTCTAAGTTATAATATTAATTTTGCTAGCATACTAGCAACCCCCCCAACTGTTAAAGGCCCTACCCTCCCCTTTTAAAAGGGGAAACAGAGCTACTAAGTCCCCCCCCCCTCCACAATGGTTAAACCATGCTGCAAAATCACAAAACCCATTATTTTGATATTGTCTCGGGTAGATTAGATTGAAAGATTGTAAAGTTATGATAATTAATTCTTGCCCAATTTACCGTTACATGTAGGTCGCTGTCATGATCAGAGTCCTGGATTACCAAAGGGTGTTGGACCAACTGATGTCATGTATGGAGTTAAAACAATCAAAGGTAACATAAGCTGTATTTACATCTGAAACATTTAAGAGTGACATTTGTTTTAAGTCAGTCCCTCTGGAATCCACCAGCCGGTTAGCTCAGTTGGATAGGCCCTGGTCTGCCGAGCAGGGGGCGGCTGGTTCAAACCCTGACCGGACCAACACTCAGGGTCTTAAAATGATGGAGCAGAAAGTGCTGCATTTGTAATGGCATCTGTAAATGATTAGACTTTTTAGTCTTGTCAGATAACGACGATAAATCGTAGACCTGGTCTCAAAAGCCCACATATACACATGTATAAATTCTGTGGGATGCTAAAGAACCCACACACTGTTCGTACAAAGTAGGGGCATAGTCCCTGGTGGTATGGTCTATCTTTCATGCAGGGAGGGACTATTACGGGCCCACTGTAATAAAGGCGTCAAATGCTGTTGCAGTGACCAGTGCCTGCCAAAATTGCTAAACCTAAGTAACTCCTTAATTATAAAACTATCCAAAAAACCGTGCTAAGCTTAATTCAAACCAATATTATTTTGGAAATATTATTTGCAGATGGAAGTGCTGGTGAGATGGTGAACCCTGCTAAGACCGCAGCTCAAGTAAATGCAGAGTCCATGGAAGGAAAAGATCTTTACAAATTCAGTCACAGTGATTATGAAGTTGGTAAGTCAAAAATTATAATATTATTGTATAAAATTATAAAAATTAAAATTATAATATTATTATATAAAATTTTGTCAGACCAAAGTGAATAAGTTGATTATTAACTAATTCTCAGTTTCCAAATCCTACAATAAGAATTTTGAAATGAAGCCTTTTAAGCAGAGATCAAGTTTAAGTAGAACCTTGGTTTGCAGACACCTCTAAAATATAGAGACCTGGCTGCCATGATGATATTTCTTATATAGACACGAGTGTTTTACTGGAAAATATACCACTTGTAAAATTCATAAAAAATTAGTGGTTTATTTTCCACAGGCTCACACCTGAGTTTAAGACAGGTATTTCGATAATATCCCCAAAATTTGTAGGGTCCTTTGAATTTTAATTACACATTTTTCAAAGGCCCCTTATATTTTGTCACTAGACCCTGTTTAAGACAGAATTGTAAACAATTTTTGATACTGTACTGTAAATTTGAGACATTTATCCTACTTTTTAAGAATAAAAAAATTATTTAAATCGTCTTTTTGTCTTCCCTGAAAAAAAGAACAAAAATGATAAATTTGATACCCTGTTTAAGACAAAACAATATTTTAAAAAAAAATACCCTGGCTAGCCACTGTGTAATATCCTCTATGTATCCCCATTAAGCCCTTGATTTCCAAAACTAGCTGTATAGGCTCTTAGCCAATGAGAAGATGGATAGTGAGTACAATGTATAATAATAAGGAGTATTGCTGCTCGTAATTTTTTTTTTAACCCTACAGCTGTTTGTAGTTATCTGGTTACCAATAAAGCTAAACAATATCCTTGCATTTCGTAGGTGAAATGGTTGACAGAAAGTACGACTGGAGTAGAATCCCGAAGGACAGCAAATTTGGTGTAGAAACACCACACAACAATGATGGCATTCACGTCAGAAAAACACTCAAGTGGCTGCATGAAACACAACAGTAAGTTTGGATAATTGCAATAATTTATGTTAATTGACCACTATTATGCAGTTGCTGACTAAACTTGGATTCAGGATTGTTTATTAACATATGATGTTGTTTTGAGAGGAGAAGTGCGATGTCAGTTTACCATGGTGGCAAGATTTCTGGATCTAAACCATCTTTCTTGACAGAGATGACCATTTGCTTTGTCGAATGATCGATGAGCTACCATTTTGCTCCTGAGTGCAATCATGCACAGGAAAGTCATACAGTCTAACCTCTCCTTTAGCCTGATTCTCAGACGTCCAAGGTCGTTCGCGGTCCCTTTCACTTCCCTCGAGGGAGGAAGCGAAAGGGACCGCGAACGACCTCGGACGTCTGAGAATCAGGCTAACCTCTCCTTATGCACACCTCCCTATTACAGACACTTCATTTGGTCCCAGAAATGCCAAAAATCATACATCCCCAGACACTTGGTTCTGCCCCTTTGGTGTCCATATTAAAGAGGTTTGACTGTACATGTCAATTTTTTTTTCATTTTTTTCTGCCATATTAATTTTGCAGGACCATGGTTTTTTGAGATCCAAAAATTTTGCTACCATGGCAACGTGACATAGTGACTTCCCCTCTCCACTCTGTTCAACGAAAGACCTTAATCTAGACTAAAACGATTGCCAAGTTTAAATGAGGGAATATAAAATATTAAATTATACCATCTATAAATCTCTTGAAGCATCTCACTTATCAAACCTCTCGCTGAATAAGTGGATGTGATTTAATTACAACAGGGAAAAGGCAACAAAAATTGTCTCCAAACGTGTTGACGACTTCCGTGAAAGAACCCAGCCTCAGCTCGGCAAAGTGCATGACCCAATCAAGGACACATTGAGAGTTCCTCCTGATTACACATTTGGAGTTATGGTTAAACCTGATGAATATGGAGCTGGAGATTTGATCCACATGAGGGTCCCAAGCAACTACTTGAGAGGACAGGACAGAGAAAGGGGTGTGCTAGCAGCAGTTCGACAACATCTGAAGAAGGCAAACTACCACAACTTTCATGACCTGAGGGCAGCATTTGAATATTATGACAAGGTACTATAACACTTGGTGAAGGAATGCTTACTGTTACTGTAATACAGACATCTAAGTGCAATGTTACTGAGTTAAAATCATGAAAAATGATTTTAAAATTTGTCAGTAATAAATCAAATTAAACCTCGCCCTATGACACAAATTGGGTATCCATTAGCACAAGAATATTTTTTCAAATAATATTTTAGGCTACATTGAGTCTACTTGTAAGAGAGAAAGACATCATAAATATTATTATATTAAATAATAAGTTTAAGCAGCTGAAAATTGGTCACTGCAACTTATGTATTTTTCCCCTCATATAGGATAAATCTGGTAAAATTTCACTTACTGAGTTGCGTGAAGTATGCATGCAGTTCAACCTTCCTGTAGAACCAGAGCTGTTGGAATCTTTGTTCTCTTACTGTGATGTTGACGGAGATGGCCAAATAAATTATGAAGAATTTGCTAACTTCCTGAACTGGAAAGATAAGATGCCATCAGGTGAAATGCAAAGCACACTGAAGGAAGAAACATCTGAAGAAGAAGTAAAGGTTAGAGTGACCAGGATTTAGTTTCTCCTTACTTTATCACTGGTTAATTAAACATTAAGATTATGAGAATTAAGGAATGATCACAAGAGATGAACTTATATATATAATTACTTGATTGTATATGTCAAACTCTCCGAAGGGCCATGACAAATTTATGGAAACCAGTGTCAAGAAAATGCTTTTTGATTTGAGGATGAAATAATGTTATTATTGTCAGTTAGAGTAAATGGTAAAGATTGCTATAATTTCAGTGAAGTGAACCATGCAAGATCTTATTAGAGACGTTTAGATTCAAGGACAAGGAGAACTATGAGGATGATATTTGACTTTAATTTTTTGTGTGTGTTCTAAAAAAATAGACACCCTGGAAAGCTTCATTTTCCCTCTTTACACCAGAAAAGTTTTTTTTAAGGAGGTTAAGCGTACCCCAACTCCTGATCCCCAAATGACAAAACGTCTAACATTTGATAACTTGTTTCTGTCGCTATGACATTTTCACTAAAATCCCATGGTAGAATGGTGAAGGCTATCGCATCTTCCCGCAAAAATGACACTGGTTCGCACACACTACTAACACTGTAGTAATTAAAAAAGTTTTGTCCTTGTAGCTGTCGTCTTAGAATCTAAAGGTCTCTAATAACTGTGGCAATATGATCATTCAGATTCTCACATCTGTTTCAACCTTCGCCGACAGGAAGAGGGACAAACGTCAGGTGAGAAATCACCTGAAAGACTTCAAAAACAGATTGACAAAGCTGTGGGTGGCTGGAAGACATCATCATCTCAGTTTAATGCCGTTGCAGGAAAAATCAGAACAAGTGGTGAGTAACTGGAACACAAAGTCTACGCAAGGTAGCTCAGGGGAGGGTATTGCATTAGCCTGTGGCATGCTCTCTGGGGTGCTCTGGCGGCAGAGCGGGAAAAGGAAGGAGAGCTTGCAACTATATCTCTGGAATTTGAATATCTGCATCGAAAAAGTCATTGAAAAATGCTGATTGGTGGAGGTGACATTAGTAATGATGTCATTACCCTTGGTGTGTGTTTTTCAATGTTTGTTTACACTCCCGCTCGTTTCTGCTTTGTGCTGATTGGCGGAAATTTGACAGCTTAGTTGACGAGGAGCCACAGGGGAATGAGAGGTGGGATTTAAATTCTAGAGAAGTAGTTGCAATAGCTCTCCTTGCTTTTCCTGCCCCGCCGCCAGAGTGCACTGGAGAGCTTACTCACAGGATAGTCTTGCATAAAAAGGCATTTTGCAACACTGACAATACTGTTTCACGATAGGATGGCGAGCCTATGGAGTACCAACAATACGATCTGATTTGCCCGCACCAATAACAAGACGTGTGGCAGATACAACCGTAAGTGAAGATTATGGATAACATAACACTTAATTAATGTTTCAATTTCTTTTGTGGCACTAAAACTTGTAGACAAAATAAAACACTTTTGCACATATGTAACCCCAACAAGCATGTCTGTTTAAATAAATACTAATATTAGGTGATTCACTCATTTCCTTACATTTAATTTGTATTAGGGCAATGCATCTTACTTTCACACTGCTAATTTTTTTTAATTACTGATTTTTTTTTGCCACCAGCTGTCAAATATAACTACCATCATAGTAAAATTAAGGAGGGTTTTCAACCTGATTTAAGAAGTCTATTTTTTTATTCTGAGCATGCGATAGACACTTAACTAAACACCACCACATCTACATGTTTTCCCTAGTTTCAAATTTGTATTTCACAATGCTTTTTTCTTTCAGAACTATGGTGATGAATCAGATGCTTATGGCCTGATCAACCCATCAATCTATAGCAATCTTGGAGTTTATGAGAAAGATTTCTTTCAACCCAGAGACCAATATGAGGTAATTAAGGCATCATTTAAATGAATAAGCTGAACAATGTTGTTTATTACCAAGGGTGCATTTGATTGATCATATTCCAGAATAAGAAATACACAAAAGTTTTAAAGCAAATCTCTTTTTCTGTGATTTTTGGACCACTTAAACACTAGAAACACCAGGTTTTTTATTATTAATTCAAGCAGATTTCCACATATAATGAAGATATTAAAAGTAAAAAGGTAAAGGTGCACGAGCCAAAGGCCCAAATGGTCTTAGCTTATCCTGGTTTCCCTGGCATGAAGCCCGGGGGGGTACTCCCATACATTACCTATATGGGTATGTGCCGCCCAACGGGGTAGTGATTTTGAAGCTCCTGGTTTAGAACAGGGTATCCATTTCAGAGGCGTTTTCTAGAACGGGGTATAACATTTCGAACGCACGAAAGCTCCAGTTTTGTAAGCAGCCATTTGAAATTATTTAAGGACAGATTGCTTTTAAAAATACGGTTCAGTGCGTTAACAAGCAAACTGTTATATTCTTGTTGCACCCTAGAACGGAGTATAAAAATTTGGCCCAGTTCTAGAACAGGGTATCAGTTTTAGGGCGAATTCTAGAACGGGGTATCAATTTTAGGGGAAATTTGTTTTAGAACGGGGCGCCAATTTGGAGTCCCGGGCGGCACATACCCACCCAAAAAATACCCAAGTGCCCCCCACGGGGCACGAAGCATCCCTAGGAGTAATGCTAAAGGGTCCTGGACAGGATGCTAGTCCATCACAGGGTTACCCCCCAGGCAGTATGTCCCCAGTACCCATTTATACCCCTAGATGAAGAGAGACAAAGTGGAGTAAAGCTCCTTGTCTAAAGAAATGTTCAACACGACAGGCAAGGCTTGAACCACAACCTCCAGATCTGGAGTTTGAGGTGTAAACCGCTCTGCCATATACACCTCTACACAATGCAATTCATATATTGCAATGCACTAAAAGCCAAAATAAACGATTTGTAGTCAAGGTTTTAGTCCATTTATTCTTGTTTCGGAATATGGTCTATCGAACACCCCCAAATAGTTGGATAGCAGAGTTTTAAGAGCTGGAATTAATTATGAAAATTGTTTGGCAGATCCGAAGAATCTTTGATGGAATTGGAGTTGAAATGACCACTGATGTATTTGAAAAGATTTGGGAGCAAGCAAGTTCAAGACACCCTGCTGGACTGGTAAAGACTAAACAAATTTTTATACCTGTATGTTTCACTTGCAACAAAAACCTTTGGAATTCATATCATAACCTGTGATCCTTGTCTGTCACTTTTTTATAAGGTATATAAAATACTGCTTGCCTTTGGCTCAAGACCATAGAGCCTGATATAACCATTATTCCTTTTCTATTTTTCTTCACAGGTTAGTGTAGAATCTTTCAGAGGCATAATGGATGAAGTCAATGCCCAGAAATTTGCTGAGAGCCAGCCAGTATGAGATGGAAAATCTTTCTGTTTTGCAAAAGTCAAACAAGATATTCATCACCTTTAACTAGACTTTAATCCACTTGATTTGCTTCGACTTACAAGGAAAAGTAACTTATTTTTATAGTTCGTTCCTAAACAGCTTTCTTGGGACTTTCCTAACTAGCTGAATTATTTGACACTGTTAAATTTAAAATTAATGGTTTCAGAGAAAATTAAAAGTAGAAAAAGTAACATGACTGAAGCATTATTATTATTATAAGAAAAAATGTTCATGAAATATTTTCACGTTGTTCCAGCACTTTACTGCGACAAAATTTTATGTACTATAATCTTTGTTTAATAAACAAGCTCCTTGTATAAATTGTAAGAGATATAATTATCTTAGATTGTTACACCTTTCAAAGTGTACTCATGGTTTGGTAAAATGAAATAAATTGAAGGAAAAAACTTTGTTTTGTCTTTTTGGAAGCCCATATGTCTGTGAATTCATCCTCAGGGAAGGAAAGAAAAAGACCTTGAGTAATAATTTTTGTTTTATTAAGTTCTGTTTCATCTCACAGACTTTAAAGCCAAATATGTTCTTTAACACTCTTTGGGCAGCCAGTGAACCAGGAAGAATGTTTACTTGCAGTTACTTAAATGAAATGCCAAAAAAAAAACTTAGCCAGTACTATGTTTTTACTAAGGGACACCAAAGGTATTATGGTATTGTAATCCTTACATACATGTACCTTCTAGACAACACGGAAGGGCAAGTTTTATATGAATAATATAGACTTTTAAATAAATAACTTGTTGATGGTTAAGAAAAAAAAACATTCTTGATGTTCATCATCTGTTCATTTGCGATATTGACCATCTCAATAAATTTTTAAAAACTTTATACCCTAATCTATTTATTAAGCACATAACCCAGAGATACTAACCTATGGAGATCCAAAATTAAAGCTGGTGATTGTCTCTTGCATTTGTATTTCCTTGGTGTGACCATTTAAACAAAATCTCTTTGGCAGCACTTTTGCATGGTATGATTTGTTTGTCAACATTTTACAAAATGAAAAGTGAACATTTTGTTGACTTTTGACCTTGGTCATTCTTTTTGTAGTTAATGGGGTAACAGGGGTACAGGGTCAAGAGAGTAACTACATTCTTATAATATTACAAGGCAATTAGTATGGCATCATGGCAGTCCTCGAGGCTCTTCGGTTCATAAACAGCAGGTACAAAACTCACAAGTGCAGGTTAGAGTACAAGTCACCGTGAAAATAAACAACACTTAAAACTGTCTCCTAGACCTAACAACAATCCTAAATAAAGTTTTAGCTTAAATTAAGGGGAAAACTGCTTATCTAGCTTATTCATCAAAAGAGCAGTGACCAGCTGTGTTTTGTACCTGCCAATTCATAAAAAGAGTCATTACTTTTATCCTATGTTCAGGTTGTACTGTACAGCACCTACTTTATTTACAACAATACAATCACAGTTTTAGCAGTTATTTAGTGCATAAAACAAACACAGCAACATAAACATCCTCCAGAGAAGTTATGTGTTCAAAATCCCATTTTAAATGCAATTCCTTCCTACTACCCTCCGTCACCTGGTCAAAGCCGAGCGTGAGTAGGAATTCCTTTGCTGGATTGCTTGAATGTGTCCAGGTTCTCTGGAATAGTGGGTCATCAGGCGAGGTAGTCTTTCCATACATTGTATTCTTCAGCTATAAAAATGTGAAAAAATTTTGTGATGTTTATAAATTTCATGTGACCTGTGTGATGCAGATCATGTTAACTACACAGCCCAACACCTACAACAGCGCATTGCTGATTTCATTTTCAGCAATTGGTAAGCAGTTTTTAGAAGCTCACAGTGACAAAACTCTCCTGAATGAGGGTTAATTTTGCATTCTAAAGAAGTGCCACAGAAAATTTGACTGCCTCATCTACCAGATGTTATGCATCAAAGAACTTAGGCCCAGTCAGAGTGACTCCATTACTGCAAAACGTTTTGTTTCACTTGTAACATATTGTTGCTATGCTACTTTTCTTTTTAGTGATCTATTGTTTCTTGTAGTTATTGAATATTCATACTCTTTTTTCTTTTGACTTGATAATGACGTTCAAGGATGTCAAAACTTTATCATGTTATTTAACGTTTCGTTAAAATTGAAATCTTAAAATGTTTTTAAGCAAAATTTTATTGCAATTTTTTTATAGCCAAATGTTTAAAAAAATTGCTTCTTTTTAAAAAAATTATATGGATAAAAATTTAAAAATTGCAGTGAGTGGAGTCCAATTCAGTCTGTAATCATACAAGTGACTAAACAAACAAAAGTATGATTGAGTACTGACTGAGTAAGTACTGGTAAATGTAACAGACGTTATTTAACATACCAGATACAAGAGTGGTTCCTTATGCTGTGAGGTAAGTTCTTTTAATGCTTGACATTGAGGTACTGACAACTCTGTTAGGAAGTCAAACAGATACGAATTTAGCTTTTGGTTTTGGAACCTTTTTACCTACATTTAGGTATAGTGAGGCATGGTGAGGCCAGTTCTGTTATGCTTTTCCTGACCAAACTGGGGTCCAATATCAGTGTTGCCTGAATAAAGACACTATTGGTGGTCACTGCTAAAGGATGTTATGTCGACCCTTGTGGCTCCATCTCACAAGAGACATCAGTAAAACCAGGGAGACGGGCCTACAGATTTTCTTTCTCATCTAAGGAGAAGTTTACCCTGCTGCAGATGTGAAACAAAGCCATCACCTTCTCCATTATTTCAATGCCCTGAGAATTGGTCTGGCTGGGAATCAAACCAGTACCCAACTGTTCTGAATATTTTTGTCCAACAGGGCTGTGCTCTAGCAGAGCCTAGCAGCCCCTGCCTGCTGCCTTTTGCTCTTAGCCAACTAGGAAAACTAATTACCATTTTTCACAAAAATCAATATGTTGGGCACCTTGGATTTCACAGGTTCATAGCAGAGGACTCTCTTCTGTTTTTCTTTGACTACAGCCTTGATGATTCCCTTTTATTTTCAGCTCAGAATTAAATACTACAGACTTATTGAAGAACTGATACAGATTTGTCAGGACTCACCTACAAGAGCCTCAGCCAGTGCAGTACAACAATGTAACATTCCAACTGCACCATCCACAGGGAAAGTAATTCTGCCATCTGCAGTTTCTTCCAGTTTGAATCCTATTGTAGGCAGAAGATCCTTGCAACTTTCATAGCCTTCACCCACACTGTTCTTAAAATCAGCGACATTAAGCACCATGGGCTGTTTTGTCTGAGATGATGACAGTGTTTCCTCTAACTGTTTAATTGAATTTTAATAAAGAGATAATCCTTTAAGAGATAAAATAAATTTACTTTTACAGATTTTTAAGGTAATATACATATACTGTTGCAATCTAAAATCAAATTCAGGTAAAGTTTGCTCATCTCTTTCCTGTTTTTTTTTTCAATATTTTATTATCATAAATCAGAAAAAAAAAGAAATCTGAAATTAAACTCTGCTCCACTAAAATTCCAAATTAACAACTAGCCAGTGTAGGAAGTGTTTCTGCTCAAGTCAATGCATGAACACTGGAACAACTTTTTTGCTCTGGCTCCATTTTTGGCACAAAACTCGCACAGAAACAATTGCTACGCAGGCTAATTAACAACATATACTTTGAAGCACTAATATTACTATTTTCTAGGTCCTTTGCAGTACACAAGTTAATGTTGGTGATGTAATGCACAGTTTCCATTTTTGTTCCATCTATTAACAATAATGTTTATTTACTGACCAAGTCTCTGAGAGGTGTAACAGCGGCTGGGTGTGCAAGTACCTTCCTGTAAAGACCAATGATCTGTGTACACAGAGGGGACTTGAAAAGGTCGTCAAACACTGAGGATAGGGCTTTATCTGAAATAACAAAAAGGCGGCCTGAAAAAAATATTCTACAGGAAGCTGGAAAAAGGCTTAATCTTCTCAATTCAGCCATCTTTGAGTCTGTAAGAGGGACATCTTTCCCACCCAACATATCCCTCCCTTTTTACATGTTTCTAGGTGTTGAAGATTGGGTATGGTTGGTATGGTCTTAATTGGTAATTGTATCAACTGTAATACAAAGAAACTGCTTGTTTTCTGTCTAGGTGATGAGTACCTGGAAGCCTTGTGAGAAGCTCGTGGTTGGCATGACGAAATTGTCTGCCATGGGAACTTTGCCCTGTGAAGTTTTTGGTTGTCCTTTTCTGTAAGCCCCTAGCCCTAGCCCCTAGCCCTCAGTGTAATAGATCATTATACGTTTCTGAGAAACTGCCCACCTACCCCTCCCCTAAGCCAACATTTTGCCCTACGTGAGAAGTAAGTGTTAACATTGTCTTAGGGGAGGGGTAGCTGGGTAGTTTCCCAGAAACGTATTAATGATCCAGTGCAACTGGGTGGTCACTTACAGGAGGTTTGATTGTATTTTTAAAGCGTCCACAAGGTCAGAAATAACAATAACTTACCATTCTGTCCATCAGGTTCATCAAACACATGATAACGCTTTCCACTGCTTTCGACCTGCCCTGCATCTTTTTCGTCAGGTAACACGAGTTCAAATGTACCCATAGCAGAGTCGTAAGTCATTTCATAGCAGGCATACCCCAGAATGGTGTTAGTAGGCAATTCATAAGAGCGATGGTGTGTCGCCTGGACTGCCCCGCCCAGGTAAATGGAGAACGTTGGTTTACCTCCAGTTATATTTGCATCCCCTGAAATGACACAGGTAATAGCAGTTATGGAGAGCATCTTTTGGTGTCATTATACAAGATATTTTTTCAATCAAATTTTTAAATCAATTGTTATATTTCCTTAGAAACTCTTTTGGATGTTAGATAATACTTTCCTAGTTAACCAAATATTAACCAATGATTAGGTACTTCATCCACAGAATAATAGTTGGGGCTTGGGTTGTCCGTGCTTTCCATAACCCATCGAATGATTTTTGTTACCTCTCTAACCTGTGCACTGGTTGACTTGTGCAATCTCGCAGGCCAGATATCTCTAATACTGTAAATAATTATTATTTACAATAACTGTAAATTATTGCAGTATGAGAAATATTTAAAATCAACTTTGGATGGCTATGTTCTTATATTATTATTATTTTGCTTCAAGGGAGAAAACTCTCAGTACCTTCTTTAGTTGAATCTGAGTCAACATCTGCATCACTACCAGTTGTGACCGCTTCGTAAACAACACAAAGACTCCGCCTCGGCTTGTCAATTATATCTTGCACAAACTCGTGTTCCAAATTCAGTGTTTTCCCTACAAGTGCTTGGCTTAGTTCACCCCACCCTACTTCTTTCCTGATAACAGTCCCAACATCCATACTAACTGTAAACTCATCTGTTGCTGATACATCAATTCCAAATTCCAGAGCAATTTTTGCTCCCAGTTTGCCATGAACATGGAATTTTGGTTCGTTCTTGTATTTCTTTACGAAAACTGACTTGTTAACATTGCCGCTGATATCAACTGGCTAAATAAAGAAAATAAGAAAAATATGGGGTTAGCAGAAATTCAGCTGGGTTACCCCAAAACCCTTATAATGGACACTAAAGTCAAAGGGCCAAGAGTGCAAATTACTGGGGGTTGGGTATAGGGGGAAGGGGGTATTCCCATAAATTTCAAATAGGTGTGTTTATCTAGCCCATATATGGAAGTAACCCCCACTCCCCTGGGATCTGATTAGAAGAGGCTTAACACATGGTAAAGAATAAATAATTATTACTCATTCTGACAACACTGTGATTACAACAACAACCACTACCACCAACAAATTTGAATGGTAATTACAATTTTGAGATGATAAGAATTGAGCATAACTACAGCCTATGACAAAAACTGTTGAGACATATTACATCCTATTTTTTCAGTCATCCTGACAAATGCAGACACTGGAAACAGATGATCATCAATTTTCATGAGAATAAAGGGAAATTCAACAGAATACTCAAAATCTTGACTAAACATTGATGGCTCCTCATGTTATAAAATCTTTTGGGCGGGCTGGGTAGGTGGGTATAAAAAAAAGACTTATACCTTCAAAAGTTCATCCTCCCAAAAATAGGAAGTAAAACAGAGAGGTTTTCCTTAAATTAGGTCCTGTATAACGATCGAGTGAAAAAGCGATTCAAAAATCTAGAACGGTTTTTAAAAGTTGTAATACCCCTCTTCGGAGAGACCTACATGGACAACGGCAGCCTTTTTTCCGAAAAGGCGGGTTCAGTACAGTTGATGCTCAATGGATAAAATCTTAAAATGTAAACAAATAAATTACTAAAACATCTAAAGCCTTTCATCTTGCGGCAATATTAATTTTCATTTACGACAGTTTTTACGGATATTCAATGATCATGACATGGAACACGAAATGGCAGCTCACCTTTGTCATGATCTCGTTCAAACTAAACTGAGTGGGCAGGTATTTAGTTTTTTTCCAACACCATCGGCTCCTCTTTTTTACCACGGCGCAAAGGACATCACAGCGAGAAGAAGAATTTAAATCCACGATCGGATGCAGGGTTGACCGCCCTGTATCTTTGACAAACTGTTTCGAACAACACTCGAAAAGCGCCATCTTGGAAATCGTGAATCAAAAGATCAAAGGTGACAGAGGAGGATCATGGGAAGTGTTTTGACGGGGCCGGCGGGCGGGAAAAATAAAAATCCCGTTGGGGTACGCCGACGCCGAGTACCGTACGCGGGGTAGACGGAAGTTGGCCCCTGTTTTGAGTGAAGCCCCCTTTTCCATTGTAAAACATTCAACCTGATTATTTTTCTTTGCGGCCATATGTGTCAGTCAAAAAGACGCACGATCATCCCAACTCCAGGCTTAAAATGTAATAAGCGATGACGAAGCGAGAGGATAGCGATCGTATTAATATAGGAGCTATTATCTTACTTGGATTTTTCATTGGATGAGTCATTTAAATTACTACCATCAATTTTTGCTATAAGAGCGCGATGAAAGACAACCTGTTGTCTTTGATTTATCGCTTTACAGAAATTTCATTGATTTTACTGGATTTAGCCATTAGTTTTCTTTTTTATTCGATCTAATTATTTCTTGTCCATCTGCAAATAGTTACATAATAGCCTTTTCTGAGAGGTACCTATTAAAAATTATTATTATTATTATTATTATTATTATTATTATTATTACTTGCAAGACATCTTAAGTTTTCATGTATTTCATTTGTTCTTTTTTCAACAGTTTTACGTAAATTTCATACATTTCATTGAAAGCGAAACGCTTCGTAGGGAGTTTAAACAGCGCCGTTTTTTGAGCAATGCACGTCAACCGGAAGTGAACCTTTTTCCCCTTTTAAATGCCTTGATGCTACCAAATCTGTATTGCTAAGCGCCTTTACCCTTACAGAGACGATCTGCTCAAAAATTTGTTCAAAATCGTGCCTCAAGAGTGCAAAAAGTTTACCTCCGGTCGACGTGCGTTGCTCAAAATCATCGCTGCTTTAACTCCTGAATATCCCGCTGGGTAACTAACTGTCAGTCAGTTTCGCCTTTAGGTCTTACAGGTACCCCAAGCTCACGAGTGAGAAACGTTGTTGAGTGACAAAAAGAACACACCATAAATAACACGGAGACAGGTAAGAAGTAGACTACGAGTAGTCCCCCATTTTTCCTCAGGGATAGTAGAGCGAGCGAAACGCGAGCGTGCGTGAAAATCACCCCACGCGAGAAAAGGCGATTTTCTCGTGTGGAGATCTTTTTTCGTTGGGTGATTTTCACGCGCGCGTGCGTTTCGCTCGCTCTACTGTCCCTGGGGAAAAATGGGGGGTTACTCGTAGTCTAGGTAAGAAGTTCTGATGTATTTTTGTTACTACAAAACTAACTTGCGTGACAGGAGTTAAAAAGGGAAGGGGGAGGGGGAATCAGGGAGAAATGGGGTACTATTTTCCCCTCCTCGCGCGCTCGAATTGCCCCTGCCCCGCCTTCTAACGCCTGCTATTAAATACGAAGGCTACTATGAAACAAAAGTGGCTTGACGCTTTGCCTCAATTTTTTCGCTGACTGTAGATTTTACAACTTTAGGACGTCACGACATTAGAGCTGGCATTGTGGCCAGCCGACAAAAGAAGAGTTCTGTATTCAGCGATGATAGAGGTTTCCTCTTCCAGTGAGAGATTCAAATAAGCTTCTTCGTCCTCTGTTGCGAGATCTGGCACGAGTTCATTCACGGCTTCTGTTATATCCGGGTCTTCTTCGTCTTCTTCACTGCCGCTTTCGGGTGATTCATCTAAAACAAGAAAAAAAATGTAGATGTAGCCACAGCTGTTCATAATGGACTGTAATTCTAACTTTTCAAACAAAATCAAATCATATGGAGATGAAATCAGATGGTGTGCCCATTCAAATGAAAGCTATTGCTTTCCTGTGGTACTGTTTATTATGCTGTACAAGGCGGTTCTAACTTTTGAGGCTGCGTATGAAACCATATAGTATGACTATTTAAATGAAAGCTAGTGCGCAGTACTTTCCTGTGGTACTGTTAATTATGCTGTACTTCGCTTTTGCGTTAAGTGTTCGCCCTTTCTGCCTCTAGATCGCCAGAGAGCCCGTCCACGGGCTAAAATTTTATGAAAGGAGAATTTCATGGAAAAGAAACAAAAAGAAGGATAGAAAACTAGAAACATTTGATACTTTTCAAGAAAAAACTGTTGCCTTAATGACGGCAATTTTTCTCCTTGACAGTCGAGAACTTCAAAAACGTAAGTACCTGAACACTCTAATTAATTGGCTTATACTATAATTATCTTTTCTTACCTTTTCTAGAATGGGATATCGGAGGAAGCTTTCCACCGTTTGACGCCAACATATTAATAGCCTTGGAAATATCACCTTGGCAATACCTCAGGGCCTCCTTAACAGAATCCACTTCAAACCCCATGGACACAGCCTACGAAAACAAGTTAAACTCGATCAAATTTCGATCATATCTTGTCGCAGCTTGCCCGACTGGACATGTCCCAGTCAAGAATTTACTAGAGAGAGGTGGTTGTTCTAAACCTCGGAAAAGGTATGGCTGTTTAAAATTACGAGCTCTTGTTAAAGTATGACTTACTTGAGCAACATGTTCGTCTGGAAACTGCACATCGTCGAAAGATGATGTGGCCAGCCTTAAAAGAAGAAAACATGTTTATTTTACGTTATGTGACTATAGCCTGTAGAATGATAATGACAATGATAACAAAGATATTTGATAATTACAACGGTGATGATAATAATTATAAGGATAATGACAGCGAAAAATATGATGGTGGTGATAACGAACATGAAAATGATAACGATATCGAAAATAATAGTAATAATTATAATATAATAATAATAATAATAATAATAATAATAATAATAGTAATAATAATAAAAGGAAAATGAGAAATGCAGATTGTGTGGAAAGACCCAGGAAAGTGTCACGTATGTGCTACCAGGGTGTAGTGCGACATGATGCGTCTAAGATTTGCGACCATGCTATTTGCTCTGAATATGACAATTTTCCTACCTGTTGTCGTCTTGGATATCTAGCATTTCTGGATGATCCTGAAGAACCTGTCGATAAAGGTTTGATATTATTGTCAATATTTCGACTTTTGACATTATTATACCTAACACAACGGCATATCACGTCTGAAAACGAGCACATCAGTTGCTTCTCTCAACCCCCTCATACAATTGATCTGTTCACCAGCCGTTTCATTTTGTCGGTTGAGTTTCACAGATCAAACTTACAGGAGAAAAATGAGGAAAGCATTTTGTGACTGAGGACTTTCCAAAGAGAACACCTTACATCAATTACTGCGATCCAGTAGTCGTCCGCTCCCCCAGAGGAAAGACACCACGCCACCGAGGTCTACGTCCCCTGCTCTTTTCAGACAGACCTATGGTTTCATTTACGTTCAGTTTAACTTGATAAGAGAAAATAGAGGAGACAAGGCCAAGATGAATTTGAGATGAGAGCTGAGTCGAGGAGCTAACGTATTTTCTTACCTGAAGTGCGTTATTAACATCATTATTTGCTTGTCGCAAGGCTGAGGCAGCCCTTACTTCGGAGAAACCCATCTCTACAAGAGCTTTATAGGTATCCACGTTTACCCTTGATTTTAACAAACAAAAAAATTTAATTAAAAAATGACGAGATCAAACCAGGCAGGAGTCTTCTGTAAAGAAAGCTGCGAGTCTGTGTCAGTGAGAATCTATGGTATTATTAACAATTATTCCACGAGTGCGCGTTGGATTTGAGATGGTAGCTAGCCAACGAGTCGCGTAGCGGCGTATACCATGATGGCTAAGCCAATCAAAGCTCTAGAATTGCATTATCCAATGATTCAGTTTTTAATAATAAAAAATATTAGTACAAGTAGTCAAGGACATAATCAAGGCAATGGAAAAACGAGCAGTTATTGATCTCATCTCAGTCCTACAATAAGGTGCAAATAAAAGACGATGATGACGATGATGATGATGATGATGATGAAAAAGAAGAAAAAGTGTGGAAATCTAAACAATTTCAGTATCCACCAAGCACATACATGTACATCTCACAATGTTTTTGTGCCCACTTCACATCTGTCAAGGATGGATCCTTTCAAAGCCTGATTTATTCTACCGCATAAGTTGATGCGATCACAGCGAGGATTTAAAACTCCTCACATGTGTTAATATGTTATCTTATGCATTCAAGATCAATATGTAATTCTCACCAATCTCCTGCTGCTGTTTTTCCTAATTCTCTTTCAAGTTTTTTTCGCTTTCTGTCTTTCTTCTCCTTGTCTTTTCTTTCTTTTTTCTCCTGTTGTGAATAAGATATCAGTGAAACCCCGCAAAATTACCTGTTACGTCAGACCTTTGTCAAGACGCTTCTTAGCTAAGACGAAGAAGAGGAAGAGAGAACCCTGGGAACGAAGTTGGAAGCACCTTGCGTCCATTCTCGTCCCCAGAGCCACTCGGCTTAATTTGTAATCAAGACCACGTGACCAAGAAACGACGGGCTCTGGGGACGAGAATGCCTTGCGTCATTCTTGCGTCTTATAAAGACGTGAACCCATCACGCATGCGTAATATTTAAAATAAGAAACCTGTTGCTTACAAGTGATGATTGACCTGCAAAGTTTTTGGCGGGAAAATGTTCCCGCGGTCAGCTACTTTTCCTGCCTGTTCCAAACAACTTTTTTTGGTTTCTGTGGGCGCTTTCCATTTACGAAAAAAACCCGGAAATTTCGGTGGTAGCAAAAGTGGAATTTCCGATTGGTAAAAAGTTGTTCCATTTGGTCGTAAACCCCGATACGTGGCTGGGTGCCCGACCGTGGACCTGGAACTGGTACAAACTACAAGAAACGTAAATGGAACACGACATTCCGTTCGGAAATTCCAACCGGGAAAACGGGACCACCTTTTTAGATTTTCCACTTTTTCTGGGAATTTTCCAGTGGGACGAACCGACAAACGTGTTCCATTTACCGCCGAACCGGAAATTCCGGAAATTTTGACTAAATGGAAAGCGCCCTGTGTTTCTCTACGGTCTTTTATTTGCTGTTCCTCCTTTTTCTAATGGCCACGCCAACAAGAGAAAAAGGTAATACTTCGTCAAGCATTGAAGAAAAGGAACTTTTTCTCATTTGCCACGAAAAGGCAGTTTCCAATAATCTCAAGTGACAAGTGCGTAGAACTGCTTGTGTAAGTATACATTAAGCTTACGTTTTAGCTCACTTATTAAACTTGTCAAATTATTTACGTGCTCGTAAAAACGAGTACACAGTCCAGGGGACCAGAAAGAAGACCACAACAAGAAATAAACCCGCGTTTATACGAGCTATTCGCGTGTTATGTAGAACATGCTCGTACGAATGGGATGGATGACCCTATCGTTGTGCTCTACAGAAAGCTTAAGCAACAACGACGGCGAAGCTACGAAAACGTCACTTAAAAATGCAAGCTGCTTCAAACTTTATCGCGCGTATTCCATCTAGCTCACTTCGTTAAATGTTGGCAATTTTTTCTGGAGTTGAATTCTAAAAGACTGTATCGAAGTTCAGGAAAAGAAAAGAAAATTCGTCGTCTTGGGTTCACGTCCTCCACAAAACGTGAAAGTTTTAAAGTATTTTCACGTCGTTAAAGTCGTGCAGTGACGGCAAAAAAATGTCTCAAAAGCGTGATGCACGTGCAGAGTTGTTGTTTCGCTAATCTAAACCTATTGCTTTTTTGCCGTTCTCGATGACATCGCCGTTGTCGTCGCTTAAGCCCCCTATTCCCGACCATGCATGGAAGACAACTCTGAAGACAAGGCTTGGACAAGTTAAGTACTGTATGTTGCATCAAAATCAAAGATCTCACACAAAGTTTGCAGCAACTCAACGCACAGACCCTATCCTGCGTGAAGATGTCTACTATTTCCGCGTGTAAGAAAAGACGACGTCTGCACGCTGTCTAACAGCCTCCCACGGAACGTTCTTAGGCTTTCAACACGCGTTCCTTTTCGTAGGGGAAGATTGCATGACGAGCCAAAAGAAAAGCATTCTTTACCTGTCTTCGTTGTGTAATGTAATCCACTGCTAAGGTGGAATCCCCGTGACAAGCTCTTAATCCAAGCCTAGCTTCTGTCTCTGTAAATCCCATCAACATCACTACAAACACAAAAAGATGTGAGCAATATAGAATTGCAGCCCGAGCGATGATACTTTTCTTCTACTGCTCTCCTGCCATCTTGGACGTTGAAACTGGCAGGAAGTTGGGTAGAGTCTAAAAATGATTCTGAGGGAGAGAACGACATGTTGGCAATTCAGTGGGCTTACTCATTTACTTCCGGTACGCTCCCAATGCCTTTTCACACTGGGACGGAAGGGTGGCAGAAAACTATCCGGTATGTGGCGATCCACTTTTAAGATCGGCGCAGACCATCTTCACTCTGTTATAGAAATTGCGTCGGAATCAACTTTCTTACATGAGAACAGAAGCTATATCCGCTATGGTCTTCGAGTCCGCGCGAGATCATTCTGGTATAGTGCGAATATACCGTAGCCTTAACTGTTGATTATGTAGCAGTAATAAACATGTTACAAAACTTACACTGCGTCAGTTGATGTTTGTCAATATGCAGTTTTCCTTGCATACGTTCAGCCTACGATGGATTTCAAACGTATATAACGTTATCATTTAGTTAGAACACAAGAGAATGAGGGGCAAATTCACCTACAAAATGAGCGAATTGGAATAATCGCCAAGAAGTTTGGAAGAACGCCGACTCATTTTGTAATTGACGTTTTCACGACAGTCGACGCAGACCAGATCAAGAAGCGGGACTTCCCAGTTGGCATAAAAAGACAACAGCAAAATAACAGAAAAATAAGGTCAGATCACACCTCAAGTTTAAAGTGAGTACATAGATCGATCCCAAACCTTCCCCTTCCTATCAAGAATGTTTACTGTACCTTATCTAGGCATGTCACAGCAGTGGTGATATCTCCCTTGTGATATGCGCATACGGCCTCAAGGATATGCAGCCGTACAAATAAGGCCAGCTCTCCACCTCTACCACCCTGAGAGAAGTCATCACATTTTTAAGCAAATAACCTTATCGAGGGATTTTTAAGCTGACGAAGCAAAATAATTGTGATTCATTATCAGTGGTCAAAATCTTGCAATATCAAAGGCTTGTCAAGCCGGTTACTGTCAATGTAACTATACTTTGTAATGAATGCAGGAGCATGCCCTACAATTGTACCAGTTACACAGAGATCACATGGGGAGACCAGTAAAACTTGTATTAAGCGGTGGACATTACTCAATACAGTTTTGTATTAGCGAAAATTTGTGAAAATGGGACTTACTAATGCTTCATTATGGAGGCCACCTACTACAGAACTGTAGCGACAAATGATTGCATCTTACATACCCTTACAAAAGTCAACCTTTCAAGATTTTGTCCATAGCTTCTTTGAAAACACTCTTTGCACTTTTGTAATTTTTCCTCTGTAAGAAATGGGCAAAATAATTAAAGAAATCCCATAGACTTAAAAAAATTATGGAAAGATAGCCAATAAAACCTTTTAAAGAAACTGTCAAGTACTATAAAGTTGAAATACGACAGTTAAGTATGAGTCTAGAATAACTGCCTGTATAGTATTGTTAATGAATAGCAAAGCCAAGAGAGCAAACCTGCATTGGGCAAATCTACAATGCTTTTCAGCCAGAAGTAACACCAAACAATGTCTAAGCACAGAATTCCATAATTATCCACAGCAGCAAGAATCTGAGCTTTGCAGTGACTGTGAAGAAGAAAGCAAGTAAATAAATAAATAAATAACAGCCATTATTTTTTTGCTACATGTACAGTAGTTCCCACCAATTTCCCAGGCACAACGTGTATATTAAGCCTTTGAGACTTTCCACTCCTATAACATAGCTCTGCAGAGTATCACTTGAAATATGGTAACACACTTAAATACAATATTATTAAATGAAAGATGATAATCGCAGTTATATACACAACTTTTGCAGTTACGAAAAAGCCTGAAAAAATTCAGGCTTGCTTGGATTCGAACCCTTTTCCCTTGACCCTTGACCTTGAATACAGTTAAAGTTCTCATAAGCGACCACCTTGGAAAAATTTTTCAAAAAAGTGGCCATAACTAGAGCTGGTAAAACAACAGAGGGTGTTCACTTATAAGACCTTCAGAAACTCATTAATGATTCATAAAGAAAAACAAAAGCAATTAATGTTCAATAAGTGTCTTTATATCTTATATAGACATGGCTAAACTTGACGTCCAATTTTTTAGACCAATTGCACAGAGTGCAGTTTCATTATGGTGTTGATTTATGAGAAAAATACTCTGATTGGTGGCTTATGAGAGCTTAAAAACAAAGGAAAAGTCTGGTTGGGTAATCCCAAAAGTGGGCGCGGTCACATATCAGAGCTTTAATTACAAAGTTTAAGTCACAGTTCAAACGGGGTTTCACAAAGGTGGTCGTAACTAGAGCTGGTCCCTCATGAGAGTGGTCACAAGGAGAGCTTTGACTGTACCTGAATTCTTTCTCTGCCTCCAGAAGCAATAAAAGAGCTTCAGCGTAATTTCTTTTCTTGAGTTCACTCCGTCCTTTTTCATGTAAGGTAAGTGCCAGTGTTAAAGCCTGCAAAAATCAGAAAACTCAAAATTTTATAATAGAATTCTTGGTTCCCACCAAATCATACATGCCATACCGCATAAGTAAATAAAATTAATAAAATTAATAAATAAACAAATAATGATTGGAGGTAGCACATCCACAAAGTGGTTCTTCGTCTACCTGATTCCTGGTCAAATTGGAGTTAGAAAATGTTGCATTTTGAGGGGAGGGGAAACCTCTCGGAGAACGGGAGAGAACCAACAACAAACTCAACCCACATATGGTGTCGATGTCAGGATTTGAACCTTGCTCTTGCTCCCCATAATAATAGATGTGCATCTTTTATGTAATTATATTATTGATCACTCCATCCAAACATTGCAGAGTCCTGTGACTCCATCTATTCATAGATTCAAGATTATCTACGAGTACACCATGCAGAGAGCTTGGTAGTTATATTAAACAACACAAACCACAATAACTAACCTTTCTTTCATGATCTGGCAGTTGTATTGGTTTGCCTTCTTGGTCATTTATCTCAAGGAAAAAGCGGTCATCTCTAACTTCTGATGTTATGAAAAATGATAAATTTAAATACAGTAAGTTAAAAAAAATAAGTGTGTTAATGAGACAATATTCTTGAAGTATCAAAGTGCAAGAAAAAAAAATTTTATTTCAATAAGCTCTATACTTATAGCACTCCTTCCCTACCTCACCCTCCCTTCTCTCCTAATACCACCCAGGCAGGCTGGGTTGGTTGCAGTCATGCAAAAATGAGTTATAGTAATATGAGTACACTCTGCCAGTCAATTGAAGTTTGATTACAATTATTATTGAATTCTGTGAGACCCACTTCTTTTTTGAAAGATCATGATATATCTGGGTTCAGTTAGAAAACTAGTATTCCACAAGAATTCAAACACAAATCACAACCACTTCATGAAATACAATGCCCAATCAAAGTGTAAATAAACACAACAAGTAAAAGCCACTCACTGTCCTTCCTACTTGACAAAGCCTCAGCTGCTTGTCTTGTCCGTGATACACTAGCTTTAGTTTCTTCCTCTTTCTTTTGTTGAAGTTCAGACTCAGCAACAGACTGCGAAAGTAGAAGCACCATTATCTGCCCATTGTTCTTCACATTTTGGCTCTCCAGTGATTTGTCTGATAATAGAAATGTGATTGAAAGTAAACACTTAATTTGTGTATCTGAAATAACTTTTAATAATTATTGCTCTAAGCGCAGTAGATGACTCAATAACTTTCTCTTCTGTTTAAAGGAAGTGGCATATTTAACAAAACTGAACCAACACTTACCATCATCAACAACATGTCCTTTGCAAATAAGTTTCATTTTATCAGGGTCTAAACCAGACACTGCATTTAACCTGAATAGAACAGCATCATTAACTACTGGTAAAATTTAAATAATTATAATAATATTCAATGTTAAATTTCAGCTTAGGAAGTTGTCTTCCTCATATTAATTAATTACTTAATAATTAGAATAGTACATGTACCTTTTCTTGAAATTGGCTCCACTCACATGTAGACCAATTTGAATCTGTAACCTGCTATCTAGTCCCAGGGGAATGCTACCAGTTAGATGAACTTTGATGGTTGCAATTCCTGACTTGGCAAACCTTTGTCCTGTCTGCAATTTTGAGAGAGCATGCACTCTCAGCTCCTCCAATGCATCTTTGATTTCTTCAGGTAAAGCTTCTAAAGCTGCTGAGTAGCGGTTAATCATTTCCTGTGAAGTATAAATGTATGAGCAGGGTTGTCACTATGATAGGCCATTTGCACTAAGAGGTCATGTGACATCGTTTTTATGAAAATGAAAGTTATATGATTTTGCCTTCCAAAAATGATTAGTGGGTCATATCTTAAACAAAATAATGGTGATTTGGTTTGTCAAACCTGCACCATTTTCTTAAAATGAGTAAGTTTGTAGCTGGTCACGTGACCAAAATGTGATTTTTAAAATTAGGAATTACATCTTTCTGAACACAAATTTTGCACTTAAAGTTCAAGAGAAATGTTGAAAAGATGATGTGGTAATGTTTACAGCACATCTGAGCGTAACTATCAAACGTTTAACAAGATATAAGCAAAAAGTAGTTTGGGCCGCCATGCTGGAGGGCAAGAGTATGCCCTCCAACATGGCGGCCAATACAAATCATACTGCTTTGTTGAAAAATCAAAGTGCCATAAAATATCTCCCTTAAATGCGTTTCCTCTCAAATTTTGGGTTTAAGATAATTTTTATGTGCTCTGTCAATTTTTGGCATCACCAAGATTCCAACTCATCGTTTAAAGGAAGCATTGGTCACGTGACCTCTTAGTGCAACTGGCCTATTTCAAGTTGCCGGATAAATACAAGAGGTAGGCGGGGGATCAAACAGCTTGGGATTTCTTTTCAGTTTTGGTTCTACAGTCCAACCTCTTTAATACGGACACCAAAGGGACAGAACCAATATTGTCCGCTTTACAGAGGTGTACCTATTATAGAGGTAGGGAATGTCTGATTTTTGGCATTTATGGGACCAATGGAACTATCTGTAACAGAGAGGTGTCCGTAACGAGAGGTTTGACTGTATTTTTCTTCGACTTTCCCATGAATGTAGCCGGGGGAAATCCCTGTCCCCCGTCTCTTAATGACAGCCCTGTACAGGGTATGAGTAAAGCAGATGCCAATGTCTGGAGATCTGTCAGGTGTCTGAGCATTCAGCTGAGATCCATATCATCGGGTTCCACTTGGTACTACCCATTATATCATCACTTTACAAATTCTTTCCTTGTAAGCAAAAAGTTGACCAAAGCGGACTTACCAAAATATCCAGCAATCTTGACCTCGAGATTGATCATTTGTCTTCATAAAAATTAAATTTCATTTTATCGCGCAATTAATAATGTTAAATGATGACCAAAATTGTATCTTGTAAATATTACATTACCGTTTCACAAGTTTTCAGGAAGAATATGATGGAGTATCTTACCTCAGGGTACTTCCCTGGTTCATCGTTTGATGTGGTGTATGGTGCAAGCCAGAGCTTTACATTCTCCGATCTTAGTTTCTCACGAACTCGATTTAAGAGGCCATTAAAATGAGGGCTTTCGTCAGCCATAATATGTACTCTTCAAAAGGTATAAGCAAAGTAAATCTGAAAGATTTTATTTAGTTTCGATGAGATTGCAATATTGTTTTGGTCTCATTTGGGAAACCGCAGTCCAAGCAAAGGGGTTTTGCGGCTACTATGTCCAAATTTGGTCAGGTAGCTAGACCCAGTACTTCGCGCCGTAATAAAAATGGCGGATGTTTATCTCATTTCGGTGACAATTCAACTTCGTTGTTTTACGCGCCAAAGGGTAGAGCATGCATAAATCTTGAAAACAATCTTCTGCATCATGTCCTCAATAGTTCTTCTGGTTGGTCAGTGTGGCAATCAAGTGGGACATGAACTAATGGGTTTGATTGACAAGAGTGACACCCACCCATTAAGTCACAGAGATGGCAAATTACGTTGTGTCTGTGTGGACAGTGAATCTAAGGTCATTAGGCATAATTACCGTGAAGATACAAGATCTAGCAGTTTGTACAGAGAAGCCAACTTGATTGTCGGCCAAAGAGGACGAGGAAATAACTGGGCACTGGGTTACCACGGATTAAGTGGAGAGACAGAAGATGTGTCACTGTTAAATCGCTCCATGGAAACTTTGCGAAAGGAAGTAGAGAGATGTGATAACTATGCTGGTAAGAGACTATCTGGTCTCATCAAGGTTGTGCTCTATCAGCGCACGGTGGTTCCTAATGCCTAACATTTGTTCACAGACAAGAATATCTAAGGTTTTGCATAGGATTTCACATGTTCAAAACACTTGCTCCCTTCAATTTTTCTCAGAGCACAGCCTTGGGTTTCATAGTTTTGTTAGGCTGCTTAGTGAGTGGATTGCCACTCACAGGGCTGTCAACCACCCACGTCTTCAAATATTGAGAATAACATTGATAGGGAAGGGATGATAGATGTAATCATAACACCTAATTACTCCGATTGTCACAAATTTGCAATGACAGAAAATGCAAGGAAACCAATCAGATTATTATATTACAAAGGCATGCCAGAGTTGATGAGGAAAAGTTCAATGTTAACATTAAAAGAGCTCCAACAATGCAAAGTAGTTGAAATTTTGTTGTCGGAAAGTCGAGTCTACTGAAGAAATGCCAATCTTCAGCACTTATTGGGGAGATTTTTATTCTCTAATTTGGAGATCGGGAGATGTTGACAGCACTGCACTCAGGTGAACAAGCATGTGAATATGCCAATTCAGGGCTCAGATCAGAAAGATCTTGAATTCTATCTTGTCCTTTGGACTAGCTTCCCTCATATTTTGCTGGCCTGAATCATTGCTTGCTTGTCATGAGGTAATGATTTAGTTAAAACATGATTTGCCTGGACCCTTGCCCTTTGAGCTGCAAGTGAGCTCGACAAGTTACCTTCCCAGCAAGACAATCTACTGGTCCCAGACAAGCAGACTAGACTTTTTTCTAGCCTTGAATTGTATATTGGCTAAGGAAAAATGAAGCCCCGGCATTCACATCTTGCCCACTCCACTGGCTAAAAAAGGAAAGCTGCCATTTTAATATTGCTGTTTGCACACAACATAACCTGTTTCCTAAATAAAACATTACCAAACCAGCCAGCTGGCTATTTACAAGCGTGGCCGAGGATTTGAACTCGGGACTACATGAACAAATCCAGCTAGCAGTAAGGGCGGGATTTGAACTGGGGGCCTCCAAATTCCAAGTCCGGTGCTCTAAGCACTCGGCCACGCTGTCTCCTCACTTTCATCTAAACGCTGTTTATTGTGAATGGTTTTATGAAAGCATATAGCATTGACTAGAACAGCATTAATCCCATAAAGTAACCCACTTAAAAAGATATCTGGGGACTGTCCAATGATTTCTTAAACCAAGGCTTAAGTTAGACAATGTTTAAATAAGCAATTCTTAGAGCCTGTATGGTCAGTTGTCATCTTAGAGAGTACTGCATTGATTTTACTCAAAACGTTTTATCATGGTTTTCTCTGCAAGGCACAATTGTAGTCCATAGTCTTACTGGTGGCACTGGGTCTGGACTGGGATCACATCTTGTGGAGAGAATAAGGGACACATACCCTTTGGCACATGTCATGTCTGTTGCTGTTTCACCTCATTCATCTGGTGACAGTCCACTGCAACATTACAACTCACTTCTAAGCTTAGCATCTCTACAGCGGTGAGTGTGGTAGTTTGAATGCCTTTCTCTAAACAACTCATATTTTTATTTGTACTGAATATGACTGATCTCAAGTGTTATCAATATCGTCAGTTATCTTCACTCTCAAGGCCACTTTCTGACTACAATAATATTTTAAAACTACTGTGAGTTGAAGTTTACGACAAGAAATCAGACTTGTGCCATCTGCCGAACTTTGACCAGTCAAACATAATATTATTTCAGCTATGAACTCAATAGTTAGAACCACCTTGTACAGCATAATAAACAGGACCACAGGAAAGTAATGCTCAGTAGCTTTTATTTGAATGGGCAAACTTAAAGATTTCTGTGACAGAATCAAAAGTTAGAATCACCTTGTACAGCACGAGAAACATTACCACAGGAAAGCACTGCTGAGGGACTTTCATTTTCGTCAAAAACTGTTGATTTTGTCCCCTTGTAAGATAACCCCCCCCCCCCCTGCACAACCTCCCTCCGTTTTCAAGGTGGTCTCGCAAGTTCCACCTCATACCTCAGACTTCATGAGGGTGTAATATATTAACTTGCAGGGCGGCACTTACTACGGAGAAAAGCCTTAATAAAAAATGCATAAAATTTATGCACTATGCATTTAATGACCATAAATGATCTTCTTCTTTCAGACATGCAGACGGGGTGTTACTTTTCAACAATGACGATGTTCTTCATCATATAACATCACACAGTGGGCTAGTATCACGACATAAGCCATCAGGCTCCATCTCACTCAAAGATATGAACAGCTACATTTCAGCAAGCCTTGCTGGAGTGTTACAACCCTTAGGCAAAAAGCCTAAACGGATAAAGGGAAAACCCAAGGAAAGGGCAAGTCGAGTAATGACAGACATTATGAAGGATTCAAAAAGTGAGAAGTTTAGCTATAGTGGAGCACGACCGAGAAAACAAGACAGTATTTCTAAAAAGCTTTCGTTTTCTATGGATGACCCTCTGGGTAAAGAGGATTTCAGTTTTAACTGGTCAGCAGTGACTGCTACTCCTCAGCGAAACTCCTCTGCCTCATATCTATCTGATGACTATTCCGTAGATACGCTTTCTTGCGTAACTGATTTTGACTCTGGTGCCGAAATGGCTAGACAACCCAGATCGACTGCTTCAGCGCTGCTTCGCTATCGGGGTATCGTAAGCCCGCCATCTTCAAAGACCAGGAAGTCGAACATGATTGACAGCTGTTTGTCATCGCAGTTGTCAGCTGGAGTCTCAAGTGGCAATGAACCATGGGAAATGCTCCGGTCTGTTTGCGCGGAACCATCCAAAAAATTTGCAACAGTGCATCACCTGGCGAAGTTGAAGGTTACCTGGGAAGCACTCGCTCAATCACTTATTCACTCAATACGTCGATATGACAGGCAAGGTAGCCAGTTTAGCACCCTATGCTCTCTTCTCATCGCCCGTGGAGACTATGAGGGTTCCTTTGCAGAGGTGTCCACAAAAATTGAAGATAAATTTCGACAGTCACTGGGATGTGTGCAGTGGAATCCTTTTCCAGTTGACTTTTGGATAAGTGTGTAACCAGTTTCTTGTAAATCACTAAATAGCCTGCCAGCAAGCTCTCCATTTCGAGCGGCGAGCCAAGGGCGCCACCTGCGCGTGACTTCCACCAAATCCGCCAACAGAGAGGAGAAATGTGACGTCAGGTTACCACGGTAGGAAAATTTCTGGATCACAACAATCTTCTTGACAGAGACGGCCATTTGCATTGTCGAAAGATGCAAGAAAATTACGGGCTAGCGTTTTGTTCCTGAGTGTAATCATGGACAGGAAAGTCATACATGTCAACCTTTTCGCTATTTTCTGTCATATCTGCAGGACCACGGTTTGTTGAGATCCGGAAACCAACTCAACCAAGGGAACGTGATGTAACGACTTTTTCTCTCTACTGAAGAGCTTGCTCGCAGGCTAACCACTAAAAAGTCATCTTCATTGAATCTAGTCTGCACCTACCTCTTTCAACGCCTGCTACGCTGGCTACATCGAATCTTGCTGAAATTGGGTCTCAGACAAGAACTTAAAAAAGAACTTAAATAAAGACGTTTTTAAGCGCCGCACGTCAACCGGAACTGGACTCCTTGCATTCTTGGGCAGTTGTTATGCCCAAATTTTCAGGTGAATTGTCTCTATGCGAGTAAAGAGACTTGAAGATATACATTTAGTAGCGTCAAGGCATATTGAAAGAAAAAAGTCTCACTTGCGGTTGACGTTCGTCGCTCAAAAACGTCTTTGCTTAATTACGTTCCCTAATAGCCTGCACGGTAGCGGGCTGACTTGTGCGAGTTCGGGGAAAATTTTGGAGACGGTGCGCGAGGAATTTTTCCACGACCTTGCACGGGTAAGCCTGCTCGCATGCTACATGCACGGTGGTGTTTCGGCGTTCTTAAGCGCCTGAAATACCGCACTTTCCCTTTCGAAACCCCTGTCAAGCATGCTAAGAAGTTAATTCATTTCTGAACGTATTAGGTCGTTTCGCCATCGTCTTATATATGTTATTTGTCATGTTTCTTTCTTAAAGTGTGATTCACCATTTTTTTATAGGTCAGTATAATCCAGTGGGTCCTAAAGATTCACAGTCTCTCACACTGTGCTTGAACTCCACAAAAATAGTTGAGACACTAGAGGATGTCATGTCCAAGGCAAGAACAATGTATGACGCAGGTGCTTATTTACATTGGTTTTGGAAACACGGCTGTTCCAAGGTAAAGGCTGTAAAAATTGATTCAAAGTGGTTTCCAGCAACTGCGATGACCTTCATTGCATTTATTTAAGATGATTATTTGTAGTAACGAGCTTTTTCTGTTGCTGCTCCGGAACTTTGGAATAACTTACCGGAGGATATTAAATCTGCAAACTCAATTGATGATTTTAAACGCAAACTTAAAACATTTCTTTTTATGCGAACTTATGAATCGCGACGTTTTTATTTGTTATCTGATTTTTTTATCTGTTGTGTACATTTATCTATTTTGTATAGTTAGCGTCTAGTTTTAATGTCAATTTCTTGCGATTAATTTTTACTTTTTACTTCTATCTAATTTTTTGTAAACAGCGCCTTTGAATCTTGTAGAAAAGGCGCTATATAAGTGGATTATTATTATTATTATTAGTTAATACAAGTTTGACTGGAACATTGAAAAAGAACTCCCCCGCTGATCTGTCGGCCGACTGTCGGTAGACTGTCGACCAACAGTCGGGCGACGAACGGCAACAAACTGTCACAGTCGGCCGACAAACGGTTTTTTACCGTTGCATGCCAGGTTCCTGACCGGCGTAAATGCCCCCAAAAAAGAAAGACGAGGGAGAAGTAGTGCTGAAGACGACAAAGGGCAGTTTCAATTTCTTCTTTCCATAAAAGCGCAAAGAAAGGTGAGAAAAAATTAGGATGCGTTCTCCTTCGTTTAACGCAGTTCGTGAGTTGGCAAGCACGACGGCCGCAACACAAAACCATTTAGGTGGATAAACAAAACTTTGCCATTGCACGTGCTTGTTGGATCTTGGTTTATTTATCTACCGTTCTTTAAAAAGTGTGACCACGATATTTGTGACAAGGTGTGTTTCTTTTTTCAATAACTGTAGAATGATTTCATAGATGCGTTTGACACGTTGGAGTCTGTTGTGGACGATTACAAGCTTGCAGTGAGATAACGATGAAGTAATAGGAGACCGAGAGCAAGTAATGGTATAAAAACTGTCGGCCAAGCGTGGAAAAAAAAACATTGGATAGCAAACATTAAGTTCAAGTTAATATCCCTCAGCTCGCTCAACTCACCAATCAGAGCTGAGGTCAACCATATACAGGCCCCTTCTGTATGCTCCGTAGGGTTTACGGTCGTTTCGCCAACCTCCTGTTCGCCAACTTCTGAAGTCGTTTCACGTACGTGTTGGGTCAGTTCCCCAACTGCTTTTGCCTGATCAGTTGCTGAAAGAACGAGGTATACACATGCGTATCGCACTTTTTTGTATCATGGCTGAGAGAACGAGGCATATACATGCGCAGCGCTCGTTTTGCTTCTTAGCGAAACGGCATAAGATGTTAGCGAATGGGACGGTGGCGAAACGACCGGTCACCCTCCGTAGGTATGTAACAGGGGACTACGCCTTATTGTCAAACGTCCCCCTTCCACGTTAACGATCGAGCAATATGTAGCTGAATACAGGATTGCACCGACCAGCGGTGCGGTTTCAGTGAAAGAATGGGTTTGGTGGGGTTGCTTATCTGGTGGGTTCAAAAACTTGGTTTCAGTCTATGTCACTAAGTGTTTGCAATTCCTCTCTTAATTATCTCTTAATCTCTATCTCTTAATTATCGAGTCGCTTTAAATCAGTCGTGCTCTGTAGAATCCACCTGTAATTTATGGTGTTCGACCGCAAAAAACAGAGCAAACCAGGATTAATCTTTATAATGTGTTTTAATTTTTTCACGGTTTTAATTCATAACAAAGTTGTTTGAAACAACATTTTATCTTGTTGATATCGAGTGTAAAGCAATAAATAACTATTTTTGAAAAATAACTGTGCGATTGTTCAAGGCTAATCGCGCACAGCTGAACTTCATACCCAGGCGCTGCACGAAACTCTTCTTTCGGTAAAAAAAATCTCTCTTCTAATCAGTCAGATAAGTTTCTTTGTTTCATAACCTGTTCCAGGCGTTCAGTGGAGATTGGCGTAAAAAGCGGAGGGGAAAAGAGGAAGAGGGTCCTCGCCCCAGTCTTCCTCGTTTTTCCCTCGGTCTAATTTTGGCCTGCGCCCCACTATATAAAACGCCTTGAACAGGATACCCGTTTCACAGCCTTGCTAGTGCAGATCATCCTCGTTTACAAACACATCTAAAGCCTCTAGAACCTCCGGTGTAACCATCGGCCAGTTAACCATAGAGAATCCGGGCAATAAAACAACAAAGACAGTCACGTTGTCCATAGACGCAGCATATAGCGCGCATTTAACAAGCCTCTCCGCGAGGCATTTAGCCAGCAATCGCGCTTTTTCTTCCTTAGTTAGCTCTTTTCCTCCAAAATCTTTCAGCACTTGAAACGTTTTATTATCAGGGAGAGAAAACCGGTGATGACGTAGATATTTCAGTGTGATGTCATCTAGTGTGACGTCGTTCGAAGAAATATCATCGTTCATGTCTGTGTTTTTGTCGCTGATTTCTTTCGTTTCAATAGTGTTGCTTGTTTCTTGTGTTTTCGCTGAAAGTTGGTATTCTTCAGCAAAATTTATTTCTCGGTGGTGCATTTGTAGCTTCCCCAAATTCACTTCACTTCTGCTTCGACTTATTTGTCTTTCGCTTGTCGTGAAATATCCTGTCTTTACACCGTGATCGAAAAACGCGTTATTGTCTGAATTGCTGTCAGGATCCACGACCTTTAAAAAGATCTGAGGGCTCTTTGCATCCTTCGTTAGGTCTCCAGAGCCCGTTTTGGATGTTCTTTGTTTTCGTTGCCTGCCTCCAATGATCTCGTTCTTTGCTTCCTTTTTCATCTGTCCGAAAAATCCATTGACCAAATGAACGGTTTCTTCGTACGAAAACAACTTCCAAAATCCCCCGGAAGCCATGACGAGCAGTTGATCAGTGGGGTCCAAAGGAACGCTTTTCACACCAGGCTCATTGATAACACATCTCTTTAAGTCCGTATCTCCAATGCTCCCGATGCCCCTTGTCACACCTAACGCACCATTTATAAGGGCGCACTTTTCGGTCTTAACGATGACCCCGCTTGACTTCTTCACTCGATCGCGTTCTTTCTTATTATACAAGTCATGCTTGTGTGTGAGAACTTTAACAATGTCACCATCCCGTAACAAAATGGCACCCACATTTCCCGCGTTCGCTATAAAGCACATATCACGAGTCAAAACGCACGCTACTGCTGAGCAACCACTCCATCTGCTTTGTGACCGCTCCTCCTCGGACAGTAACAGAAGTCTTTCAGTGTTCGAAAAGGAACTTTTGAAGGCCGCAGCAACTTGTTTTCGCGTTGGCGTAGCTTGTTCATGAGTTATAACAGAGTCAAGCTCTTCTTTCAAATAAACATGAAGATGCTGGCTACACTTTTCCGCCGTGTGTTTTCCGCTGTAACCATCGTAAACCGCGAAAAATGCGCTGTCTGTGTGGTCCAGGAAGTTGTCCTTATAGATGTGCACATCCTCCATGTTTTTCCATCTCTTGTTTGCCTCTTCGCAAACCCCAGCTGCTGTTGTGCAAGAAAGATCAAAACCTTCACCTGAAACTTTTATCTCTGGAATCAAAGAGAAGCGAAAAAAAAAAATCAGTCTTGTTATAAATTACTATCAAAATATAACGATGTTACTATATACTCCTTACCAAAACTATTTGATTTTTGAAAAAAGGCCTTTGTCGCTCGCCCGACTGTTTGGAGGTCTAAAATTTTCACTTTTTTTTTCTGCAATGAACTCGTTAGGACGACTTGTGGCAAGTCTACAAAACTAAAGGTGCGTTTCTTTGGGTTTCAAAGAGGATATAGATGGATTGCGACTTGAAAAAAAAGAGCCAACAATTTAAAGTTCAACAAATTTCTGCTGTTGTTATTGTATTATTAAATACTGATCATGCTTTTTTCTCTTTGAAAGAATCGCTTTTAGTCTATAAACACAACTAAGAGCGATCAACTTCTGTCCGTAAATTAGACGTTCTAACAAAAAAAGAGGGTACTCCCTTATTGGGGATCATTTCGGGGGCTGGTACTTTATTTCGCGAGTACTTAATTTCGCGTTTTGGCGAGACAGCTAGTATTTCGCGGGATTTTACTTTCTCGATTTAAATAGGAAAATATGAAAAAGGGGGCATTAAATTTCGCGAGGAATTTTTTTCGCGGGTTATTTTGCAATTTTTTTCAAATCCCGATAAACGCGAAATTAAAGACCAGCGAAATCAGGAGCGAAATTAAGTACACATTAATAAGGTACCCAACTGAACCTGAAATTGTGTGAAGCACGTGTTTTTGAACCGAATTTCGGGGAGCAGGCAAATAAAGGCCACAAAAAAAAACAGTTTTCACCGCTGGAGTAAGATCGAGTCGAGTAAAGAGCCGAGCCACTAAAGCACGAGGTTGCCTCTGACAGCCTGTGCGGACGGTTCGCTTGACTGACTTCGCAAATGACATTTAAATGTTGTACTAAACTTGACGTGGCGTTGTACATGCGTTTTAATCCGAGTTAACACCTCTTGGGGTGTAAAGGGCACCTAGAAGATGTTTTGTTTTTAAAATAAGGGTTACGCAAATACCATTATGACATTATGCATCACGCAACTTCATAACTCAAATCGTCAAGGCAAACCGAGCGCTTTGAAGTCTAAAAACTGTCTCCCAAGTAACCAATTACACAGAGTACTTTCAATGGTTGTCCCGGGATATTAAGTTAATTAATTCTTTTTCTTTGTGTTTTTCCTTTGTCGGTGTGAAATTGACTCCTGCGAGAATCTTCTTACAGCCTACAACCTTAAGTGTTTTTCTGGATCAACGAGTTAAGCTTTCAAGCTAAGCATTTAAAAAGCTGTCTTAGATCATCCCACTTGGTCTCCAAAGATCCATTTAAGGTTAAAAATATATTATTAGTAAACACAAGACACAAACCTGCAATATTTTGATCACCCAGACATCTCGCATCCACGTTGCCTTCAAGCTCTAGCTTCAAAATCTCAAAGGCAGTGTTTAATTTATGCAAATGCTTGTCTCCAAATGGATCCCGCACGTTCCGCGAACTTGCATCTTGTTGCTGTTTTATCAGAAGTTTTCTCCTTCTGACTAACGCGTTCAGGTTCTTCGGCCTCTGATTCTGTGAGTACTTGAGAGTTTGTAACGCGGTGTGTACATTCCTATGCCCTGGCAGTCGACAGATGTTTATCACGTCACCGCACTTTGTACAGGGGATTAAAATATTGGGCAACAAAATTGGTTCTTCGGACATTTCACTGGACAATTCTGTCAAGAAATCCAGCGTTTCAACATCGCTATTTTCGTGACCATCGTTTTCGCCTCCCTCGCCTCCTGCCGCTTCTCTCTCCTCGCCCTCGACGTCCTCTCCAATTAACTCCATTTCTTCATCACTGTTTGCGCGTTTACTGATTAAATTCACGGTCACTGCCGCGTGTTCCATCTCTGATTCTGCTGCCGCTTTTAATCCGTCGTTAACGCCCCTTCCCTTGCTTTCCTGAAGTTTTGTTTTTGTCTTCAAAGCCCTCTTTTGTGATCGCAACATCTTTGAGCGCTTCGCGGACGCCGCCACAGTTGTGCTTTTGAGTTTCGTTTCTTGCGGCCCTTCCCCCAAACTAAACCAGCGCAACACAAAGCGATTTGTTTGGGCCACTCCATGTTTTGCTCCATTGCAATCTGGAGTGCCAGCCATTTGTTTCGAGGCTAATTTAAGCCTGTATTGAACCCAAATATTAGAACAAAGGTGGCACAGGTTTTGTTCATTATTTGTTTCGCTAATTTAGCGTTAATTATCCTTGGCCTTTTAAAAAGGCTGTAGTCATAACAACGAATTCCCTCAGCGGTGTGCCTTACCGATTCTTCTTTTTGTCTCGGATTATCCAAGTGTTCACTGGACGGTATTTTTGTTTTATTTTGCCATTGATATTGTATCTGGCGCCTTGTTTTTTTTGTTTTTGTAAAAAAAGTCAGTCATTGAAAAATGAAAAAATAAAAGCGGTGAAATCTTAAAGGCCCAATATCCACATACAAATTCTCCAGACTTAGCCCATTTCCTTACTTAATCAGCTGGGAGAATTTGATAAAAGATCAAAGTATTTCATTGTCTTTCGATTCTCCGCAGGGACGGGGGAGAATAAAATGGAACAGCAAACCCCCTTCCCCCCAAATCAAGGATGAAGACGCGCGAAGCACAAAAACGTGCCATCTCCCAACTTTGTTTTCGGGAGGGGGAGGGGTTTAGGTTTTCCATTTATTTTGTCCAAGATTGTTGGTTGATGACACTCACAAAGGTTTACACTGGCGTGAAATGAAACCGTAGCACACGTGTAATCTCCTTATTTGCAACGTACAACCATTGAATAGATACTGAATTAGCCTTAGCTGTGTGAATAACGTGATTGACTAATTGTTTCAGTAAGCTCTTCAGGAATTATTAGTGGGATCTGTATCTCTCTTCGTTCTCCGAGATGCTACCCTATTTTACGGCTTTCGACCACTCGAATTACACCAGATGGGGCGTCATATTTCTTGCAGACATGAAGATGCTTCCGCAGACTGCTCCTGAGGTCCAGCAGGCATTTGAGAGTGGCGACTTTGTCGCAAAGGAGACAGCCAGCACCTTCAATCAAATTCCCGACGACCAAGCACTGGGGCATGTAAACAAATCTGGACAGGTAGCTGTAGGCCTTGTTTGAATTACAAGGACAGACTCGGCTCGAGATCGCTGATGTCTTACCTACAATGAGCGCGTCAAGCTGTCAGAAGACACCAAAGAGATGTTTAATGTCTTAGAAAGAGAATGCATTAGCGCCAAAGAGGCGAATGAAGCATGACCTATAACTTTGATAAGGTGGAAGTCACAGGGTGGTCTTGTGTAATATAAGATACTTTGCTTGTGGTTTATAAGCTTGTATTTCTAGCTTAAACCGCGCGGCCAAGTAGAAGAAAGTTCAGTCTTTTTACATGAAAAATCCTAACTCATGGGAAATGTTACATAGGTTGTAAACGCTATAGAATGACTGAAAATAAAAAAAATTTCATTACATCACGTGACCCATCATAGCTGATCACCTATTGCATTTTTGTGTTCTTATTGTTGGATGTGTAAATCGAAATGAGAAACGTCAGTAAGTTGAAAACTATATTAAAGGAAAGTGTGAATAGAGCGTCTTTTATGCTTTAAAATAGATTTTATTGGAAAGTCACGTGACTCTTCATAACTGATCACGTGACGCATTGTATCTCCCACACTACTGTCTATCGAGCTTTAAACGTCAAGTAGCAAAGATTCGGCTATTTCCCCATCGTATTGTGCACTTTTTATTGGGTTTAAATAAATGTTACAGTTCAGCCTCGTTTTCATGCTGCAGGAGCGAGGGCCTAGACAAAAAACCCGCTTAATGACAGATATCATAACATTTGGAGTGGGCAACAGCACAATTCTTAATCAGGATGGCAAGATGAAGATTTTAAGCCATGTTGCCTGCTTCTACTCAAAATGTTTAGCGAAAATCGTTTTTTGGCGAGCTGTCTCCTGACTAAAGGGAAAAAATTAACATCGTACAGGTACTAGGCAAGGTACTCCCTATAATGGCTATATGGGGAGGTTCTGCCTTTTTCAAACTTCAGGAATATAAAAGGGTAAGGTTTTCACTAGTTGAAGTATATGAAAGGGAAGGGAAATCTGTCATTGCAGTCTGTAAAAGGACCTAAAAGCGCTAACAGATGCATTTTATGGCTGTGAAAAAGAAAAGAAAACTTCCTGGTTTAGTGATTTATTCATATTTCAGAGACGATGCATTTACAGCAGTTAAAAGGGATGCAGCGTTTTAAACTACTATGTGAAAGGGGTACCATTTGTCAATAGAAGGCATACGAAAGGGGTGCCTCTTCCGTCAAAAATGGTAAACGGGATACATACGATTTGTGGCCTACTTGTCATCAATATTATTATTTTACTGAAAGTTGGTTAAAATTTTGTTACGTGTCAATGAGTTTAAACAATCTCTGCTGGTTTGAAACAAAGGACGAACAAACTTAAACCGAAGATTTTTTCTTAATTGACCCAAAGCAACCTCCAGGCCAAGCAGTGTTCTGTGTTGGCTTTTAATTCATGCCAGGTGCAGAGCATGCACATCAGTTTCACAGACGCAAGAGTGACCAACATCAATTTACTCTTAACAATATCCATATATAAACAGAGGAAAAGGTATGAGAATTAACAAAATGATCACTTAAGGAAATACGCTTTGACCTTTTAACAAATTCTCTTAAGAAGTATTTTAAGAAATGCATGGAGGCCAGTGTGGAGAATTTGTATGTTGATCTTGGGGCCTAAAGGATTTAGGAAAACGCCCTGTGGGGACGAGACTGCATTTTCTCCGCTAGAAGGGCGACACTTTTTAAAACTACACGTAGAGTTTGTTCCTGCCTTTCTTCAATTATTTTCAACACCTTTTATAACCTCTCTAAGACGAACGCTTACTGCCCAAAAGGTGTCCGTTTTTGAGAGAGATGACGAATTTACATTAAAATTGCGACAGCTCTGTGAAAGAGAGTGGAAGCCGAACGGTGAGTCGAACCCTCAGCAACTCGAATCGCGTGCTATGAACTCAACAGTAATCGGCTCCTGACTCAACCCAAAACTGATTTCCACCACATCTGCTCTAAATCGGTCAGTTCTGATGTTCTGATCGATCCCGAGGGTTCCCGAAGGGTATGGGGTATCTCGTTTCCAGTATCTCTCTGCCCATTCAATTCTTCAGTAGTCACGTGGTACATCATGGCCGAAAGCGCGGGAATTAGAACAGTTACGTAACGATACTGTCTCCTGTTTACATGTGATTCGATCAAACCAAACTTTTCAACATTTTTTCCTCCCTTCGATCGTCCTGTTTGATTCCTCGTCGTTTTTCGCAGCAGCTTTTAGATTTTAATAAGCTGAGATTTGTCTTCATGGCGTGCGAACCTCCCCCAAAACGATCGAAGAAAGAGGTCACTGAACATGGCGGCGACATATTGGAATCGTACATGGCGAAACGTAAAGAAGTTTGCAAATCGGTGACGGATTTTAAGTTCAATAAGAAAAGAGTCCGTCTCATTTCATCTGATGCTGATATCCCAGAGAATTGCAAGGGAATCGCTTACTGGATGTGGAGGGAACAACGAGTTCAAGGTTGGTTAAAGCATGCATGTTGTAGTCTGTGTAATTTAAGCTTATAGATGGTTTTCAAATTGCGAGGTTTTACGAATTCTTATTTTCACTAGGTTGAAGACAAGCAAAAAATAAATCTTTGTACAAGTTTTCATTCCAGTAGCATGTTTCATTTCGAAAATACAGCAATTTGAACTTCCGAGTTTTCACAGTGCGTGAAACCAAAATAGGAATGCTGTCTCGTTGAAAAAAAGTCTCTCCTTTTGATTTTCAGCATAACCATTTCCAGTATTAGAAGATATGTCTATGCGTACGTATGCTAGTTCTGGAGTGAAAAGAAAGAGCTTTTATAGAAAAAGTGAACTCCAGATGTTTTTGTTGATTTCCGGCGGCCATATTGGTGCACCAAAACGGTACACCAGTATGGCGTCTCCATACAAAGCTTTACAAAAGTGCGCGAAACGTGTAACTCAGAAACTGTGGGCCACAAAGACCTGAGACTTGAACAAATTGCTTATATATTAGTCTTTTATAACATTTCATTTTCTTGGCTTCTTCCACGTGACGGTTTCCAATTTATTTTTTTGTTGCGTGACAGTGAAAACGATCCGTATCTCTTTTATTAACGCTCGCTACAAACGTTTTGCCCTCACGTCAAAAATAAGTAATTTTGTTAAAAAACCGAAATAGATGCCATCATGTAAGAGTATTGCTGAAGAGGTTTTATCTGAATGGTCACAGCATGAGGTTTGATCGTTAGATTTTCGTTGGTTGTTTTTTTTACTACCAAAATTGGCAAAATTGAAACATGAACACTCAAAATTGGAAGAAAAGTGCAAGATTGTAAGAATTAAAAACTGTGACCAGTTGCACAAAACCTACCTTTAGACTTTGGCATGAAATTGCACCCAAGCCCAGTGGTAGCGGGGGGGGGGGGGGTTGTTACTTCATACATGTTGTAATAGGTTAATGGGGACGTGCTGCTGGATGGGGTCGCATTTTCATGACTTGACTGACCCTAATGGGATTGACTTTAATGGGATTGACTATAACAGGGTTGACTGTAATGGGATTGACTATGGAATTGACTTTAATGATTTTAATTGAGTTGTTAGAATTGGTTCCCACATTTTTGGGATTGTGGGATAAAAATATCTGCTAAGTAGGGATTTAAAAATGGGTAAATTTGCAGTAAAAAGTTGGCTTTATAAGGTAGATGTATAATTTACAGAAAGTGACTAAGCTGGGATTTCAAAAAATAATTACATTTCCCTAAAAGTGGCTAAGATGGGGTATATAATCGGCCACAGAATAGACTATAATGGGGTAGGAGTTCTTAGAGACCAGCGGCACATACCCAGGAAAATTTGACCCAGCATGCAAATTAACTAGCCCTTCCAACTCTTGAACTAAATTTGTCATTACAGCAAAGTGAAATTAGTAATGATTTACCTATTCCCTTACCATGTAAGCTCTCATCAACACTCAATATTCTTTACAATTTTTTTGGTTTAGATAACTGGGCACTGTTATATGCCCAGCGAATGGCTCTTAAACAAGAAGTTCCTCTCTTTGTATGCTTCTGTTTACCAAGCAAATTCCTCAATACCACCTACAGGCAGTACAGTTTTATGATCAAAGGTCTCCAAGAAGTTGAAAAGGTACAATATTATAAAATTGTTATGTGTTGTGCAGTTGAAATTTTTTTGATTTGAAAATTTTGAAGCCAGTTTCAGGGCTCAAAGAAAAATCGAATTCCATCATGTCCTTTGGGCAGGCAGTTCTCACATTTTACTTGTCCTGGGCCACTCCTTGCTCATCTTAGTTAATGATTTTGTTAGAGGAAAACTTGCCTGGCCCCTTAAACCTTTAAGCCCTAAGAGTGATCAGCATCAAATTTCTCCCTGTAATATCAATGATTTGTAAAACAGAATGGTCATGAGAATTACGGACGTGATCTCACAAGATGAATTTGCTTGATAGTTTATGAACCTCTCCCCACTACTTCTGTAGGAAATGAATAGGGGCAGCTAACAAGAATTCAAATTTTGATCTTCGGTTTTAAAGGGTTACCCCACTGGGCAACTTGCCCAGCGAGAAATCTACTCCTCCGAGACTACAGGATGATAATGTTTTCGTGCTCTGCAGTTGATTTGAGTTTTCACACATGTGATCTCCTGCTTTGGTGACCAGTGCCCTATAGAACTAACCCTACTGTGGTTATTTATTTCAGGAACTGACTACACTGAACATTAATTTCCATTTGCTTCTTGGTGAACCAGACAAAGTGCTTCCTGAGTTTGTGAAGTCACATAATCTTGGTGGATTAATAGCTGATTTTACACCACTGAGAAAACCATTAAAGTGGCTGAAAGATGTTACAGCAAAACTTCCAAAAAAATTTCCCTGTTTGTCAGGTCAGCAACTTGATGTCATTTTTGCTATTTTACTTTGTCTCATTTCAAGTATTCATTTTCTTGTGATTTACCTGTAGTGAATGAACAATGAAGAGGAAAGCAAGAGACGTTTCTAGCCTGACACAGACCATCTCTGTTCTGTTTCTTATTCAGTTAACTGACTTCACTTTGGTTTGAAGTATTCCCTTTAAATAACAATTGCATGCTTTTAATGGCAGGCAATTCTAATACATGTGACAGTGTACACGTATGGTAATAAATTATATAATATTTGTGGTTTCAGTGTGGTATCTGCTGCCAGGATGCACTGCAAACAATTGTACTTAAAGGATTTAAAGAGGCGGCATGAGTCAAAGAGATGTAACCAACTAAATTAACTAAATCATTTGTGATTCCATCTTTGTAGGTTGATGGTCACAACATTGTTCCATGTTGGCAAGCTTCTCCAAAGTTAGAGTATGGTGCGCGAACTATTAGACCTAAAATCCACAACCAGTTGAAAGGCTTTCTTACAGAATTTCCACCAGTAATTAAGCATCCTCATACTGCTTCAGACAAAACTAAAAAGGTGAATATTTTAATTAAATATCCTTTAATGAACTCTTTTGACTGGTGGATGGTTTTGCATCTCAGTTCTAGGCAGTTTTTCCAAACAGAAAACACTTCCGGAAAGTGATGGGCAGAATTTTGACACAGGGAAGCACTTGAAACTAAGGGTAAGGGGACCAAGAGAGAAGCCCTTCTTTGGGGAGACAAGATCGAGTGGTACAGGGAGTAGCCTTCCTGGTCAAAAGTCCTGATCAGTCTCTGGGGGGTGAGGCCCATATTCCCTTGTCACTAGGAACTAAAGGGAGCCAGGAGCGGGGGGCCATCCCGGGTGAGAAAAGATGAAAATTGTGGTACCAGGGATAGTCATGAGGGTCAAGAGTCCTGATCAGTCTCCAGGGTTGAGGCCCTCCTGATCAAGCCTGAATTTTTTAAGGTTCTTTTTCTACTGCTTTAGGTTGCTCATCCTACTGTAAAGGTCATGTTCACTTTCACAGTATAGCACCATATGTACCGAAGGACTCCCAGCTCTCTTGCCAGGAATTTTAGACATCAAAATATACCGTATTTATTCGACTATAAGCCGAGCGATTTTTACACAAATCAAAACTGAATTGAATTAAAATTTGGGCTCTAGAGGGGTCTCGGCTTATAGCCGAAAGTTTTTTGAAAAAAAATTTTTTCCCGGCGCATGGAAACTCTACTAAATCGAGATGTATTTACGTATAAGCCAAGCTAAAGTAAAGAAACACAATATGCAATCGTTGGTTCCGAAAATGTTAGGTTTTCCGTAGTTAACAATTCAGTCTTGTAATAATGAATGGGTCTCGCTTATAGCCGGGTGTTTTCGATTTATTTTTGGTTCTCGTTATGCCAAGTCTACACGTTCAAAGTTTGGGGTCTCGGCTTATAGCCAAGATCGGCTTATAGTCGAATAAATACGGTAATTTTTATAGTGTAAACTGTGATGATGTTCATTTTATGACACTATTATTAATATTTATTGTTTAATAAACCAGACTGACTGGAAAGCAGTTGATAAATTCATTGAAGTTGATCGTGATGTTAAGGAAGTGGACTGGGCTCAACCTGGGACCAAGGCAGGGCTGGAAATGTTGGAATCATTCTGCAATGAAAGACTGAAGTATTTTGCTGATGACAGAAACAATCCAACAAAGAAAGCTTTGAGCGACTTATCACCTTGGTTTCATGCAGGTATTGCTACTGTTTCATAGTGGTATTAGAGGATTTATCCTGTAAATCCAGTTAAAATCCCCCCTGACACCCCTGGATGGCAAGAATCCAACAACAAAAATGTTTACATGGTGTGTCACCTTGTTTTCATGCAGGTATTGCTATTTTTTTATATTAATATTAGGATTTATATCCTGCATTGTGGCAATAGCATATTCCAGGAAAAAGAAAACTCTCTTCCCCCACCCCATCTCAGGATGGCAAAGTTCTTTTTATCCCCTCTCTCCTGGCCACACCCTTTTTAGCGGCCAGGCACCAGTCAGTCCCTTCTGACAAATTGCGAGTAAAGTCAGTGTGGAGGGAAAAGCCTTAAGCGACTTTTGAAGGACTACTAAATTCTCCTTCCAACTAGGCCATTTTTGAGTTCCCCCGGGCCTCTGTATCAAAATGAGGTTAAGTGCTCAGCCTTTGATATAGAAATGCTTTTTCATTCTCATGCAAATAAAACTCATTGTCACAAGAAAGGTTGTGCACTTGGCCTCAATTTGAAAGTGAGGGTTTTTTGGAACTCAGAAGTGGTCTAGTGTGTTGCATTTGCTTGTGAAACGTAAGGAGAATTTAACATAACATTAAAAGTAACAATGCCTTGTTCCATGCGTCACTGTTAGAGTTATAGGACCAAGACTTACTCCTGTTTTGGACAAGGACAATGTCAGACTGTGTGACATAAGGAGTTGGGCTTTTTATCTTCTGCACCATAATTTGATACATTCATGATTTTTTAATTAATGGAATGTGTAGTTTGTTGATTTGAATTAATTGAAAACAAACAAACAAACAAACAAAAAACAAGCATTTCTTTTAACTTCTTAAAGATGCCATGTTGCTGTTCAGGCCAGGCCTGAAGTTTTAAAACAGCAGTAGCAAATGAAGATTCACCCGTAACATCTCTCAAAAATTTATAGTGCCACCATTAGCTTTCCACTTTGATCACCCGTGACATCAAGTGAGCTCAGCCGTAACAGGTGTTATGGGTTATGGCCCTTAATGACAGCTCTGCAGGCATTACTTCACAGTACAAGACCCACTCCACAGATGGGTGGGGCAGGAACTCTCCATGATAGCCTATTATGAGGAGGGTTTTCCTGAAAGGGGTACCTTTTTCAGCTTCCAACTTGTATTTTCATAGGTCAAATGAGTGTTCAAAGAGCCATTCTCCAAGTGCGAGAGTTCCGCAGCAGGGCTAAAGACTCTGTTGAAGCTTTTATTGAAGAGGCTGTGATAAGAAGAGAACTGGCAGACAACTTTTGCTTCTACAATCAGGAAAACTACGACTCCATTAGGGGTGCCTATGAGTGGGCGCAGAAAAAACTTTACAAGATCATGCACAGGACAAGAGGGAATATCTTTGCACGAGAGAACAGCTGGAACAAGGCAGTAGCCATGATGACCTGTGGAACGCTGCCCAGGTACAACTGCATTCACTTGTTGGTCAAAGGAGTCAACCCATGTCCAGTGGTAAAACAATGACAAACCAAATTGACCAAACACCTGGCTAAAATGTTGATTCCTGTTATTAATTAAGGCCGACATTTTTCTGAGAGCTTGAGGCTGATCCAACCATATGTTTGGCTTCCCAAAAAACCTCTCTTACACTCTTTATTAAAACAGTAATGAGGAATGTCTGAGGGTAGGCAACACCTGAGAGTATGTACCCCTGTCAGTGTCCCAACAGCATCAGTGCATTATCAAGAGAAAAGGTTACGAGAGTTAATAAAATGATCACTGAAGGAAAATGCTTTGATCTTTTATCAAATTCTTTCAACGAATCTGAAAGGAAATGTATGATGATCAGTCTGGAAAATAGGTGCCTTGGGGACCAATATAAGATTTGGGAAACTGTGGTACCCACCTACCCCTCCCTTACTGAAAAACATTTTGCCCCATGTGAGAAGCATAGGGAAGGGGTTTTAGCAGAACTACTTCTACTACCAGCCTACCTGCTAGCTGTCATGAATTTTATTTTTTTACTGTTTACATAAGGTTTTTGGTAAAGTCTCCTCCATTTTTCAGCTTCAGCTGGTCAATGAAGGCAAGATGCATGGTTTCCTGAGGATGTACTGGGCAAAGAAAATTCTAGAATGGACAAATTCTCCTGAAGAAGCTCTGGAAATCTCTCTATACCTGAATGACAAATATTCACTGGATGGCACTGACGCTAATGGCTATGTGGGTAAGCTTATAAAAGTATTATTTATTTATACATCCTTAATTCTACCTTTAGCTAGAGGAGCATACAGGTTGATGTACGTAAATCTTCATTGGACCCTGCTCTTATAATGAAGCAATATATGAAGAGAGGGCATCATTTAATGTACATTTTAACAACTTGACCAAAGATAGAAGAAGAATATAACTTGAGTAAGGGAAATAGAATGTGGTCCATGGAGCAAGTGCGTTCCCCCTGGAGAACACTTGTCAAATTCACAGCATGAATTGACAAAAAAAAATGCACTTTATTTGAGTGTCAATGGTTTTAGCCTTAGAGTATGTTAATGAGGACACTATTTTTATGTCTGTTACTGGAGATGGGACCACTGTGGCCATGCAAGCCATGCGAAGGTCTAGGTGTTTGAAGGGCAAAGGCGGTACCTTCATTTCTCAGCTTTTAAGACCCTGATTATTTATTGGTCCAGCCCCATGAATTGTACCCATGACCTCTTGCTCTGCACTCAAGCACTCTACCAACTGAGCTTATCTTGCTGCAGTGCGGAGCAAGTTCTAGGCAGATAAACCTCTCCTTTCTTAAGTGTAGTGCATCTCAAGACTCTTCAGGAAAAAAAAAGCTCTGCAAAAGTTTGTAAAATTTTATGGTACATGGAATTGCATTATTTTTATATCCCTCTTTTCGAGTGGTGTCATTTAGATTCAAGTCTTGAGTAGGGTGGTACCTACAGGTGCTTGTATTTGTTATACACAGAGGATCAGGGTCTTACAGCCTACTGCACCAACCCCTCCCATCCTTCCATAACACTGCAGTGCAAAGTTGATTGCTTTCTTCACATTATTGCAGGCTGCATGTGGTCTGTTTGTGGAGTACATGATCAAGGTTGGAAAGAGAGGCCTGTGTTTGGAAAAATCCGCTTCATGAACTATAATGGGTGCAAGAGAAAATTCGATGTTGGGGAATTTGTGAGGGGATATGGAGCAAGCAAATCTAAGAATGCAGTGGTTGTAAGTTCTGCAAATAGGAAAAGAAAGGCAAAATAAACTTGGTCTTTGTCAAGCTTTTCACAGTTCTAAACATTCATTTGTAAAACATATCTTGTATGAAATACTATAGTCAAGAAGTTCAGATTTGTTGTCAAGAGTGAGATGGGAAGGTCTTTGAAATCTGCTGTACACAACCAAATTGTCTCTCTGGTTGTGTTTAAAATTTTTTTTGGTCGTTTTGAAAATTGCCATTGAGCAGCACAGTTATTTTTGCAAGGAAGTCACTCATTGGCATCTCCTTGAATAGAATGTTTTGGCAGAAACTTTTTTTAAGGCATGATTGTTTACCTATTATTGACGAATGATGATGTAACATCAGTTGCTCTAGAATAATAGTTTTAAAGACATTTTTAGCTTGTGCTCTTGGTCGTTCAAGGGGCATTGTTTGCCACACATGGCATTTGGCCATGGTTAAGTTATCTTCCTCAGGTTTATAAGAAAGGTTCATGTTGCATTTGTAAGGAAATTAGAGGAGAAAAAAATAAACTGTATAACAGATGAAATTCCTGCAAGGAAAGAAAGAACTTTGAGCACACCCAACCTTTTTGTACTTCTTTTATTCAACAAGAAATGAGATAAAGCTCTGTAGAAATAGACAGTTATATTGCAAACACTGTCCAGTGTAAATTTTTCACACCCATTCTTAGATAATATGGACATGGATAGGGCCATAGAAACTGTCTGTATTAATGGGGTGTCCATATTAAGCGGGTTGAATTTAGAGAAAAACAAAGGGGCAGCATTCTCTTCTAGGGACAAAGAAAACTGTTTGTAATACTGAGGTGTCTGTATTAGGCGGGGTTTGACGATACTTCCAATGCTAAATTTGAATGTGTGTAAATGTACTATTGTTGTCACACATCTCAGAAATGCTAGACATAATGTTCGGTGTTCTCCCGCGGTATCTCAACACAACACCGCGGCAAAACGTCTACGCATGCGCCAAGTTAAGCATTTCCGGTCTCATTTTCAGTCACACTTTCCAGTCAAAGTCTCCCACGCGCACTTGGCTTCATTCTGTGTGCAGCTTGTGGTTCAGTTGTTCTGCTTTATGCTGCTCGTGTTTTTGACTATTTTGTAGTTATTGAAATTGCTTTTATGGATAACCAGGCCCAGATCACTGAAACAATAAGTCGATTAGATTCAGAAAAGGTAAGATGATAATAACTCAGTGTGTAATTTTGGCTAGAGCGTCAGGTAAACTGATTTTCATTCACGAAAATAAAGTTTTTGACTGTTATTTTTCACTTAACCTGGCTAAAACTAAGACATAAAATTAAAACGTTATCATTGCAAGCTTGTGTATTGTA
>CALNXK010000045.1:1562500-1570000 GCA_942486035.1 Porites lobata
AAGAACAAACGCACTTGTCAAAAATCTGAGACACTGTTCAAACATGTCGAGAAGAGAATGCAATCTTACTTGTCTGGTCGCAGGATAAATATTACTCTAATTTTTATGAGTTCCTCAAGCTATCTCGTGCATGCGAAATCGTGTAGAATAATATTGCTAAAATATCGCTTTTTGTAAATATGTTTATTTTTTTTTCTTTTTTTGGTTTCCCCTTTTTATTTTTATTTTTTTATTTTTTACGGCCTGACCCACCACCCGCTACCCGTCACCCGCTACCCGCCATCCGTCACCCGCCACCCGTCACCCGTCACCCGCGGAAAAGTCCTGCCGTCCACTGCACGGTTTCCAATTTATTTTTTTGTTGCGTGACAGTGAAAACGATCCATAATTAACACTTGCTACAAACGTTTTGCCCTCACGTCAAAAATAAGTAATTTCGTTAAAAAACCGAAATAGATGCCACCATGTAAGAGTATTGCTGAAGAGGTTTTATCTGAGTGGTCACAGCATGAGGTTTGATCGTTAGATTTTCTTTGGTTGTTTTTTTACTACCAAAATTGAAATGAATACCCCAAATTGGAAGAAAAGTGCAAGATTGTAAGAATTAAAAAATGTGACCAGTTGCACAAATCCTACCTTTAGACTTTGGTGTGACATTGCACCCAAGCCCAGTGGTAGGGGGGGGGAGGGGGTTGTTACTTCATACATGTTGTAATAGGTTAATGGGAATGTGCTGCTGGATGGGGTCGCATTTTCATGACTTGACTGACCCTAATGGGATTGACTTTAATGGGATTGACTATAACAGGGTTGACTGTAATGGGATTGACTATGGAATTGACTTTAATGATTTTAATTGAGTTATTAGAATTGGTTTGCACATTTTTGGGATTATGGGATAAAAATATCTGCTAAGTAGGGATTTAAAAATTGGTAAATTTGCAGTAAAAAGTTGGCTTTATAAGGTAGATGCATAATTTACTGAAAGTGACTAAGTTGGGATTGCAAAAATTACATAATTTGCCTAAAAGTGACTAAGATGGGGTCTATAATTGGCCACTGAATAGACTATAATGGGGTAGGGTTTCTTAGAGACCAGTGGCCATACCCAGGAAAATATGACCCAGCATGCATATTAACTAGCTCTTCCAACTCTTGAACTAAATTTGTCGTTACAGCAAAGTGACATTAGTAAAGATTTACCTATTCCCTAACCATGTAAGCTCTCAACAACACTCATTATTATTTACAATTTTTTTTTTGTTTAGATAACTGGGCACTGTTATATGCCCAGCAAATGGCTCTTAAACAAGAAGTTCCTCTCTTTGTATGCTTCTGTTTACCAAGCAAATTCCTCAATACCACCTACAGGCAGTACAGTTTTATGATCAAAGGTCTTCAAGAAGTTGAAAAGGTACAATATTATAAAATTGTTATGAGTTGTGGTTTAAATTTTTTTGATTTGAAAATTTTGAAACCAGCTTCAGGGCTCAAAGAAAAATTGAATTCCATCATGTCCTTTGGGAAGGCAGCTCTCACATTCTGCTTGTCCTGGGCCACTCTTTGCTCATCTTAGTAAATGATTTTGTAGGAGGAAAACTTGCCTGGCTGCTTAACCCTTTAAGCCTTAAGAGTGATCAGCATCAAATTTCTCCTTGTAATATCAGTGCTTTGTAAAACAGAGTGATCATGAGAATTACGGACATAATCACACAAGATGAATTTGAATGATATTTTATCAACTTCTCCCCACTACTTCTGTAGGAAATAAATGGGGGCAACTAACAAGAATTCAACTTTTGATCTTATGTTTTAAAGGGTTACCTCATTGGGCAACTTTCCCAGCGAGAAATCTACTCCTCCCAGACTACAGGATGATAATTTTTTCGTGCTCTGCAGTTTGATTTGAGTTTTCACACGTGTGATCTCCTGCTTTGCTGACCAGTACTCTATAGAACTAACCCTACTGTGGTTATTTATTTCAGGAACTGACTACACTGAGCATTAATTTCCATTTGCTTCTTGGTGAACCTGACAAAGTGCTTCCTGAGTTTGTGAAGTCACATAATCTTGGTGGATTAATAACTGATTTTACACCACTGAGAAAACCATTAAAGTGGCTGAAAGATGTTACAGCAAAACTTCCAAAAAATTTCCCTGTTTGTCAGGTCAGCAACTTGATGTCATTTTTGCTATTTTACTTTGTCTCATTTCAAGTATTCATTTTCTTGTGATTTACCTGTAGTAAATGAACAATGAAGAGGAAAGCAAGAGACGTTTCTAGCCTGACACAGACCATCTCTGTTCTGTTTCTTATTCAGTTAACTGACTTCACTTTGGTTTGAAGTATTCCCTTTAAATAACAATTGCATGCTTTTAATGGCAGGCAATTCTAATACATGTGACAGTGTACACGTATGGTAATAAATTATATAATATTTGTGGTTTCAGTGTGGTATCTGCTGCCAGGATGCACTGCAAACAATTGTACTTAAAGGATTTAAAGAGGCGGCATGAGTCAAAGAGATGTAACCAACTAAATTAACTAAATCATTTGTGATTCCATCTTTGTAGGTTGATGGTCACAACATTGTTCCATGTTGGCAAGCTTCTCCAAAGTTAGAGTATGGTGCGCGAACTATTAGACCTAAAATCCACAACCAGTTGAAAGGCTTTCTTACAGAATTTCCACCAGTAATTAAGCATCCTCATACTGCTTCAGACAAAACTAAAAAGGTGAATATTTTAATTAAATATCCTTTAATGAACTCTTTTGACTGGTGGATGGTTTTGCATCTCAGTTCTAGGCAGTTTTTCCATACAGAAAACACTTCCGGAAAGCGATGGGCAGAATTTTGACACAGGGAAGCACTTGAAACTAAGGGTAAGGGGACCAGGAGAGAAGCCCTCCTTTGGGGAGACAAGATCGAGTGGTACGGGGAGTAGCCTTCCTGGTCAAAAGTCCTGATCAGTCTCTGGGGGGTGAGGCCCATATTCCCTTGTCACTAGGAACTAAAGGGAGCCAGGAGCGGAAGGCCATGCCGGGTGAGAAAAGATCAAAATTGTGGTACCAGGGTTAGCCACGAGGGTCAAGAGGCCTGATCAGTCTCCGGGGTTGAGGCCCTCCTGATCAAGCCTGAATTTTTTAAGGTTCTTTTTCTACTGCTTTAGGTTGCTCATCCTACTGTAAAGGTCATGTTCACTTTCACAGTATAGCACCATATGTACCGAAGGACTCCCAGCTCTCTTGCCAGGAATTTTAGACATCAAAATATACCGTATTTATTCGACTATAAGCCGAGCGATTTTTACACAAATCAAAACTGAATTGAATTAAAATTTGGGCTCTAGAGGGTCTCGGCTTATAGCCGAAAGTTTTTGAAAAAAATTTTTTCCCGGCGCATGGAAACTCTACTAAATCGAGATGTATTTACGTATAAGCCAAGCTAAAGTAAAGAAACACAATATGCAATCGTTGGTTCCGAAAATGTTAGGTTTTCCGTAGTTAACAATTCAGTCTTGTAATAATGAATGGGTCTCGCTTATAGCCGGGTGTTTTCGATTTATTTTGGTTCTCGTTATGCCAAGTCTACACGTTCAAAGTTTGGGGTCTCGGCTTGTAGCCAAGATCGCTTATAGTCGAATAAATACGGTAATTTTTTACAGTGTAAACTATGATGATGTTCATTTTATGACACTATTATTAATATTTATTGTTTAATAAATCAGACTGACTGGAAAGCAGTTGATAAATTCATTGAAGTTGATCGTGATGTTAAGGAAGTGGACTGGGCTCAACCTGGGACCAAGGCAGGGCTGGAAATGTTGGAATCATTCTGCAATGAAAGACTCAAGTATTTTGCTGATGACAGAAACAATCCAACAAAGAAAGCTTTGAGCGACTTATCTCCTTGGTTTCATGCAGGTATTGCTATATACTGTTTCATAGTGGTATTAGAGGATTTGTCCTGTAAATCCAGTTAAAATCACCCCCTGCCACCCCAGGATGGCAAGAATCCAACTAAAAAAGGTTTACGCGATGTGTCACCTTGTTTTCATGCAGGTATTGCTATTTTTTTATATTAATATTAGGATATATATCCTGCATTGTGGCAATAGGATATTCCAGGAAAAAAAAATTTTTCTCCCCCCACCTCTTCTCAGGATGGTAAAGTTCTTTTTATCCCCTCTCTCCTGGCCACACCCTTTTTTAGCGGCCAGGTACCAGTCAGTCCCTTCTGACAAAATTGCCAGTAAAGTCGGTGTGGGGGAAAAGCCCTAAGTGACTTTTGAAGGACTACTAAATTCTCCTTCCAACTAGGCCATTTTTTTGAGTTCCCCGGCCTCTGTATCAAAATGAGGTTAAGTGCTCAGCCTTTGATATAGAAATGCTTTTTCATTCTCATGCAAATAAAACTCATTGTCACAAGAAAGGTTGTGCACTTGGCCTCAATTTGAAAGTGAGGGTTTTTTGGAACTCAGAAGTGGTCTAGTGTGTTGCATTTGCTTGTGAAACGTAAGGAGAATTTAACATAACATTAAAAGTAACAATGCCTTGTTCCATGCGTCACTGTTAGAGTTATAGGACCAAGACTTACTCCTGTTTTGGACAAGGACAATGTCAGACTGTGTGACATAAGGAGTTGGGCTTTTTATCTTCTGCACCATAATTTGATACATTCATGATTTTTTAATTAATGGAATGTGTAGTTTGTTGATTTGAATTAATTGAAAACAAACAAACAAACAAACAAAAAACAAGCATTTCTTTTAACTTCTTAAAGATGCCATGTTGCTGTTCAGGCCAGGCCTGAAGTTTTAAAACAGCAGTAGCAAATGAAGATTCACCCGTAACATCTCTCAAAAATTTATAGTGCCACCATTAGCTTTCCACTTTGATCACCCGTGACATCAAGTGAGCTCAGCCGTAACAGGTGTTATGGGTTATGGCCCTTAATGACAGCTCTGCAGGCATTACTTCACAGTACAAGACCCACTCCACAGATGGGTGGGGCAGGAACTCTCCATGATAGCCTATTATGAGGAGGGTTTTCCTGAAAGGGGTACCTTTTTCAGCTTCCAACTTGTATTTTCATAGGTCAAATGAGTGTTCAAAGAGCCATTCTCCAAGTGCGAGAGTTCCGCAGCAGGGCTAAAGACTCTGTTGAAGCTTTTATTGAAGAGGCTGTGATAAGAAGAGAACTGGCAGACAACTTTTGCTTCTACAATCAGGAAAACTACGACTCCATTAGGGGTGCCTATGAGTGGGCGCAGAAAACTTTACAAGATCATGCACAGGACAAGAGGGAATATCTTTACACGAGAGAACAGCTGGAACAAGGCAGTAGCCATGATGACCTGTGGAACGCTGCCCAGGTACAACTGCATTCACGTGTTGGTCAAAGAAGTCAACCCATGTCCAGTGGTAAAACAATGACAAACCAAATTGACCAAACACCTAGCTAAAATGTTGATTCCTATTATTAACGCCGACATTTTTCCGAGAGTTGAGGCTGATCCAACTTTATGTTTGGCTTCCCAAAAAACCTCTCTTACACTCTTTATTAAAACAGTAATGAGGAATGTCTGAGGGTAGGCAACACCTGAGAGTATGTACCCCTGTCAGTGTCCCAACAGCATCAGTGCATTATCAAGAGAAAAGGTTACGAGAGTTAATAAAATGATCACTGAAGGGAAAATGCTTTGATCTTTTATCAAATTCTTTCAACGAATCTGAAAGGAAATGTATGATGATCAGTCTGGAAAATAGGTGCCTTGGGGACCAATATAAGATTTGGGAAACTTTGGTACCCACTTACCCCTCCCTTATTGAAAACATTTTGCCCTAAGTAAGAAGTGTAGGGAAGGGGTATTCGCAAAACTACCTGTACCACCAGCCTTGCTGTCATGAGTTTTATTTTTTTACCTTTTACACATAAAGGTTTTTGGTAAAGTTCCTCCATTTTTCAGCTTCAGCTGGTCAATGAAGGCAAGATGCATGGTTTCCTGAGGATGTACTGGGCAAAGAAAATTCTTGAATGGACAAATTCACCTGAAGAAGCTCTGGAAATCTCACTATACCTGAATGACAAATATTCACTGGATGGCACTGACCCTAATGGCTATGTGGGTAAGCTTATAAAAGTATTATTAATTTTATTTATACATCCTTAATCCTACCTTTAGCTAGAGAGGCATACTGGTTGACATACGTAAATCTTCATTGGACCCTACTATTATGATGAAGCAATATGTGTAGAGAGGGCATCATTTAATGCATATTTAAACCAACTGACCAAAGAAACAAGAAGAATATAACTTGAGTAAAGGAAATAGAAAGTGGTCCATGGAGCTAGTGTGTTCCCCCCTTAGAACACTTGTCAAATTCACAGCATGAATTGACAAAAAAAAATGCACTTTATTTGAGTGTCAATGGTTTTAGCCTTAGAGTATGTTAATGAGGACACTATTTTTATGTCTGTTACTGGAGATGGGACCACTGTGGCCATGCAAGCCATGCGAAGGTCTAGGTGTTTGAAGGGCAAAGGCGGTACCTTCATTTCTCAGCTTTTTAAGACCCTGATTATTTATTGGTCCAGCCCCATGAATTGTACCCATGACCTCTTGCTCTGCACTCAAGCACTCTACCAACTGAGCTTATCTTGCTGCAGTGCGGAGCAAGTTCTAGGCAGATAAACCTCTCCTTTCTTAAGTGTAGTGCATCTCAAGACTCTTCAGGAAAAAAAGCTCTGCAAAAGTTTGTAAAATTTTATGGTACATGGAATTGCATTATTTTATATCCCTCTTTTCGAGTGGTGTCATTTAGATTCAAGTCTTGAGTAGGGTGGTACCTACAGGTGCTTGTATTTGTTATACACAGAGGATCAGGGTCTTACAGCCTACTGCACCAACCCCTCCCATCCTTCCATAACACTGCAGTGCAAAGTTGATTGCTTTCTTCACATTATTGCAGGCTGCATGTGGTCTGTTTGTGGAGTACATGATCAAGGTTGGAAAGAGAGGCCTGTGTTTGGAAAAATCCGCTTCATGAACTATAATGGGTGCAAGAGAAAATTCGATGTTGGGGAATTTGTGAGGGGATATGGAGCAAGCAAATCTAAGAATGCAGTGGTTGTAAGTTCTGCAAATAGGAAAAGAAAGGCAAAATAAACTTGGTCTTTGTCAAGCTTTTCACAGTTCTAAACATTCATTTGTAAAACATATCTTGTATGAAATACTATAGTCAAGAAGTTCAGATTTGTTGTCAAGAGTGAGATGGGAAGGTCTTTGAAATCTGCTGTACACAACCAAATTGTCTCTCTGGTTGTGTTTAAAATTTTTTTTTTGGTCGTTTTGAAAATTGCCATTGAGCAGCACAGTTATTTTTGCAAGGAAGTCACTCATTGGCATCTCCTTGAATAGAATGTTTTGGCAGAAACTTTTTTTAAGGCATGATTGTTTACCTATTATTGACGAATGATGATGTAACATCAGTTGCTC
>CALNXK010000045.1:1577500-1710000 GCA_942486035.1 Porites lobata
TACAAAGCTTTACCAACGTGTGCGAAACGTTTCGGCAAATAACTCAGAAACTGTGGGCCACAAAGACCTGAGACTTGAACAAATTGTTTATATATTAGTCTTTTATAACATTTCATTTTCTTGGCTTCTTCCACTGCACGGCAGGACTTTTCCGCGGGTGGCGGGTGACAGGTAGCGGGTGGCGGGTGGCGGTTGGCGGGTTCAAAATATATATGAAAATAAAATATTATTATTGATAATGATATAACTGTATGTTGTAATTTTAAAATAATTTCAACGTTTATGTACTAGCTACCAGACTCCAAATAAAAGTATTGTCTTGTTTTGTTTTATCTACTTACGCGGACTAAAAATGAAAAAAAAAAAAAAAAAAAACGAGAAATCATGCCTCTGAAAACAGTCACCTCTCCTTGCTCCGCACCGCAAGTGACGTTTCGTCAGGCTACACGCGGTGTGTCAAATGAAAATGGGCTATGTCAAGCAAGACACATGGCACGTGTCGATCTTGTTTGTCTAGTTTGCTTTTTCTTCCACATCAAGACGAAAGATGATTGCACTTCCCCAACTGTTTAGCCGTGTTTATAACAGACTGCAAGAGATTCGGCCTCCCGTGTTGTAGCTCAGTTTTTGCCCTAGTATGCGGCATGATTGCCATCCTAATCAGTATTTTTAAGTAGTATTTAAAAAATGCAGATCCTTTTTGTATATATATACAACGAGATCAATTCGTGTCCGAGACGCCACATGCGGCGAAAGCGGTCCATGCTGTGTCAAAAACGTTCTTGCTCCTTCTCTGGTATGCATTAACATTGACAGCTTTGTTGCTTTAGTCTTACGAAAATTTCCTTGTTTTCTCGAAATAGACATTTTGTTCATTTCAAACTACAAGTCGGGAACCAAATTGGCAAAGATTTATCCCACGGGCAATGCAATGTGTATCCCAACTTATAACAAAAGAACAAACGCACTTGTCAAAAATCTGAGACACTGTTCAAACATGTCGAGAAGAGAATGCGATCTTACTTGTCTGGTCGCAGGATAAATATTACTCTAATTTTTATGAGTTCCTCAAGCTATCTCGTGCATGCGAAATCGTGTAGAATAATATTGCTAAAATATCGCTTTTTGTAAATATGTTTATTTTTTTTTCTTTTTTTGGTTTCCCCTTTTTATTTTTATTTTTTTATTTTTTACGGCCTGACCCACCACCCGCTACCCGTCACCCGCTACCCGCCATCCGTCACCCGCCACCCGTCACCCGTCACCCGCGGAAAAGTCCTGCCGTCCACTGCACGGTTTCCAATTTATTTTTTTGTTGCGTGACAGTGAAAACGATCCATAATTAACACTTGCTACAAACGTTTTGCCCTCACGTCAAAAATAAGTAATTTCGTTAAAAAAACCGAAATAGATGCCACCATGTAAGAGTATTGCTGAAGAGGTTTTATCTGAGTGGTCACAGCATGAGGTTTGATCGTTAGATTTTCTTTGGTTGTTTTTTTACTACCAAAATTGAAATGAATACCCCAAATTGGAAGAAAAGTGCAAGATTGTAAGAATTAAAAATGTGACCAGTTGCACAAATCCTACCTTTAGACTTTGGTGTGACATTGCACCCAAGCCCAGTGGTAGGGGGGGGGAGGGGGTTGTTACTTCATACATGTTGTAATAGGTTAATGGGAATGTGCTGCTGGATGGGGTCGCATTTTCATGACTTGACTGACCCTAATGGGATTGACTTTAATGGGATTGACTATAACAGGGTTGACTGTAATGGGATTGACTATGGAATTGACTTTAATGATTTTAATTGAGTTATTAGAATTGGTTTGCACATTTTTGGGATTATGGGATAAAAATATCTGCTAACTAGGGATTTAAAAATTGGTAAATTTGCAGTAAAAAGTTGGCTTTATAAGGTAGATGCATAATTTACTGAAAGTGACTAAGTTGGGATTGCAAAAAATTACATAATTTGCCTAAAAGTGACTAAGATGGGGTCTATAATTGGCCACTGAATAGACTATAATGGGGTAGGGTTTCTTAGAGACCAGTGGCCATACCCAGGAAAATATGACCCAGCATGCATATTAACTAGCTCTTCCAACTCTTGAACTAAATTTGTCGTTACAGCAAAGTGACATTAGTAAAGATTTACCTATTCCCTAACCATGTAAGCTCTCAACAACACTCATTATTATTTACAATTTTTTTGGTTTAGATAACTGGGCACTGTTATATGCCCAGCAAATGGCTCTTAAACAAGAAGTTCCTCTCTTTGTATGCTTCTGTTTACCAAGCAAATTCCTCAATACCACCTACAGGCAGTACAGTTTTATGATCAAAGGTCTTCAAGAAGTTGAAAAGGTACAATATTATAAAATTGTTATGAGTTGTGGTTTAAATTTTTTTGATTTGAAAATTTTGAAACCAGCTTCAGGGCTCAAAGAAAAATTGAATTCCATCATGTCCTTTGGGAAGGCAGCTCTCACATTCTGCTTGTCCTGGGCCACTCTTTGCTCATCTTAGTAAATGATTTTGTAGGAGGAAAACTTGCCTGGCTGCTTAACCCTTTAAGCCTTAAGAGTGATCAGCATCAAATTTCTCCTTGTAATATCAGTGCTTTGTAAAACAGAGTGATCATGAGAATTACGGACATAATCACACAAGATGAATTTGAATGATATTTTATCAACTTCTCCCCACTACTTCTGTAGGAAATAAATGGGGGCAACTAACAAGAATTCAACTTTCGATCTTAGGTTTTAAAGGGTTACCCCATTGGGCAAGTAAGCTTTAAAAGTTACTTGCCCAGCAAGAAATCTACTCCTCCCAATCTACAGGATGATAATAATTATCATCCTGTAGTCTGGGAGGAAAAAAATATGTTTTTTGTGCTCTGTAGTTTGATTTGAGTTTTCCTTTGAGTTATAGAATCACACGCGTGATCTCCTGCTTTGCTGACCAGTGCTCTATAGAACTAACCCTACTGTGGTTATTTATTTCAGGAACTGACTACACTGAGCATTAATTTCCATTTGCTTCTTGGTGAACCAGACAAAGTGCTTCCTGAGTTTGTGAAGTCACATGATCTTGGTGGATTAATAACTGATTTTACACCACTGAGAAAACCGTTAAAGTGGCTGAAAGATGTTACAGCAAAACTTCCAAAAAATTTCCCTGTTTGTCAGGTCAGCAACTTGATTTCATTTTTGCTATTTTACTTTGTCTGATTTCAAGTATTCATTTTCTTGTGATTTACATGTAGTGAATAACAATGTGGAGGAAAGCTAGAGACGTTTCTAGCCTGACACAGACAATCTCTATTCTGTTCATTATTCAGATAACTGACTTCACTTTGGGTTGAAGTACTCCCTTTAAATAACAATTGCATGCTTTTAATGGCAGGCAATTCTAATACATGTGACAGTGTACACGTATGGTAATAAATTATATAATATTTGTGGTTTCAGTGTGGTATCTGCTGCCAGGATGCACTGCAAACAATATTGTACTTAAAGGATTTAAAGAGGCGGCATGAGTCAAAGAGATGTAACCAACTAAATTAACTAAATCATTTGTGATTCCATCTTTGTAGGTTGATGGTCACAACATTGTTCCATGTTGGCAAGCTTCTCCAAAGTTAGAGTATGGTGCGCGAACTATTAGACCTAAAATCCACAACCAGTTGAAAGGCTTTCTTACAGAATTTCCACCAGTAATTAAGCATCCTCATACTGCTTCAGACAAAACTAAAAAGGTGAATATTTTAATTAAATATCCTTTAATGAACTCTTTTGACTGGTGGATGGTTTTGCATCTCAGTTCTAGGCAGTTTTTCCATACAGAAAACACTTCCGGAAAGCGATGGGCAGAATTTTGACACAGGAAGCACTTGAAACTAAGGGTAAGGGGACCAGGAGAGAAGCCCTCCTTTGGGGAGACAAGATCGAGTGGTAATGGGAGTAGCCTTCCTGGTCAAAAGTCCTGATCAGTCTCTGGGGGTGAGGCCCATATTCCCTTGTCACTAGGAACTAAAGGGAGCCAGGAGCGGGGGCCATCCCGGTGAGAAAAAGATCAAAATTGTGGTACCAGGGTTAGCCACGAGGGTCAAGAGGCCTGATCAGTCTCCGGGGTTGAGGCCCTCCTGATCAAGCCTGAATTTTTTAAGGTTCTTTTTCTACTGCTTTAGGTTGCTCATCCTACTGTAAAGGTCATGTTCACTTTCACAGTATAGCACCATATGTACCGAAGGACTCCCAGCTCTCTTGCCAGGAATTTTAGACATCAAAATATACCATATTTATTCGACTATAAGCCGAGCGATTTTTACACAAATCAAAACTGAATTGAATTAAAATTTGGGCTCTAGAGGGGTCTCGGCTTATAGCCGAAAGTTTTTTGAAAAAAAATTTTTTCCCGGCGCATGGAAACTCTACTAAATCGAGATGTATTTACGTATAAGCCAAGCTAAAGTAAAGAAACACAATATGCAATCGTTGGTTCCGAAAATGTTAGGTTTTCCCGTAGTTAACAATTCAGTCTTGTAATAATGAATGGGTCTCGGCTTATAGCCGGGTGTTTTCGATTTATTTTTGGTTCTCGTTATGCCAAGTCTACACGTTCAAAGTTTGGGGTCTCGGCTTGTAGCCAAGATCGGCTTATAGTCGAATAAATACGGTAATTTTTTACAGTGTAAACTATGATGATGTTCATTTTATGACACTATTATTAATATTTATTGTTTAATAAATCAGACTGACTGGAAAGCAGTTGATAAATTCATTGAAGTTGATCGTGATGTTAAGGAAGTGGACTGGGCTCAACCTGGGACCAAGGCAGGGCTGGAAATGTTGGAATCATTCTGCAATGAAAGACTCAAGTATTTTGCTGATGACAGAAACAATCCAACAAAGAAAGCTTTGAGCGACTTATCTCCTTGGTTTCATGCAGGTATTGCTATATACTGTTTCATAGTGGTATTAGAGGATTTGTCCTGTAAATCCAGTTAAAATCACCCCCTGCCACCCCAGGATGGCAAGAATCCAACTAAAAAAGGTTTACGCGATGTGTCACCTTGTTTTCATGCAGGTATTGCTATTTTTTTATATTAATATTAGGATATATATCCTGCATTGTGGCAATAGGATATTCCAGGAAAAAAAAATTTTTCTCCCCCCACCTCTTCTCAGGATGGTAAAGTTCTTTTTATCCCCTCTCTCCTGGCCACACCCTTTTTAGCGGCCAGGTACCAGTCAGTCCCTTCTGACAAAATTGCCAGTAAAGTCGGTGTGGGGGGAAAAGCCCTAAGTGACTTTTGAAGGACTACTAAATTCTCCTTCCAACTAGGCCATTTTTGAGTTCCCCCGGGCCTCTGTATCAAAATGAGGTTAAGTGCTCAGCCTTTGATATAGAAATGCTTTTTCATTCTCATGCAAATAAAACTCATTGTCACAAGAAAGGTTATGCACGTGGCCTCAATTTGAAAGTGAGGGTTTTTGGAACTCAGAAGTGGTCTATTGTCTTGCATTTGCTTGTGAAATGTAAGGAGAATTTAACATAACATTAAAAGTAACACAAGGCATCACTGTTAAAGTTATAGGACCAAGACTTACTCCTGTTTTGGACAAGGACAATGTCAGACTGTGTACCATAATTTGATACATTTATGATTTTTCTATTAATGGAATGTGTAGTTTGTTAATTTGAATCAATTGTAAAAAAAAACATACAAAAAAACAAGCATTTCTTTTAACTTCTTAAAGATGCCATGTTGCTTTTTGAGGACAGGGCCGTCATTAAGTTTTGAAAGAGTCGTAGCAAATGAAGATTCACCCGTAACATCTCTCAAAAATTTATAGTGCCACCATTAGCCTTCCACTTTGATCACCCGTGACACCAAGTGAGCTCAGCTGTAACAGGTGTTACAGGTTACGGCCCTTAATGACAGCTCTGCAGGTATTACTTCACAGTGCAAGACCCACTCCACAGATGGGTGGGGCGGGAACTCCCCATGATAGCCTATTACGAGGAGGCTTTTCCTGAAAGGGGTACCTTTTTTCAGGCTCCCACTTGTCTTTTCATAGGTCAAGTCAGTGTTCAAAGAGCTATTCTCCGAGCGCGAGAGTTCCGCAGCAGGGCTAAAGACTCTGTTGAAGCTTTCATTGAAGAGGCTGTGATCAGAAGAGAACTGGCAGACAACTTTTGCTTCTACAATCAGGAAAACTACGACTCCATTAAGGGTGCCTATGAATGGGCGCAGAAAACTTTACAAGATCATGCACAGGACAAGAGGGAATATCTTTGCACAAGAGAACAGCTGGAACAAGGCAGTAGCCATGATGACCTGTGGAACGCTGCCCAGGTACAACTGCATTCACGTGTTGGTCAAACAAGTCAACCCATGTCCAGTGGTAAAACAATGACAAACCAAATTGACCAAACACCTAGCTAAAATGTTGATTCCTATTATTAACGCCGACATTTTTCCGAGAGTTGAGGCTGATCCAACTTTATGTTTGGCTTCCCAAAAAACCTCTCTTACACTCTTTATTAAAACAGTAATGAGGAATGTCTGAGGGTAGGCAACACCTGAGAGTATGTACCCCTGTCAGTGTCCCAACAGCATCAGTGCATTATCAAGAGAAAAGGTTACGAGAGTTAATAAAATGATCACTGAAGGGAAAATGCTTTGATCTTTTATCAAATTCTTTCAACGAATCTGAAAGGAAATGTATGATGATCAGTCTGGAAAATAGGTGCCTTGGGGACCAATATAAGATTTGGGAAACTTTGGTACCCACTTACCCCTCCCTTATTGAAAACATTTTGCCCTAGGTAAGAAGTGTAGGGAAGGGGTATTCGCAAAACTACCTGTACCACCAGCCTTGCTGTCATGAGTTTTATTTTTTTACCTTTTACACATAAAGGTTTTTGGTAAAGTTCCTCCATTTTTCAGCTTCAGCTGGTCAATGAAGGCAAGATGCATGGTTTCCTGAGGATGTACTGGGCAAAGAAAATTCTTGAATGGACAAATTCACCTGAAGAAGCTCTGGAAATCTCACTATACCTGAATGACAAATATTCACTGGATGGCACTGACCCTAATGGCTATGTGGGTAAGCTTATAAAAGTATTATTAATTTTATTTATACATCCTTAATCCTACCTTTAGCTAGAGGGGCATACTGGTTGACATACGTAAATCTTCATTGGACCCTACTATTATGATGAAGCAATATGTGTAGAGAGGGCATCATTTAATGCATATTTAAACCAACTGACCAAAGAAACAAGAAGAATATAACTTGAGTAAAGGAAATAGAAAGTGGTCCATGGAGCTAGTGTGTTCCCCCCTTAGAACACTTGTCAAATTCACAGCATGAATTGACAAAAAAAAATGCACTTTATTTGAGTGTCAATGGTTTTAGCCTTAGAGTATGTTAATGAGGACACTATTTTTATGTCTGTTACTGGAGATGGGACCACTGTGGCCATGCAAGCCATGCGAAGGTCTAGGTGTTTGAAGGGCAAAGGCGGTACCTTCATTTCTCAGCTTTTAAGACCCTGATTATTTATTGGTCCAGCCCCATGAATTGTACCCATGACCTCTTGCTCTGCACTCAAGCACTCTACCAACTGAGCTTATCTTGCTGCAGTGCGGAGCAAGTTCTAGGCAGATAAACCTCTCCTTTCTTAAGTGTAGTGCATCTCAAGACTCTTCAGGAAAAAAAGCTCTGCAAAAGTTTGTAAAATTTTATGGTACATGGAATTGCATTATTTTATATCCCTCTTTTCGAGTGGTGTCATTTAGATTCAAGTCTTGAGTAGGGTGGTACCTACAGGTGCTTGTATTTGTTATACACAGAGGATCAGGGTCTTACAGCCTACTGCACCAACCCCTCCCATCCTTCCATAACACTGCAGTGCAAAGTTGATTGCTTTCTTCACATTATTGCAGGCTGCATGTGGTCTGTTTGTGGAGTACATGATCAAGGTTGGAAAGAGAGGCCTGTGTTTGGAAAAATCCGCTTCATGAACTATAATGGGTGCAAGAAAAAATTCGATGTTGAGGAATTTGTGAGGGGATATGGAGCAAGCAAATCTAAGAATGCAGTGGTTGTAAGTTCTGCAAATAGGAAAAGAAAGGCAAAATAAACTTGGTCTTTGTCAAGCTTTTCACAGTTCTAAACATTCATTTGTAAAACATATCTTGTATGAAATACTATAGTCAAGAAGTTCAGATTTGTTGTCAAGAGTGAGATGGGAAGGTCTTTGAAATCTGCTGTACACAACCGAATTGTCTCTCTGGTTGTGTTTAAAATTTTTTTTGGTCGTTTTGAAAATTACCATTGAGCAGCACAGTTATTTTTGCAAGGAAGTCACTCATTGGCATCTCCTTGAATAGAATGTTTTGGCAGAAACTTTTTTTAAGGCGTGATTGTTTACCTATTATTGATGAATGATGATGTAACATCAGTTGCTCTAGAATAATAGTTTTAAAGACATTTTTAGCTTGTGCTCTTGGTCGTTCAAGGGGCATTGTTTGCCACACATGGCATTTGGCCATGGTTAAGTTATCTTCCTCAGGTTTATAAGAAAGGTTCATGTTGCATTTGTAAGGAAATTAGAGGAGAAAAAAATAAACTGTATAACAGATGAAATTCCTGCAAGGAAAGAAAGAACTTTGAGCACACCCAACCTTTTTGTACTTCTTTTATTCAACAAGAAATGAGATAAAGCTCTGTAGAAATAGACAGTTATATTGCAAACACTGTCCAGTGTAAATTTTTCACACCCATTCTTAGATAATATGGACATGGATAGGGCCATAGAAACTGTCTGTATTAATGGGGTGTCCATATTAAGCGGGTTGAATTCAGAGAAAAACAAAGGGGCAGCATTCTCTTCTAGGGACAAAGAAAACTGTTTGTAATACTGAGGTGTCTGTATTAGGCGGGGTTTGACGATACTTCCAATGCTAAATTTGAATGTGTGTAAATGTACTATTGTTGTCACACATCTCAGAAATGCTAGACATAATGACGACATTCTGCAAGCTGTCAGTCATGGATAAAATTCTATTTTATTTTGACTAAAACTATAATCTGTAGCTTCTCTTAGTAGTATAAAAACAAAAATAAAAGAACACTTTCATGTGTTACATATGCAACTTGGCATAGGCTCCTCAATAATAATAGTATCATGCTTTACTCTTAAGATTGTTACATCTTGTCTGATGCCTTTGTATTAACTCATTTCAATTCAATTCAACTAATTGCCATCGCCAACAGAGAAGAGAAGTTGTTATGTCATGTTGCCATGGTAGCAAAATTTCTGGATGAGAACAAACTGAAAACATCAGTCAAAAAAAGCCGAATTCACACTGTTTCAAACTACATCGATCTTATTCAATTTCATTTAATTTGTAAAATGTTGGCGAAATTTTCTGGGGTTGAATCTGAAAAGACCATATCTAAGTTAAGAAAAAGAAAATTTTTGTGTTTTGTTCACCAACGCCATAAAGTGGACGCATGAAATTAGGAAGTTTTATGTCGCAGTCATGCAACGACAGATAAGGAACGTATAAAAAAGCGTGATGCACATGCAAAGTTGTTGTTTTGCTAATATAAACCTATTGCATTTGCCGTTCCTGTTGCCGTTGCCGTCGCCATTTCTTCTCCTCTCTATCACTTATCAGTTACATTTAAGTGATGAAAGGAGAAAAAATAACAATTAATAATATAATATAAACTCATAATAATAAAATAATTTAAATAATAGCGGTAATTGCACAGAAAAATTCTAACTATAAGGGCACCTACTTTAAATGTTTTTCTTCCATGTTTTTCAGAGGTCAGATTTTTTTTTAGATTACCGGTAAGTGGCCAATTTTCCGGCAAAAAAAATGTTATAACCTATACTGTATTTGCTTTGCAGTGTCATTAATTTTCATCTCCAGATGAAACTTTTTAATCATCGCATGGCAGACCATGTTAATGCATTCTTCCTAGTGTTCTAGACCTGCCTAGAGATACATCGTAGAGGAAAACTTAAAATTGAATATTACCGGTGATATAACAGGGCTCGAAATTGCGACTCACTGGTCGCCAATGCGACCAAAAATTGAGCACTGGCGACTAAATTTTCAGAACTGGTCGCCAGCTGGCGACTCGCGTTTTGTCCGATGACTAAAGAAAACCACGACACAACTTTTGTTTTTAAATCTTTATATTTGGAAATCAATCGGATATGGTAGCTAGTATACAACTCACCTTTCCGTCCCCAGTAAAATAATGTCTGAATATTACAAGATAATCGACACGTCGATACTGCGTTCAGGGCGCGCCATATTGTTTCAGCGGCTTCTTCCGAAACTGGGATCGCAGGCGCACTTCAACAACAAAAATGGTGGCAGATACGGTGTCTCCGTAACTCCCGCAACATTTTAGGTTTTATTTTCCTAAAACGTTCTGTCTAAAAGGAAACGAAGACCCAAAAACTGCACTAAGCCCATTTTTGTTTCCTCCCGGTCGGAGACTGGTACGAGCAATGTGGTTGCGTAGAGGCCTGGGCCAAGCATGGCGTTGTTTGTCGGCAGCGAAAGGCGTTGAGGAAAGCAAGTCGAAAATAAAGAACGGCATTTCGTAGAAGTAGCAAAGGGCAAATACACAAGGACCCGTGTTTGTCTCAGAATGAAAACCACGGACTTAAAACGTTTTATGCTTCGCTTCATTTAAAATGACTATGGAGACAACCATCACCTTCGGACCAGAGACATATCACCTGAGAACAACGGTAGCTTTATAACTAAGTGTTACTCGTGTTGTTTCTAATTGTTTTCGCTCTTCAGTTGTGACTTTTCTTGCATGCAAAGTAACGTATAAAATCGTGTTCTTGTGTAAGTTATATATAAAATAAGTTGGCGACCAAAATTTACGATCTGGCGACCAAAATTTTTCCGTTAGTCGCCAGCTGGCTCCCGAACAAAAAAGTTAATTTCGAGCCCTGTATAATATATTCATTCTACATCATTTTCCTTCTTGACAAAGCAATAAATTCTTGTTCACCAGCAATGAAAAAACTAAAGTTTAACCACTGATCAACAATTTTATAATATAAAACCACTATTTCACCATAAAAACCCAATTTTCTAAACACAGTAATTTTCTTTCACACTGATAAATAAAATTATATTGATAACACGCAGTTATTAAGTTCTTATGTTTTCTACTGATAAGGCTCTTCAAAGGCAACCCTTCGAGTTGCGACCATTTTAGTTGCCATGGTGCCTAGAATTTTGAAGCAGGTGACTCGATTTGTAAAAAAGTCCTCCTTAACCAAAAGAAATGGTCGCCAAATGCTGACCAGGCAAAAACTTTAACTTGGATGGTTGAAAGGATAAAATGATGAACACAGTTATCTACATTACCTACAATCAGCTTGTTCAAATGAAAGTTTTGTGAGTTCAAAATACTTTCATTTCTACGTTACAGAAGAGACTGTGCTCCAAAGTTTGAATTAAAAATATATAGTAATAATGAAAATTATGTCCGGTTTAGGATGCTGTACAAGGTGATTCTAACTTCTAAGAAGGTGGGTAAATCCTATAGTGTGACTATTCAAATGAAAGCTACTGAGCAGTACTTTCCTGTCGTACTGTTTACTGTTTATTATTCTGTACAAGGTGGTTCTAACTTTTGAGTCTGTGAATGAAATCCTAAAGTGTGACCATTCAAATGAAAGCTACTGAGCAGTACTTTCCTATCGTTTATTTAACAATTAGTTCATGCGTCAGCGTGGGTATGTCGAGATATTGAGCACGCGGGAAGTTTGGAGAGCACGAAAGAGGCATAAGAGTTGCACGAGGCGCAGCCGAGTGCAACTCTAGCCTCTTGAGTGCTCTCCAAACTTCCCAAGTGCTCAATATCTCGACATACGCACAGCTGCAGCATGAACTAATTGTTTTATAACATTATCAAAGCGATCAATGCAGCAGTTAACTGAAAATTTTATTATTGAAGGGCGCGCTCAAAGCAGTACGCGTCAATGTTTACCACAGGAAAAAATAACAGATTCCCATTTTTGGATATTTTAGGGTATTTAAAGAATACCCACAAAAATCCCAAATTTGGAAGAGTGAGACAAGTCCCAATCAGAGAACTTTGTTGGGAATTCCCTGGTTGGGACTTGTCTCAGTTTGCCAAATTTGGGATTTTTATGGGTATTCTTTAAATACCCTAAAAAATCCAAAAATGGGAATCCGTTATTTTTTCCTGTGTACGTGAATATATCTTTTTTCCTCACAGTTAATCTTATGTTTTTATCCTGAAACTGAGAGAAAGTGTACTCTAAAATGATTGTAAAATCCATATTTAGGTGCCGGAAAACTATTAATTTACCGAAAAATTGTTATTGAGAGAAAACAACTTTGCAAAGAATGAGCTCACGCCATAGCCCGCACAGCTCGCGGAGATGACAACAACAACAACAACACTCACCTCTTTTCCTTACTATCGGTTAACAAATTCAAACGTTTCCTCTTAAATTTCTTTACAAAACACATGGTAAACGCTTCATTGTCTATTGCTGAGTTATGGATGCACTCAAGAGACTCAGGATTGCTAAGCTCACAACAACTCGAGGAATTACGAATAGTTTATTGACGTCATCAGCGTGCTCAATAGGAATATGAAGCACGCTCGCGCTATTGAATTTGATTAGGCGAATTTTCTAGCTATGTTATAATGTGCTGTACAAGGTGGTTCTAACTTTTGAGTCTGTGAATGAAATCCTAAAGTGTGACCATTCAAATGAAAGCTACTGAGCAGTACTTTCCTGTGGCACTGTTTACTATTCTGTACAAGGTGGTTCTAACTTTTAAGCCTGTGGATAAAATCCTGAAGTGTGGCCATTCAAATGAAAGCTACTGAGCAGTACTTTCCTGTGGCACTGTTTATTATGCTGTACAAGGTGGTTCTAACTTTTAAGCCTGTGGATAAAATCCTTCAAGGGTAAACACTAAATGAAAGCTACTACACAGTACTTTCCTGGTAAGAGATTGACATCTCTGTAGATTTTGGTTGGTACATGTAATGTGTCCATTTAGCTTAAAGCTATCAAGTTGCACTTTCCCACACGTTTATTCATTCTAAATTACTGTTAGGAATGACTATCATTCCTTGTACATCCTGACCTTCTCTGCCAGGTCCTTTCGATCTGCTTTTTGAAGTGCACTCATGAGGCAACTCCTAGTTGCACTCTTTCCTTTCTTCTGCTTCCATTTGTTTAACATAGCAATTACCTTGTTAGAAATGGTCCTGTTTTCATCATTCAGTGTTTCAATATAGTCATTTTTAAGGCCCAAGTAGGCTCCCACCTTGTTCCACTCTCTGGGCATGTCCTCAGACAGGTCAGCGATAAGAGAATCTGGGACATCTTCTGCAACTGAAGGTACAAGCACACGACGTTCTCTTTAAGTTTTAAGTACACAGCTAGGATTTAAAAGTACGCGGCTTGGCAATCAAGTGCTGAAGGCAATTTCAGGCCTGCCTTCATGCAATTAACAGCCTAGGAACTGCCATAATGTTTCTCTGTATTTCTCCTAAAAATAATTTATTACTGTGTATATAACCTATCCTCACATTTCAATAGCAGCAAAGGCCACACATACTTTAACTAAAGGGTGGTCTTCCTCTGATTACAAAGTATACATTAAGATCAATTTTCTATGTAAACAATCTGTTAGAGTGACTGAAAAATGTGTATATTGCCACAGCAACGGTTCACAGCAAGGTACGTTAAAAAACTTGTAACTTAAAATACCTGGTTCTGTGGGTGACGGTGAATCCAGCAATTTTTTAACAACATCTGAAAAAGCAATATATTAGTCAACATCATGAAGGCATTGACAGATATGTTTCAGGAACAATTTAACTTGTAAGGAAACAACTGAGCTGGCCTCACTTTTATCAAAGTAAGAACTGCTATTATCCTTTTCACTGCCACTGGACAAAGTCAAAATTTCAAAATAAATTACAAATTTTATTACTTAAAGTGCTGAAAAACTTAGTAGTAATGGGGGAAAGTGCTGGCAAAGAGGTTTCACTTGAATTTGACTTATACGGCGTCATTTTAATTTAAAGTAACGAACCATGTCTTGACTGATCGGTGAATTAGGGAGTTCATCAAATGCAAACTTTCAAACTGTCACTCACCAGCAGGAGGGTAAATAAGACTGGCATCAAACTTGTCTCCCTTGAGAAATTTGTTCCCTTTGCATATCTTTACGTGAGATCCAAACTTCTTCTTCGTTGAAGCTGAACTCATCCAGTTGCAAGGGAAAAGACATGGCTTTGACTTTCCTTTCTTTGCACAAGGTGGACATAATGAACAACGCTGCACACTTAGTCTTTGCCATTCTATAAGCAGAGCATCTGTCTCCTAGTATGGTGGGAAAAAATAAGTACAGGATGTCATGACATTGAAACATTGTTTTCCCCTTTACAGTAAAGCCAGGTCAAGCATATCCCCTCCACCCCCAAGATTCCATGAATAAATTTATGTTAGTTGTTGCCTCAACCAGTATCAGATTCAAATCAGCATTCTTGCATATGTAACGAGTGGTGAATTTTTTGCGATAACTTTTCTGTATTCGGTCAGTTTCAAATATCTTTGATATTATGGACGAAATTGCTTTTACGACAATTACATCAAAATCACGAAAACTGAGCTGATAGAAATTTCATAACTACCTCGCATGCGAATTCACTGCTCATTACACATGCAGGAATGCAGAGATGAACCTGAAATCTATGACATCTTTCAAACAATAAATTCAGTAATGGAATCTTGTGGGGTATGCTTGCCTGTAAGCTCCAATATCCACATAAAAATTCTCCAGCAATTCCTTAAAGAATTAGTCGACAGAATTTGACAAAAGATCAAGGCAATTTCCTCCTGCGATCATTTCATTAATTCCTGATAACCTTTTCTCTTAACTCCAATGGAACCTAGCCACATGACCAACCCTTTAATAACATGGTCTAATGTAATTTAAGTCACTCTAAAGGCTGGTTTTCGCTAGTGACAGAGTCGGAATTGTAATCAGAAGCATAGGAATTAACGATCTAGAGAAAACAGTATTCTGATTCTGTTTACAACTTCATTGTTTATGATCAACTGAAAAATGGATTGTCCAAGTCACAAGCAGAAGTGGAAGAACTAAACTAATCACAAAGCGTAGGAACAGGCATTGTGATTAGTTTATCCTTCCGCTTCCGCTTCCTACTCCGACAATCTGGTTTTCGTTTCATCATAAATGATAGAGTCATAAGTGGAAACAGAAGAAAATTGAAACGATCTGATTCTTCTGGTTCCACCATCCAACTTTAAACAACTGTGTGCCTTGTCTTTTAACCTTATAAAAATATTCTGAAGCCTCTTTTTTAGTGATTGGTTTATCCTTACACTTCTGCCCTACTTCAACAATCTGGTTTTGGTTTGATCATAAACGATGGAGTCATGAGTGGAAACAGAAGAAAATTGAAACAACCTGATTGTTCTGGTTTACAGTTCTGGTTTATGGTTCTGACTCTGACTCAGTCACTCGTGAAATCCAGCTGTAATGTGTTAAGGAATTTGAGAATGTACTGGATTTACCTGAACAAGCCTTAAGAGTACTTCCCACAGTGATTCCAAGCAGGACTTTGGTCCTCTGCCTTTGATATAAATGGCTGGCGAACTAGCCTCAGCACCAGGAGGGAATTTATGCTTCTGAATAATAACTCTATGTTCATCCACAAACAGCAAGACATGATCCTTCCAGTTGTAGTATTCGGAATCAAGGGAGCAACAGCGCACACGCAATCGATCAAACAACCCTGGAGGTAAGTAGGCCATCATGAAAAGCAAGTTTATCTCCTCCTGTTGGTAAAGGTAATTTGAATTTTAAAAAAAATTAACAAATTTTAGCATCGTGATTTTTCCAGTGGATACCACCATCCAACTTTAAACAACTGTGGCCTTGTCTTTTAACCTTATAAAAATATTCTGAAGCCTCTTTTTTCAGACCTTTGGGAATTGCTCTTAATTAAAAGCTCCCATGACAACCAGTATCACCTCCACTTTTCTCACACTGTAACCTGTCGCTTATAAGCTCCCCCTCATATTAGCCACCCCTCCGGTTAAAGGCCCATCTGCCTTATTGGTATTCAACTTTGAGGATCTTTAATTTTGTGTTTTTTGCGACAGTAAAATATTCATGAAATTAAAGACCCACGAATTTAAATCCTTGTTAAATTTAAGCTCACAAAATTTAAAACTCATGTAGAAAATTCAAAGCGCAGCAAAATTTTATGAACATGTAATAGCTAATGCACTTTTATCTCGCACTTCAGATCTTGATCTTTCTCGATTTTTTCCCTTTCCCTTACATTAACCCTTAAGTCCCAATATCCACATACAAATTCTCCAAACTGATCTCTATATATTTCCTTATAGGATGAGTTGAGAGAATTTGATACAAAATCAAAGCATTTTCTCTTTGGCGATCATTTTGTTAAATTCTCATAAACCTAATCTCTTGACAATCTATGTCTATCACTATGAGAAAATTGATGTTGGTCACTATTGGGACTTAAAAGGTTAACTCTGCTGTCAGCTGGTATGGTAGACCTGAAGCTAAACAGAGGCATACAAACTTTACAAAGACAGTTTACCTGGTCCTCAGGCATGGTTTCTGGAATAGCGTCAACAGCATCTGGATACTCAGTCAAAAACCAAGGAACTAAGAGACTCACTTTCTCTTCAACTTGGGGCATATGACAGGCAAGACCAAGATGATGGAGCAGCTCGATCATCTGAAGAAACATGTCATCAAGATCGTCAAGGTTGATTTCATCCCACAGACACCTGTCAATCAAAGTTAATAATAAAACTACTGTCTGATGAAATCTGTCTCAGGTGGATGCCGTATAAAGAAGAGATGATGTCACCAAAACCAAATTAGTGAAATTCTGGGATTGGTTGGCACATCCACAAAGAACAAGATGAAAAATCTTTACTTGCTAAAAATCAGCCAGATTGCAAATTGGCACTAGGGGCAATGGGAACTGCAAGAGCACAGTCCTGTTCAAGAATATTGCTAGAGATGACAATTTGTGTTGAGAAATTTATCAATCTTGAGGAGCCTGATTTTTAATAAGCTTTAAATTTTGCTAAACATAAATTTTATCATTACAAAAGGTTTTGAATTTCACTGTTTCAGAAATTAAGTGTCATTCATAACCCCAGCTGAGCTGCTTGCCTTCAGGATAAGTTGTGATAAAAAGAATTACCTTAAAAGATCCTCTGACAACACAGCCTCTTTTAGTAGCTTCTCCTTGAGTTCATTAAAATATGCAACATGGACTCCATATCTCAGAAAGTTGTCATTGTGTTCTACCTTTGCCTCCAAATCATGACGAAAAAGGCACTTGACCAACTTTGCAAGCCATCGGAGATCAGTAAACACTTTATAGATGGATGGAATGTTGCTGTAATATCGTAATTCCCCAATGGAGTCTAGGTAAGAGACAGCAGAGCTGACACCTCTTGAAGAGAGATTAGTACATCCTTTGGCAAAAGCTTCAAACTCTTCATAGGACATGCATCGGACATGTTTCTCTTCTCTGTGCGTCTTCAGTGCCCTCTGAAGCTTGATCCAGTCTTCTGGTAGATCTCTGCCAACAGAGGGGAAGAGCTGGCGGTCATTTGCTGCACGGATGATCTCGTCTTGTAAGGCTTTGACTCCTGTGAGATCACTCTTGTTGCTGACTGGAACCATGGCAATAAAGCTTTCATTGTCTGATGCTGGGCATGCTCTCTCCTGCATCAAAAAAGCAAATTGTTAACGAAATTTATCAGGCTGGTAAACTTAATATCTATTTAAATGTTCTCAAAACATAGCCAAGAAAAGTCTTACTGATGCTGACTGTTTTGATGACTTTCAAAACTTGAAAATCGAAACTGTCAGCATCATTAAGACTTTTCTTGGCTATCTTTTGAGAACATTTAAATAGATATCAAAAAAGCAAGTCATTGTTCTACTGTAAATGCCAAGGTGACAGCGGCCATAATTTGGACAACTTGAGGGAAAGCCCGGGGGGAACGGGGGGGATGTACTCCTTACAATGGCCTATACAGTGAGACTCCGCCCAAAAGGGGTACCTTTTCCAGGCTTTAGGTATTTGAAAGGGTAGTGATTTCACTAGTTGAAGCATATCAAAGGCAAGGGAAATCTGTCATTTGGATCTGTAAAAAGGCCCAAAAGGGCTAACAGATACATTTTATGGCTGTGAACTAGAGTTGAGGAAAAGGTTTTTTGTTTTTGTTTTTTTGATTTATTCATTTTAAAAGACAATGCGTTTACAGCCATTGGAAGGGGTACCATTTCTTAACTTAATAGAAGGTATACGAAAGGGGTACCTTTTTGGCCAAAATTGTATATAAGAGGGTAAGGGGTTGGACCTCGGGGCAGAGCCTACCCTTGGAAAATTTTGACGAGTACCCCCCCTGCCCTTGAAAGTGAAAGACATGTTAATGGGCAAATAAAAACAGTATTTTGACTTTCCAATCTGTGAATAAAATTGTATCCATGAAACCCTCTATGTAGTATTAGAATATGCATGGTTCCTTATTTTCCAGAGCACAATCACAAGAATCACCACCCAAAAGGAAAGGCGAAATGCAGAGCGAAGAGAAAAAATATGCTACATGCAAATTCCATAAGCTCACACTACTATAATCCTGGGGCCGGTTTCTTGAAAGTCCTAATTACTTACAGAGCTAAAAAGCTGTTGTTGTTTACCTTCAAGATAGAGGTTTCAATGGTTTTGCATACAACATGACTAAACAACCAGTTAACAAAACAAAATGGACTGGTTTGTTAAGAGCTCTTTTTCTTTAGATTTTGATTTGAACATTTGCTCTTGCGCCTGTAAGGTTACCTGGAATTTTGAGAAACGGGACCCTCTAGGGAAATAGCCCACTGAAGTACCTTTCACATGTATTTACCACCTTGAGTAAAGCTTAAGGGAGTAATCCTACGTCACAGACGAAACTAAACTCTCGTTAAGTCCGTCTGCGAAACGGCAGCAAAATCCTTGTTCTGGAGTCCTAGCTGTGTACCACAGTTTGAGTATACAGCATGACTGGCCTGTTAGAAAAGCCATTGTTGATTTGCCTGGTTGAGAGGGAATTCAAAATGCACTTCTGCTAATTTGTTGAGCCTGTTGAGGGTCCAGAACAGGGATATCGATCTTGGCGTTGCCATGTGGACATTAGTGAGTTCATGCAACAGGACAACAGGAAGAAGAGGATGGCAAAATGCTTGTGCATGACAAATGCGACAGGCCTATTATGTGCGTGTTTTGTTGTGATCTTCACCTTACATTAATGTTTTCTGGTCTTTACAAAAAGATCTGTTTAAAGGAGAGTGAAGTTTGGTGAAAGGTTATTTCAAACAAAATTATTGCCACGCTTGTTACACAAGGTTTGCCATCTTCTTTCCTCTCCCATCCTGTTGTGTAAGTTCACTATTACTAACAAGGGTTGAATTACACCCGTGACACAGACTAATGGGAGTTAACATGTTAAAGGGAACCTCCACTTCAACAAAAAGATAACTTTAAATCACAGGTAATAACTGTTACAGTCAAGTCAATCTAAAATATTTTTAAAGAAAGCATTTGTATCCGAAAGAAATAACTTTTAGATTCGCCTATTTTTGTTTTCAAATTTTGCGGGCGTCGCCATCTTGAATAATTGTGAAGTGTTACGGTTGCCCTATTGTTATTAAACAAAAGCTCTTTGTGTCAGAACAATAGAGCAACCGTAACACGTCACAATTATTCAAGATGGCAGCGCCCGCGAAATTTGAAAGTGAAAATAAGCGATTTTAAAATTCACTTTTCCTGATATAAACACTTTTTTTAAGGACAAATTTCGAACAAATTTGTTTATCAACATAATTTTAATCAATTTAAACTTATTCTGTAGTAAGAGTGGAGGTTCTCTTTAACATTATGACCACAGTGTGATAGCTTACATTGTCACTAGAATGAAGAACAGAGGAAATGATTGGCGGGTTCTTTTTCTTCCATTCCGGGTCAGTACCTCCCTGGACAGGATTTTTCAACCGTTTCTTCTTCTTTTCAGTAATTTCAAGATCAATCAAAGCTTTCTGACTTTTGCAGTAGTGCTCAACACGATTCAGGATATCAGTGCACTTGTTTGTTACACTGCTGGCATCATTGGGTTCAAATCTGTCTAGGTGAGTAGGCACGATCATGACTCGTGGTTTCAATATAAGAGATGTTACCAGATCAAGCCAGTCACCAACAGTTTTGCGGAAACAGCTTTCACTTGGTTCATAGTTGAATAAGTCCACAACTAAGATGTGCAAAGCCTCTAAAAGATTACAGAAAATATACAAGGGCATTAGTATTTAAACCTGAAGTTCAACAAATTTCTCCTAATGATAGCAATACATAATCAAGAGAAAAGCTTTTGAGAATTAAAGACATGATCACCGAAGGGAAAATTCTTTGATCTTTTACCAAATTCTTTTAATTAGTTCTTTGAGGAAATGTATGCAAATCAGTCTGGAGAATTTCCATCAGGTTGCACATGGAAGTTTGACTGTCTTAATTTTTATTGTGTTCTACTTGAGAAGATAATTTTTGTGGTGGGTGTGTTTTGATGATAATTTTGGCAAACTTTTATCTGTGTGGACACTTGTGGAGACATTCACTTTTCGGTCAAATCAGGGGCACCTGACAACTGAACGTTTCCAAATACCTTAGAATTGTCTCAAAAGGTTTTCTCAATGCTTTAGGAGCCTGTTTGGTTAATTTGGAGCTGCCCTAAAAACTATTTATCTATTCGGAAGTCTTGGAGGAACTTTGGTCATCTCAAAAGTTTGAGGTGGTTCTTTCATCTGATCTGAAACTGTTAGCTACAATGTACCCTGATAGGTCCCAGTGAAAGTTTGAGGAAATGGAGAAGCAGTACTTTCATTAAAAAATTCTAGGGGATGCTTGTCTTATACCAAAATTTTCAGGAGGCCAATTTTTAGCAATAATAGCAATATATTGGTCATGAAATATGAAAAACACAACCTCCAAAAATCGTAGTTAAGTTTTAGTAGGAAAACTCCAAATAACTTAGACGAATAGAATGGTTTTCCTGACATTTTTAGCCTTTCTCGAGTTTTAGAAATTTCTAGGCAATATGTGCTTCTTTGAACAGTTCTTTTACAGGAAAAAAGTCATTGGGTTCCCCAATCATATGGAAACCAGGCCTTTTAAATACCTGAAGAGAGGAAAAATGGATGAGTCAATTGATATCGTCGTTGTCCGGCACAATCCACAATATGAAACTCCACTCCTTCAAGAACTGGTCGCCAAGTATAAAAATCAACACCCACTGTACTGCATGCTTGATCATCTGGGTAAGCAAGTTCTTTGGATTCCACTAGAGCATAAGCAAGACTGGACTTGCCAGCACCAGCCTCACCCAACAAGACTACTTTGAGACGCTGAGAATGCACTGCCTGAGTGTCTATGGTTGCTAGTGATTCAAAATACCCTTTGATGCTGTCCAGACCACGACTGCAAACATCAAGTGGTGGAGAACGAAGGTTGTTGTTTCCCTCAACAATCAATGATTCCAGTGCAGGCATATCAATTATTGAGCGTGGAAGACAAGTGAGTTTGTTATCAAACAGATTGATGTGTCTGCAATTTTCTAAATGTTTGATCTCGTCTGGCAAAGTGGTCAGCTTGTTTTCCATCATCAACAACAGTGTTAGAGAGCAGAGCTGTCCAATCCTAGGTGATAACTCGGAAATATTGTTCCTTTCTGCATTAAGCTTTCGTAAATTTGTCAGATCATACAACTCATCTGGGAGGCTTGATAAATTGTTCTTTCCTATTCGTAAACCTTCCAAGCTTTTCAAATTTCCTATTTCGGCCGGCAATGCATTCAACTGGCAGTCTATCATATATAAGTCCTTCAAGTTTGGCAAATCAAAAATCTCGTTAGGTAGACTATCAGATGCACCAAGGCTGTTGAAGCTAAAATCAACAACTTCGAGACTTGACATATTCCTAATTTCTTGTGGAATCTTTTCCAAGGTGCAGTTATCCATGTAAAGTTTCCTTACATTACTAAGTTGGCATATGGGCATAGGGAATGCCTCAAAATGATTTCCATCCAGATGCAATTCTTCTAAATTCCAAAACCTGCTGAACTGACTTGGTAGTCGCAAAAGCCCATTATCTGGTTTAATGGGACTACAACTCATAAAAAGCATCTTCAGCTGTTCCACGGAACAAAATTCATCAGCATCAGGAATCTCCTTGAGGTAGTTTGAAAACATTCTTAGATCCTGAAGTCCAGAGACGCTTGAAAATGCAGGAAAGTCATTTGGAGTTAGAGGATCATACATTGTCAGATCCACGGTCACAACTCCATTTTCCTCTGTAACAGGTATCTTTTTGGGAGCTATGTTTATCACTTCAAATTCAAAGTGATTTTCCATTGTTGATGAATTTGTTAGTCAATCCAAACAGCCAGGCTCATCTCCAAATCCATTATAGAAAAGCCTAAAACATAAAGCAAACCCATGAAAACACTGTAAATCTGAAAAATTAATACCTCATCACGGTTTTGGAAGCCATCTTTAAGGGCAGACAACTGTGTGAAATACGGTGTTTGGTAGACAACTGTGTGAAATACGGTGTTTGTATGAGAATCTAACATCCAATAATTTTTGTAAAATGGCTGTGTTGAAAAGGAAAATATGAATTGTAAACCGAAGCTACACATAAAGGGATTCTATTGACAAAATTTGAGGGCCTTACGTGTACTAAAACCCCTTTTCTGTACATTTCTGCATTTAAAGTTTTCTTCCTGTCGACTAAAATTTCCCGTGAAAAATTGCAGACTAGTGTATCGAAAATCTAAAGCAAATGACCAGAGAAATTAAGCACAGGTACGGCCCCAAAACTTTGTTTCTACAGCTCTACAATCCTTTGCTGTGAAGCTTAAGATTACAATTCCCAGTTTTTTTTTCAGAACAGCCATCTTCCGAAAAATGATTCAACATTAGATTCCCATACAAACACTGTAATTTCGCATGCAGTTGTCTACCTGTCAAGATGGCTTCCAAACTGAGATAAGGCCTATACCAAATTGCACGTTTTACACCGTTTGCCATTATTTTGTTGAATTACTCTTTCACCCCTAATGGTAGCCTCCCCGCAGACGTCCTTTGGGGTTCGTTTGTCACGCATTCATTTCTCCCCCACGGACGTCTGCTAAACAGAGCCGACTTTTACGTTCACCAATCACAGGCCGTTTACAGATTTTTGTAAAACGTAACCCGAGCCGCTTCTTAAGATTCACATGATCAGTGAGGCTTTTGATCGAGTGTGCGAGAAATTTGTAATTAATACAGAGTTAAACAAGTATCAGAGAGAAGCTATCCTGCAAATTTTATAGCGAAGACCGATGAGTTCATAAATTTGCCGACGGGATTTGGCAAATCCCTTATCTCTCAAGCTTTGCTGCTTGTTTGCGACATATTGCGTGGAACTACTGGACATTACTGTTGATGTTGTTTCTCCCCTGGTAAATCTTGAAAGACCAATCTACAAAGCTGGAAAATATTGGTATTCCTGCTGTAACGCTCAGTGATATTAGCAAAGAGAATATGAGGGTTGTCGATAGAGGGACTTTCTCTGTTGTTTACGGAAGCCCAGAAGCTTGGTTGAAGATCGATCGGTGGAGGAAATGTTAGCGAGTGACTTGTACAGTTAGTATGTGGTCCTTGGTCAGTGACTTTCCCGAGCATGATTAAATATTTAAATTAGAAATAAAATACAATGAACAATGAAAGGTTCAATGATTTATTGATTATAAGCATTCTTTCTTTCTTTGAAGGAGCGAGATTAAAGTTTGTTGACAGGTAGGTTAATTTGTCGTTCTAGCTTGAAGTTTGGACTCGGCGGCACCGTGGTCATGTTTACTTAGCTTGTGAATAAATAAAACGCAATGGGAGGACGTGCCTTTTTGCAGAACAAGTTTTCAGATAAACGTTTTTCTGCCGTTGGAAGCACATTGCTGTAGACTTAGAATTTTTTGTTTTACCGACCCTTGAAAAAATATAACCAAATTTTATGCGTACTGGTCCTTGGTTCATGACCCATGACCTTGGTGGAATTACATTTCGCAAAAAAGAAAACGGCCTTTGTTTTCGAAGAATGTTTTGAATATCTTCCCTATTCACGTTTACAAGTTCTCTTTTCTTAATACTTCGAATATATACAGAGTTAATAGTAATTATTGTTTTCGACCGCGCTGAAAACCGCTCCGCGCTCGTGTGGGAGACTGTTGTCTGAAGTCTTTCAAAGAAAAGCAGATTATTTTATAGTCACAACTTCCGAAAAAAATATACAGCTGACTGCAGCTTTATTGCATCGTTTCTGTGATTTCTTCAAAACGTTTGAGTCGTCTCATGTAGAAGATAGCCGTGCAAATAAATAATTCACTTGAGAATACCAGAGACATCACTTATATCACGGCGCGTGATTGGCTGATCGTGATACAATAGCTAACCGCTTATTGGCTTATTCAAACAATCCAGAACGTAAAAGTCGGCTCTGTTTAGCAGACGTCCGTGGGGGAGAAATGAATGCGTGACAAACGAACCCCAAAGGACGTCTGCGGGGAGGCTACCCTAATGGTGGCCAAATAGAATATCACAGAAAAAAATTAAATTTCTTTTTGTAAAATGCTAAGAAATAAAAAGCACTATAAAAAAGATCTGCCAGAGACGTTTTATTTGAATGGTAACACCACAGGATTTCGTCCACAGATTTAAGAGTTAGAGTGACAGATCATCACTCCATAATGTGGACTAAGAGTAAAAGCAGGTCTTTTTAACTTGGTGATGTTCCTGATGAGATTTATGTTTTTTTTGTGCGTCACACAAAATTTCAGCTGTCATTCCTCGCTGCTAAGGACATTTCGCAGGAGAGACACATTGACAGTGTTGAGTGTCAAATTATTTACCTTTGTTGTAAAGGCTCTGTAAACTTGAGCTTATTTGTGTAAATACAATATTGATATTAGCTCTTTCATTGTTATACAGTCACAATATCAACATAGTTAGGTATGAGCAGAAATAAGTTTAAGTTATATATTATTGCTCTTTGATCGGCTTGCCCTCAAGATCAAGATTAAGCTCTGTCATGTCAGTGACAATGCAAAAGTACATGTACTTCTGTAGTCTCCCATGGCTAGGTCTTCTGTCTTTTTTAGAGATTTTAACAAAACATCTGGCTTAAGACCTATCTAAGCAAATAACATTTAAGGAAAAGATGCTGAAGAAGAAGGTCAACAAAATTAAATCAAGTGAAATTAAGCTTTATACGCCTTACCCACCTTTTTTGCATCATTCATTGGAGAACGTCCGGCCCATATTGAGCAATCTTAAAAATAACAAGTCACACACTGAACCGATCTCTCTAAATAAAGATCATTATATTTCGATCCGGTGACTCCTTTGGCAAGGGAAAGCACATGAAATACCCGTGTACGTGGGTGTTCGGAAATAGAAAGGACTTTGAAACAGAAATTTTTCAAAACATCTTTCTCCGTGCTTCGTCAAATGCAGCCAAAAGACTGGGCCCAGACAAGCCTTACATTTGCGCATGTTCTTTTTGGTAAACCGTTGACGTACTGCTGGCTCGTGACGACTAGACTCCAGTTTTCTCGCTTCTCCTTCCCGCTGCGACATCCATAGCAACAACTTTTTGGAGGCAGTTCTGGAGGAAAAATTAAAATCATGGAGGTTGCTGGAAGGAAAATTGCTTCTCCGGTAATGTGGAATCACTTAAAGAATGTTTTAACGTCTTTCTGTCTTCTTAAACTAGGTTTTCCAGGCTGGAGAAGAAAACATCGTTATCAGCTGAAACTCCGACTTACAAGCTTGCTCATAACTTGCTGAAATCTTGCAAGTCTCTTTGAAATAACTGAGTGTGACTTAAATTCAAACAAGACATTTAATTTCTCTATTTGTCAGGAAGCCATACGTCTTTAGTGTGTGAATTTCAAAACCCCTGATTTCACATAATATGCATGGAGGAGGAAGTCATTGCCCCAGTATTTTACTAGGGTCAATGACACCTTTATGTCTGTCTCTATATGTCTCTGTTTCAAGGCTATGTTTTACCCAAGCAGGTCCTTGGGGACGTACCATTTGTTATCTGCACCCCCCTCCCAATAATGACTAGAATCTGAACCCTCAAATTTTTGTTGGAGCTCTTTCAAAAAAGAAATCCTAAGGGTTCATTCTTGTGGCAGCACCTTTGAAAAATTTGTTCGAAGGGTCAAATTTATTCTGCTTCTTTGAAGAAAAAATCCGAACCCTCCTATTTGAAAAAATGGAACGTCCCTTCAGAGAGTTGACTTAGTCTGTGTTTTGGAACAGCTGGTAATCAGATTATTCTGCACTAACCCCCTTCATCACTTCCTACAACTAAGTCCACATAACTCCTTCATTCCCCCCCTCCATGCTTTCCAGGTTCACAGAACTCCCTTAAACTTATTAGCCACTTAAAGGTTGCTCGGGAGACTGGGTCGAGATGGTTGTCAAAGTGCATTGTGGGACTGTTTTGAGGGACAAATTTGCTGCCATGTGGAAAATTTGTCCCCCAAAACAGTCCCACAATGCACTTTGAAACCATCTCGACCCGGTCTCCCGTGCGACCTCAAAGTGGCTAACATTCAAGTCTTTGCATTTCAAGAGCATTTCTCCACCCCACCCCCTACAGTCACTTTCACCTCCCAAAAGAAAGTATGAGAATTTTCCAAGACAAGGCACGGTAGACTGTCCTTTTGTTCAGGACAACATGCTTACTGGTATTTTTTGATCCTCACTCTCAGGTGTTTGCAACTAAGGATAACCCAGCTGCCGATCCTCGACTTATGAGAAGGATCATCGCAGAGGATCCAGACTGGTAAGTTACTTGCTTGCATCTTTATAATAATATTGATGTCTTAATCAAACAAACTTTAGGTGGTATCACATGCATGTGAAACAAATCCAGCTAGCCTGGTTGTGTACTTTATTGGCTCTTTAGTGCCATAACTATTGTGAGAAACTTTGTGACATTGTGGTCAGCATTGTCATCATCACCAGCATCACCCATTGTCACCACTATCATGAGAAACTTTGTGCCAACATGGTCAGCATTGTCGTGAGAAACTTTGTGCCAACATGGTCAGCATTGTCGTCATCACCAGCATCACCCATCATCACCACTGTTGTGAGAAACTTTGTGACAACATGGTCAAAATTGTTGTCATCACCAGCATCACCTGTCGTCATCACTATCATGAGAAACTTTGTGACAACATGGTCAGCATTGTCGTCATCACCAGCATCACCCATCATCACCACTGTTGTGAGAAACTTTGTGACAACATGGTCAAAATTGTTGTCATCACCAGCATCACCTGTCGTCATCACTATCATGAGAAACTTTGTGACAACATGGTCAGCATTGTCGTCATCACCAGCATCACCTGTCGTCATCACTATTGTGAGAAACTTTGTGACAATATGGTCAGCATTGTTGTCATCAGTAGTATCACCCAATTATCATTTTTATCTTGACGCTATCATGACCTTACAATACTACTATCGTTGTCGCAGCTGTAAACAGTCACTTTTTTATCGTCGACATTGTTATCACCATCATCATTGTCATCATAAACACAGGGCCGGGAATTTTCACTGGCTATTATGAAAGTGACCCCTGCCTACTTTTGTAGGAAAATAGAAGAAAAATAGAACCAAACAAAATCCCTAGCTACTGGATTTCCCACCTGCTTGTATCATTAGCCCATCAACTTGAAATTTTAATAACAGCCTGGATCATCATCAACATCATCATCATGGCATTGTTGTTTACTAGTAGTACACCACCGATGTTGTCATGACAACTGTCACCCTCATCATCATTATCTTGACTATAGTCACTGAGATAATTTTTTTTAGCAACAGCACGAGTCACCTCATTTATTTCAAGACTTTGTTGTAAAAAGGCCTGACACCTTTGTATAACTTCCTCTTCACAGGAGTCTTGCCACAGTTCCACTGCTAACAGAACTCTGTGTAAAGCACATCGTTGGAAACTTTGAAGGTGAGATTGAATTCACTGCCACTTTGATTTGGATTATAAAAAATACATCAGACTTCACTACAGTGATACAAGTGGGTCTTAGCATTGTCTCACTGGAGAGTATGACATTTTTTTGTAGATAATCCAATTCTTGATGAACTCCTCCCAAAGCACAAGTCCAAAGTGCTTGATGCTCTTTCTACAGAAATTGCAATGAAGTAAGTACATGTAGTAGTCGTAAGATACATTGTGGATCTCATTGATTATTTTCTGAAACCAAAAGATTTTAACTTTAAGGCTTGTATGCATCTTAAAATCCCTTAAAAATCCTTGAATTTCAGGAAGCCTTGAAAGTACTTGAAATTGGGAATGGGTTCTTGAGAGTCACTGATTTTTTTACTGATGAACATCTCAAAATTATCAACACTTAAAAAGGTAGAAACTGCAAGTGCAGAGAAAATAAAAAGCTTTCAAAACACGCAGAATAGTTATAATTGTTTATTGGTTTCCTGTACTCTCTTGTTACCAGTGCACTGTGCATCTCCATGCTGGCTGCATGGAGATGGACACCTGCTTGTGTTTTCATAATTCAATCTCTCTCTCTTTTTTTACCTGAAAAAGTGCACAAACCCTGAACTAATCAATGCATAAATAACAAGTTTTCTCTTTCTTTTGTATAATAAAAAATGTCTCATTAAGTTGTTCCACACACTCATGATGTAGACTTCATATTTTTCATCTGGTATGATGCTATATTAGCGAACTCTCATTCTGAGCAACATTGCTTTGAAAATTCTATAATCATGATATTTAAATTTTTTATTACATAACCTGACAGAGTTACAGCTAATCTCGTATCAGATGAGGGTTACTGGAAAAGATGCTGTAAGGCAAGATGGGAAGTATGCGACATAAATCAACATGGGATTAGCTGGAAAAGAATGTACTTTGAGAGGAATCTGGAGGGTTTGTATTAAAGACTTCTCTACTTTTGCCCCACTTAAACCCCATATCTTACTAGGCCTGCAATGATAGCGTGATGCGTTGATGATCCACGATATTTCTTCCCAAAATATGATCGTCAATATTCAATCAAGATATCACAATATTATGTTTCAATTAAATGTGTGCTACATCAACAAAATTTTGAAATCACTGTCCCTAATATTCTTACCCAGGCTATGCATTTTAGCCCTTGCAGGGCAATTTGTGATGAAACCAAAATGAAAGGCCATGGTAATATGTTTATTGACATTCACATAACCTCTCTATTTGACCTGCAGGTATTATTGAGAACTTTGTTCCAGAAACCACAGATCCAACTTTGGTAAGTTGTAATAATATAGCCAAACAGGAGCTCTGACCTGGAAAAGTATTTGGTGGCTATTGTGTAGTGGATGGTTTCCTCTATTTTTCATTTTAAAGAAACTTATTTCCTAAAACTGGGTCACTTATAGTAATACATGTACCATAGTTAACTTGATGTAATCTTAAAAAAATATATTCTGTTATGTTATTATGAACCTCTTTTATTCTGTGGACAGTTAAATGAGACGCTCAAGCTGTCAGCCCCATACGTGAGAGGCCTGAACATCAGACAGCTTCTACCACCTGTTAAAGAAGCCTTAATCAAAGATGATGATGCCTCTGATGCGTAAGTACAATAGGGATCATTTTATTATAGAGAAAGGTGCAGTTAAGCCACAGTGAATTTTGAATGCGGTACTTTAAGGTGTTGCTAATTTTTTGCTCTCCTGTGTGCTGAAGAATCAAGAGGAAGGCTCAACTGGGAGAGAACAATGACAAGGCTGTGCTCTAAGAAAAATTGAAGGGAGCCCAGTGCTCTGAAACTGTAAAATCTAGGGTGCCCAGCATGTGATTTGTGTGAAAAATCTGAGATTTTCTAGTCACCCGAGGGCAAAAGTTAGGCGCCAAGGGCCACTGGGCTCTGCTAGAGCACAGCCCTGAGTGTGCTTACCAGCAAAGTAAAGAAATATTGAAATATTTTGAAGATCTCGCAACTTGTTTGCCCTGTGCATTTTTGTCAGCTGAGTTCTTCGATATGAATGGAACTATATTCATGAAGACTCATATTTTTTGGAGTAAATTACAATTTTTTTTTTGGCTCCCACTCCAACTTTCGTGCAAGACTCGATTGGAAACGCTTGCTACACAGGCTCTGACTATAGGGGCTGCAATATTTAAGACTTCTGTTGTTTGACAATTCTTTTTTTCTCAGGAATGGAATATTCCTCTCATTCACTATAGCTGCAATAATGCATTATTCACACAATAAGTTTCACTTCTACTTTTTTCTTCAATTTTTAGTGGCAGTGATGCAGGTCAAGATGGTCCAAACATTGATCACTTTGATTTTGGTCTTATAACCCCAGGGCTAGTACATCTAGAAGAACTACACTTGACTTTTGGGTAAGTGTTCATCATCATTGTATTACCTTGAAAAAACTTCAAAGTAGCCAAAATTCTTGGTGTTACCATTTAAATGAAACCACTTATGCATGCTGAACCCCTAAGAATGTCTTCATGGGAAGTTACCACTTCAGCAGTTCCTTCACATGTAGCCTACGTGCGGACTTTTTCTATTTTCTTCGTGCAACAAAGGGAACAAGAGACGTTTGTTCACAGACTACTTCACTTGGTACCGTCTCTTTTGTGAAGTGGAACTATGGGATTTGTTTGGAATATTGGCTTTGACTGACAGACAATAACATTGTGACTTAATTGGCCAATTAGGGCGATAACCATTTGACAAGAAAAACTCATTATGACTCTGAAGATGACTACCACTAAGATTGTTGCAACACTAGTCACCATCAACCGCAGTCCTATTCAGCGGACAAAAATTCTTCTTCGGACAAAACCACTTCAGTTGTTCCTTTACTTTGCCCCATCTGTTTTTCATAGTCAAATTTAGGGATTTGTCTGAAATACTGGCTTTGACAGAAACACAGCCAACAACATTGCGACTTAATTGACCAGTCAGGCCAATAACCAGGGTTTAGTATCATCAACTGACGTGATAAACTCACTTTGACTCTGAAGATGGCTACTGCAGAGGTTTTCGAAATGTCAGTCAATGTCAACAGCAGTGCTATTCAGGAGTACATGCCCCTGGACAATCATATTCCACTTACTTATAATATGAGTCCTGGATGCAACTCATTTACTGTGTTATTTCTCTGACAGGGTTCGTGGTTGTGGCATGAATTTTGAGTGGAACTTGTTTCAGTTTACAGCAAGAGATTGTCTTCTGCTTGCCAAGGTACTGCATCTAGAATTGATGTGGTCCACAAAATGCCCTTACCTTTTACTGTAGACACAGAAATGTTTGGTGCTTAAACCTGCTTTTCAAATCTCCTCCCCTTAAAAAAACCGATGCCTTTTTTATTGAGTTTCTGCAAGGGAAAATAAGGTTGGACTGTCTGGAGCATTTATGAGCTGAATGTTCAAAGAAATTTTTTTCGCTGCGGTTTGGGATGTCTAAGTCTTAAACAAATCTTGAGCTACTTTGTCAACCAATCAGAAATTACAGTCAAGCAAAAGGTGACTTGCCCACACGCTAGGCTGTGATGCTCTCGCCCCAACTTTTGCTACAAACTCGCATGGATACCCTTGCAAAAGGCAGTTTAGCCATGTGCATTATCCCACATTTGGCAGACACGCCCACTTCATATGTTTTCTCCGAGTTGTTATTGGTGTATATGACTGTCTGCGCGTGTTGTCATTGGCTAGGCAAAAGGTCCAAAAGATCGCGCCTCTTTTTCAACCAATCAGAGGTAAAACCAAAGCCAATGGTAATTTGTTGACACGTGTTTTCAGGCGCTTGGTGCCAGGTACCTGAATTTTCATTGAGTCCTGATTGACTCGTTTGACTGTCTGTGCATATTGTGATTGGCCAGGGAGAAAATCGCACCACTTTTCCAATTAGTCAGAAGAAGGTCATCACATTTGTCGAAAAATAGTTACTTTTGTCACGAAGCACCCACCCGAATGTTGATTCACGTATTACCCATTTGCAAAAAACGTGAATCCCAACATTAGAGAAGTAGAAAAGAAGTATACACGGGGAAAAGTTAGATAAGTTGTTTGATAAGCTGTGGCATGAAATACCCTCAGTTTTCGTCTGACAAAACTTGATGGCTATTGTAGATCCCCTTTACCTTGGGTCAAGGAGGTCACTGTAAACTGACCAAAACAGGAAACTGCACATGAAACGTCCCTAGCACCCAGGGTAATCTTCTGTGTAAGTCTTGATAAAACACACCTTCTTTACCTCCGATTGGTTGAAAAAAGGGCGTGCTTTTCTGCATGGCCAATCACAACACGCGCAGATAATATGCACCAATCAGAACTCGGAGAAAACGTGAAGCGGGCGCGCCTGCCAAGCGCGGGAAAATGAGAAAGGCTAGCCTGTCTTCCTGCATCTGTTTCCACGCAAGATTGTCGCGAAGCTGGAGCGAGAGCGGTAACCTTCTCTGTAAGTCTTGGTAAAATACACCTTTTTAATAAAACTATACCTAATAAGTAGGTTCGAGCATTTCAGTGTATCTTATCCTCCTCTATCCTATTGTCTCGTTTTTTTAGGCTGTGAAAGCTTGTCATACTTTAAAAGTTTTCCACCTTCATCGTAGTGGAGTAGATGACGAAAAAGTTCGGGTTCTTATTAGTAACCTGTTGGACCACCCTTCTCTTCTTACGTTAGGTGGGTAATCGTTTATATCCACCGCTAACAAACGTCTGAGTCGTTTTCCTTTTTACTCAGTAGTATGAAATTTAGGTGTAAAACCGGGCAAGGATGTATACACTATACACTACAATGTTTTTTTATTTTTTCATATCGACAACATTAAATAAGAGCATTGGCACGGGAGGCGTTCGAAAGGGAGCGACCGCGCACGCGTGAGGGAGCGCCCCTCGCGCTTCTCTCATGCCTAAAATACCCTTCCCCTTCCCCTTCGAACACTTGCTATGCAGGCTAAAGCAAAAGCGAGGGTGAGATTCGGGACGGGATGAAGGAGTTTTTTGCCAGACTCGGAGATGCTCGAGGTCAAGCGATGTGGGGCTAGTTTTGCTTTAAATCCCGAATCCCGGCCTTCAAATAACACAAACTCTGGATTCTGAAAAACCTATTAAAGACCCTTCGTTTAGTTTTAACCGAAGTTCATTACTTCGCTTTTCAGATCTTTCACACAATAAGATCAGCGACAGTGGAGCGAGAGCTGTAGGCAAACTATTGAATGGTCGATGTAACTTAACTACTCTAAACCTCTGCGATAATAAGATCCGATCAGCCGGTGCTGCCGCCATAGGACACGCCCTGGGCAAAAACACAACACTTACAAGTATTAACCTCAGGCTAAACAGGTGAGAGGTGCAAAATTTGAAGGTTGTCGTCGCGGTTGGTCCTAAATAGAGAGCTTTAGATTCTAAGAAGAGGACGACTACGAGAACGAAATTTTCTCACTACAAAGTAGTGTGCGTGCGTGAACCAGCGTAATTTTGGCGGGAAAACGAGATAGCCGTCGTCATTCTACTACGAGTTTTATTGAGAATGTCTTACTGGCGGAAACGAGTTATCAAATGATAGGAGTTTCATCAGTTTGCGTTCGTGAAAGGGCTTAACCTCCTTCAATAAAGATAACAGTACTAACTTTTCTGGTGAATCAAAAGAACATTGAAGTTTTCCGGGGTGTCTCCTTTTTGAGATTACAAGGAAAAAGACTTTCAGTCAAATCTTGTCGTCAAGTCGTTCTCGTCCTCGACTCTAAAAGTCTCTCTTGTGTTACTGCTAGTTTTTGTCCAGTACGGTTACCAACAAGGTGTTCCTTCCTTCAATGTTTAAGCAGTTATTATTGTGTTTTTCTTAATTTAGCGCCTACAATCTTGGACAAAAAGTGTCAAGAGTTTTGCTTTTTCTTAGCCACAGAACGCCTATCCCGCGGATTTGGTTCCACTATGTCTGTCCCCCCCGACCCACCCTGGTAAATGTTGCTCAGTAGGGGTCAGAAATAATCCTGCCGACATGCAACGTCCATTTTTCTTAACATTTTTGTCTAAGATTGTAGTTCCCTGTGGCTGAATTTGGTTTAATTTCCTAAGGCAGCTCCTTTAAACACCCCATCCAACACTGCCCAGCATCATCTAAATTTGAATGAAGAGACGATCATGGCAGTTAAATATGCAACTTATGCAGTTGCCGTTAGATTGGGAAAGAAAGCCTGAAAAAATTCAGGCTTGCCTGGATTCGAATCCTGACGTTAATTTGTTCGACTCAACATGTTGGAAGGTCAGTTCGATTCGTTTGAACGGTCCTTCGACGTATTTTGTATAATAAAATTTATGCAGGAGCCCATAACCCGGCGCGAGCAACTTCAATGCACTCGTGTCACGGCGTTTTCACGGACCAGTTTATTTTAAGAACGGTTTTGGCGCCAAGTTTGAATATCTTTTGAATTCCACAATTCAGTCAGCAAAACGTGCAGACCTAAAGTGATATTTTTTGCCTTTTAATAACGTTTAGTTCCCCCCCCGGGGAGGGACTCCGCATATGAAAGGGGTGGGGATGCTCGTCGGAAATTTTGAATTAAATCCCTAAAGGAGACCAATCTGGGCATGGCCTAACCTTTTATGACCTCTAAAAGCGATTATGTTAAACTTTGATTTCATGAATCGAGTACATAAAAAGAACTGAAAATATATAACTTTTTAATATTTCTTCGAGTGCAACCCTAAAAGATACCTTTACGGCTAAATATAATCGTGTTTTGCCAAGAGCACCCTAAGCGAGACCAAAATCCGAAATTTACACCCCTAAGCGAGACGACGAGCATCCCCACCCCTTTCATATGCAGAGTCCCCCCCCGGGAGTTTCCCTCTTTGATATCTTATACTTCGAATGCGTGCATAGAGGACATGGTGGAGATTCCATTTTCGCGGGAAAAAGTGCCCTAAAATGTATCTAAAAATAAACTGCTCCGTAAAAACGCCGTGACATAGGCCTGGTATGGGAGTTACTCGCTCCGGTTTATGGGCTCCTGAGTTATACTAATTATCCTTTGCTGGTTTCTGTTGCCAGACTCGGAGATGATGGGGGTCAAGTGATTTGCCGTGCTCTTCTCAAGAACAACACCCTAACACACGTTCATCTCGGGAGTAATGACCTCGGTGAACCAACAGCGGCCATTCTTTCACAGGTATTTATAAAGTTTCTAGGTTCCTTTAAGGCTTCTAACCATGGTTTTTCACACCACGCTGGTCTGCTTTAGTCTCCCTCTCATCACTCACAGCCATTTCTAGTGTCGTCACGCAATGCTGGGGATGAACGTTGCGTCACGGCACTAAAAATGGTTGCGAGGGACACTAGGCCTGCGTGGTATGAGTAGACGTTCAATCGCGAGGGGCCTCGCGAGGGAAGTAATCGACCGTGCGAGAACGGTATGGTTCCTCGCGCGCCCAAATCTTTTGTCCCTGTTACCCGGCTGGAAGTAATGTGCGTAACCGCGTACAAGAAAGTGTAAAACGTGATTTTCCTTTCTGGAGAAACAGAAAGATCTCGGTTTCTCCGGCAGACTTCATTGAAAACAAGGAAAGTGAAGCCTTGTACTTTCAGATTTAATTTTACTTACTCTTCCTCGACTGTGACATTTCCAAGAACCTTATCACAATGTCGGTTTTGCGTGGATAGCAAAAACAAAATTATTCGAAATGGATTTTAAGTGCTCCTTTTCTATGATAGACTGCGTGCTGTCTGCCTTTTCTTTTAAAATCCGTTTGGTTCTTATCTCAGCCAGCGCGATTGTAAACCACGATGCTACGCCCTCGCTTACGCCCTCGTTTATCCCGGCTCGTGTGCTTGGGTTTCGAGTGCAGTTTCCCAGACTGACTGATTCATTTTTTTTGTTTTCTGAAAGGTTTTAGCCTCGAACAAAACGTTAGTGGATCTTAACTTATCTTGCAACAATATCGGAGCGGTGAGTGTTTGCTTGTTTCTACTCTACTGCTCGCATTCTATTTGTATGACAGTTCTACTCTCACAGAAGCACTTCGGGAAGTTGTTTCCCCCAGAGGAGACGGGTAATCTCGTCCCTAGGGCTTTCCCTAGGGAGGAGGGTGGGGAGAGGGGCCACTGCCTGCCAATAGCTTAATAGCTTACATGTAGGGTTAGGTGGTTAGGAAAAAAGGAAAAGTTTGTGACAATTGTATTTAGTGTAAGCTGAAATCGCCCCGTCTGCGCTTCCAACAACAAGTGGTATGGCGCTCATCTCTTATGACAGAGCAGTTTTCGTCGAGTTTTATTCTTCCGCGCAATTTGATTCGCTGGAAAAAAGCTCTTGCGCTGTAACACCCAGCAATCCGGGATAAAACCAAACCAGACATGAGTCGTTCACACGACTTTAGAGGTAGCTTACCACAGACGTTTTTGATCGATGCACGTCAACCGGAGGAAAGGAACTCAATAATGCAAATTTGATAGAGTCAAGGCATATTACAGTCAACTCCATTTATTGCGGACACTGTAGGGACCTCGAGTTGGTGTCCTCATTAGCGAGAGTCCGTAATAGCGAGGGTTTATTTCAGTCAAACGTCTGTAATTTGTTTTTGCCTGGGATTTAGCTGCTTGTGTCCGTATTATCGGGGTGTCCATTATAGCGGGGTGTCCGCGAGGCGAGAGTTGGCTGTAATAGGAAAGAGACTTCACTACCGGTTGAGGTGCGTTGCTCCAAAAAGACGGATCCTTTTACGTATCTGGGTAACTGACCACCTACCCCTCCCCTAAACCAACATTAACACTTACTTCTCACTTAGGGCAAAATGTTGATTTAGGGGATGGGTAGGTGGTCAGTTACCCAGAAACGTATAATTATCCAAAAAGACTTTGCTTTAGCTCCCCATTGTAACCTAAATGTGTTTTCGACATTTGACTGTGGTTCTTAGGACGGTGGAAAATCGCTACAAGAAGGAATGGGGGAAAACTCAACAATACGAGCCATGGATTTGAGATTAACAGAAGTTGGTCAAGAAAATGAGTACTGCATAAACCAGTTATTAAAAAGGAACAGGGAGGACCAATACAAGCAAGGACAAACAAGCTAGGACTATTTTCATTTTGTTTGTACAATGACTAACTTCGTGTTCAACAAATTTCACCTTGTCATATAGTTTGGATTGTGTTGTCTTCTAACACATTGCCAATGGAAAATTTCATATCAGCATATGGAAGAATAACTTGGAGTTTATTTTGCAAGTTATCTAAAGTTATTCTTAAGTTATTTAAAAATATTAAAAAGTATCAATGTCGTCTAAACACGCTTTCTTTGTGCGTTTCTCATGAATATTTCAGTCAATCATAATTCTCGTGCCGATTTGTGCATCGTGGTTTACTGTGTTAAAGTAGTTTCTTGAATGTTGAGTCAAAAACTTTCTGCAAAATAGAATTTCAGCGTTTAGACTTGGATTTCTTCTGCTAAGTAAGAAGAAATCAAGCATTGTTAATCTGGAAAATCTCTCATTATATCATGATACCACTGGAGGAAACATTTAAAAGTATTTTCACGGTTCTTGAAGGTGATAAAAGTCTGTTTTACTGAACTGTGTTTTTTTTTAACCAGTGACCAACATCTAATGTGTCAAAATGTTTTGACCTGTTTATTCATTTCTTTCGCGTTTTATTTGTTGCGTATGTTTTTCTTCCCTTTCCCAGTAACTACATTTTTAAGTTGACTATACTGTATAGATAAGCTTTCGAAAGAACTATATTAGTTTGTGACGTCCTTTTTACAGGAACCCCAACCCAAGAGGGACCCCATGTCACGTAGCCTCCTACGCAAAACTTCACATGATAAATTAATCATGTCTAATTATATTTTCGATTTGTTGCCCTTCAAGCAAGGTCGTTATCTAAGTATAACTTTATCTCCTTTGTTGCCAAACTTGAGTAAGTTCGTTTCGATTGGGAACATTTTCTACTTGTACATAGCCAACTGTGCATGAAAGGCTTGTCGCAAAGTGACAAGGTTCTTTTATAACTTTGGATGAAATATTAGAATATAAATAAATAAAATCCTTCTGTGAACTACAGGCGTGTGTATTGACTGATGGTATTTTGAAAATCCAATACTTTTTCAAATTCATTAGCACTCATCTTACATGTAAACCAGAAACTCGTATGAGTTTCTCATAAAACTCGAGTCGCCAGGTCGCACGCGTTTGACCTTGCGTACATCCAATGAAACTATTCATTTTTACGCATCGGTGCCTTGTAAGCTAGGAAAAAACTCTGCTTGCCAAATGTAGTAAAGTTGTAATGCCTCGTTTTCACTTAGAAAGTAAAAAAAAAAAAAAAATCAGGTCACGAACGACGTGTATTGTAAAAAGGAAATGTGTGCAGAAATTTCAGATGTGTCGGGGAGGGGTAGGGGGTCTTGTGTGGGCAGCGCTCCCTTCGGTCAGGAAGACGTTGCGTAGAAAAATGAACTAGTTCACTACCTTCTTATTTCTTTCAATACTCTATTTGTTAATTACTCTTGAACGCAATAATGAAAATAATGGTTTTAATAGTACAATATATGAATTAGTAGCTTTATAAAAATATTCAGGCCCATTGTCCAAGTACTTCTTCAAGAAAACTAATTAGCTAATGCTCAAAACATTCCAAACTTTTTGACGCGTTGCGTTCTTGTGCTTTTCTGTAACTAACCACTGCAGATTTGTTAAATATCACTTTGAAAATTATAAGCCACCTATCTGAAAAAAATATGAAATAATTTGCTCTGATTTTACAGCTTATTAATCCTTTAAAAGGGAAAGCAGAAATTTTTAATTGTTCTAGTTATTCTGCTCGTCAGTCATGCATACCATATGAGCGTCACCTCCAAAAAATGAAAGTAATAGTAGAAAATACCAATATTTTCGAAAGTTGAAACTCGTTCAAAAGCACCGTGTCAAAGTGCACGTTTTTATAAAGTTCAAGCTCTTAAAGCGATATAATTATTATCTCCAAGCTATCACCTCTGTATAGACAATTGCATACGAAATTATTTGAACGAATACAGCAACGCAATTTTTCCTGCACAACAGGAATTTTTAGAACTTGTGTCTATTTACTCCGCCGCTAAGTAACCTCAAGTTAACATTTGTTGAAAAATTACTCAAAATGTTTTTTCGTCGCTGAGTGTCTCACGTACCGTCACGGGATCTTCAAAGAGCCAATCACATCAGGAGGGAATGACGTAATATGCCAAGATGGGCTCAAGCTGTAATATATTCGTACTTTTTGAGCTAGGGTTGTGCATTTGCATTTCGCAAGTTGTAAAGTTCTACGTCTCTAAACTTTGGTCGTCTGAAGCAAAGGAAAAAGTCAAGATGGCATCTGGTGGAATGGTTCTTATCAAATATCTCTTATTCTTCTTTAATTTCATTTTCTGGGTAAGTATATTTCTCTTTACGTGACCTCTTCTTGAAACTAACGAGTGTTGTACATTTCTGGAAGCTGTGAAGCTCATGCATAATACGCCTTATGCATGGCGCCTCTGTAAGTCGAGGTTGCGTGCTTATCTCAGAATTGAAAGTGGAAGTGAAAGTGTATATATGTATCTGGCTGACAAGTTCAATGTTTTCTCACAAACAAATTTTGCTCCTCTCCGAACCAAACCAATCTCGATATCTTCGAAACATGTACGGAACATTTGAAAACCGCACCAGTCTATTTCGGAAGAGTTACGAGTATACTGGTCGTGATCGAAAATGTGTCACCGTTTAAGTAAACCTAGGTGACGAACAAATTTCGAATGAAATAGGATTTACCTTAGCGTTTTTGACGCGCCTACTTTTCAAGGTTCAGTCGCTTAAGTGAATTCGTTTAACTTTCACAACCCAACTAATTTGCCAAATCAAACTTTACAGAATCCTCAAACAGGGATCAATAAATTATTGATGTACTGTTCTTGTTGCACGTACTAGGGGATATTTATCGTCTACACAAGACCGCCAATAGCTTACTCAATCGAAGTCACATATATTCGTGTTCGTTGAAGCGTATACTGCTTGCTTTTGTGTATATTTTGCTTCTTTTATGTTTTTCCAGGTTCAGTGAGCATAATAAATAACTGTTCCTTTCCCTTTGTTTGATTTAAAGGTATTACAAGATAATTTATTCCGCCATATTTCTAGCTCAGTCAAGAAAGCATGAGAGAGATTTTTTTTAAAAATCACTCAATATTTGTATGTTTCCAACTGGTTCTGTTTATTAATTTTGGAATTCCTTGACCCTTATTTGTATGTTGATTTACATAAAAACATCTGTTGAAATTCAAACTAAATCCATTGCATTGCTTTCTTAAAAAAAATTCAATATTGCCACGGATATGATATTTCTGAGGAAGCAGCCGTATATGAATGAAAGATGTTCTTGTTTTTCTTTTATAAAATGCTTTTAAAACTTCCTGTAGAAAAAAAAAAACTCAAATAAATGAATAAACTTAAGAATGTTTTCCAAGCATCTTTTCTGTTACTATGGCTCCCATTGTATAGAGTGGGCATGGATACTTATTATATACCATCATTATTGTACTTCCACAACAGAAAATGTGTTTGTTCTGGTGAAAATACATTTCACCTATTTTCTCTTTCTTTTTCACTTCTGCACTAAGCACCATAGCCTTTGTTGTCATATGAGTTTTCTGAATGTAAGTGAGTAAAAAACAAAGAAATGATACATTCGGTTAAGTTTTAGACAAGTTTGTTGTAACTAACCAACACCAGTCCGAAATTGATTAGTAAACCGTTCATGCCGTGTTGTCGCCAGAGTACGGCAAATTTTGGCTGTGTAGTCTTGGGTTTATTCTACATGAAACCTGGACAAACTTTAATATTCCTGTTGTGTTGTGAGTTAACATAACATAACAACTTTATTTAGGTGTCAATGTGATAAGCTAATTGAAGCTAATTTGGGGACACTAAGGGAATAGTGGTTGATTGTCCTCAAGGTTACTTACGTAAGTAGTAAAGCTGTAACGTAAGTAAATTTTGTAGTCTTGTTGTAAGTAAGTACCGTGTAGCTGTATTGTAAGTGAATGCCAAGTGTGATTATAAAATAAAAAAAATAAAAAATAAATAAATAAATAAATAAATAAAAAAAAAACAATTAATGAATGAGGCTGAGTATCCTTATGAAGAATTATGGATTTTGAGGAGGGTGTTATCTGTTGAGACTGTAGGCTTTCGTATCATATGAAGAATTATGGAGTTCTTGGTGCATTAACCTGCAAGGAAGCTGCACTTTTGACGTCACCGGTTGATTAATGGCAAAATTCTTCCAAATTTGGGCATCAGTAACTGGTTATGGTGAATTGTGCATGTTAGCCAACCAGAATTGGGGAAATATTTTGAATGAATAATAAAATAATTTATCAAGAGGTATCAATAGTAATTAATCATTTAAATAAAGGGTATGTCATGGAAATTACACTGTTACTGGCAGCATTTTTGTGGGTCAGATTTTAGAATTTTACAGTATGTCAATGAATTTTTTTTTTTCAGCTCTCGGGCCTCGCTCTGATTGTGGTTGGTGCAGTCATCAAGGCAAAATATGGCGACTTTGTTGAAATATCCAGTAGCAGTCTGACAACTGGACCAGTTTTTCTCATCATAATTGGCGTGATTGTTGCCATTGTTGGATTTTTAGGATGCTGTGGAGCGTACAAAGAAAATTACTGTATGGTTACCACGGTAAGTAATATGTGGTAGCGGTGGGGGGGGGGGAGGGGCGTTGGGGTCTGGTCTAAATTCAAAGTCACCCTTTGATTCTTCAGCACATGGAAGACAAGACAAATGCAAGGAGAATCTGGCAGTTCATCAGAAGTCACCTGGGACTCCTTTAGTAAAGGAGGGGTGCACAGAACAAAGGCCTACCTTATAATTGATGTGATGCCAAATTCTCCCGCTTTCTTTTCAGTTTGCTATATTACTGGCAATCATTTTCATCCTGGAGATTGCAGCAGGTGCCGTGGCCTATGCCTACAAAGATAAAGTAAGTTCTTCAGTTCTGTTGGAGCAACATTCATATACAAAACACGGCTGTTGACAGAACCTGGTTGGGACTTGATTGGATCAATCCCCGTAACCCCATTCCTAACCTTCTGGCATTTGATGAAATACACAGGTTGATCTGATCCGGTGCGATACAGCTGTTTTTGATGCCTACAAAACACTGTATTTTTTACCCACTTTAATATTAACCTTATGCTGACACCATAAATTTTTATTTGTTGTATGAGCACAATTTAGGACATTCCTATTGCTAAATATCCATCATGATGTGGCTTGGGTGCATATTGGGCCCCTGTTAGTAATCTATTTATGTGCCATTTTTATACTTATACACCATACATGTGTAGCATGGACCCAATGCAAAAATGGCTGCTAGATTAATATTCTTGTGTTTGAATTAAACTTGGCCTGACTAGCCTTTTTGCTTGAGATAAGGCATTCTTTTGTATTTTGTACTTAAGAACGAGGCTAGTGAGGCTTTTTTGAATATGAACAAAAGAACATGAAAGTATTGTGGCCATTTCCTCTGCTTTAGGCCTACTGAATTTATAACTTACACACACTGTGTAGCGGCACCCGTGTTCCGCCCTTTTTTACATCATGTATGTGACTGGTTTCTGCTAATGCGCGCTAGTTTTGTTATGTTATCGACCACGCGGTCCAATGTAGAGCCCAGAAAGGCGTAAGTTTTTACCTTTCTGCTTACTGTTTTCCAGTTTTTCTGTATACCAATTGTACATCTGTATATCTTAAATTTGATAGAGTCACTTCTTTAGCGATTGGAGATGTATTACGTGTATGCATTTGTTATTAAAGCTATGATAATCTGTTCAAGTAAAATGGGCATTTCGGATTTTGGACCCGCGCTGGCATACACTGACTTGCTGATTTTAATATCTTCCTTGCTGTTAATTTAGCTTGAGGATTATGTGAAAGAGGGGCTTGAAAAAGGTGTGAAAAAGTATGCTACCGATAAGGTTATCCAGAAGGCTATGGATAAAGCACAGAGAGAGGTAAGTTGCATGTTTTTTGATCACAAGTGGCCAATACTTTTGCCATCTCTTTTAGCCCTACTACCAAAATACTTAATGTATTTTGATCACAAGTGACCGATACTTTTTGCCATCTCTGTTAGCCTTACTACCAAAATACTTAATGTACTTTGATCACAAGTGACCGATACTTTTTGCCATCTCTGTTAGCCTTACTACCATACTTGTTGTATTTAATTTTTAATTATTAACTGGTAAATAAGAAATATTTGGTTCAGTATTAATATAGGGTTTGGGTGTGTAAAAAACATATAGTCTAAGATTTTTGTGTATGTGCCACTAGTATCACTGCCTGAATCCTTATTTATCAAAATTTGATGCAGCCATATTAATAACAATTTGACCAGATTTGCATAGTCTGTGCCACAGACAAAACTAAACCTCTGGTTAAATCCGTCTATGAGCCAGCGCTGAATTCCTTGCTCTGGATCCCCAGCTTTGTACCAGGATTAGAGTACTCGCAATTCATGTGGTTAGCCTGTAAAAAGAGCCATTGTCTGATTGCCAATCCACAGGTTGAAGGGAAGTTTAAAATGCACATCCAGTAATTTGTTGATTCCATTTGGGGCCCAGAACAAGGATATTGGTGCTGTTTCATGGTCATTGCTTATCAGTGTTAGATTACATTTGTGACACAAGCTAGATTTACATGGCCTGATAATAATTGTATTCACGGGATTCCACTGTCTCTCTTTTTCTTGTAGTTTGATTGCTGTGGGGCTAATGGACCCAGCGACTACTACAATGCTACAGATTTTCCAAAAAGTTGCTGCAAAAATGAAGATGATTGCCCAAAGGATGGGCGTGCAGCAAAGACTGAAACAAACAAGGTGTACTCAAAGGTAAGCACATTTTGTTAGGTGTTTCCTCAAAGATATACTGGGTTGGATTAACTTGGGTTGCGGTGGACAAGTCAAATATTGAGGCATGGCCAGAGACAAAGTGTTGTTGTAGAATGTACAAAAACTCTGTTTAGTATCATGGTCTAAAAGCAAAAAAAAGTTGAAAATTTTGTGGTCAACTTCAGAGCTAATTCCTTTGAATTTCCTCCTCATCTCTTGGAATTTCATCAATTTTTAATTCCTGCTCAGTTTGATGTTTTCAAGATTAATCTTGTTGTCCTACTTTCAGGGTTGTCTGACAGAACTTGAAAAGTACCTTAAAGATCACATTATTGTTGTTGGTGGAGTTGGAATTGGTATTGCTTTCATTCAGGTTTGTAACTTAACATGTTCTTGTACTGTATCTATTGGAGGGTGTCAACTTCAAAGTAATAACTTAAGTCAGATGTAGCGCTTGGTTCCCTGTCTGTACTGAGTGAGCTGTCATATTGTTTTCCCTCACTATCCATCTCTTGAATACAGTCAAACCTGTATTAACCCATTAAGTCCCAATAGTGACCAACATTGACCAACATCATTTTCTCCTAACAATATCCATACATAGTCAAGAGATATCGTTATCAGAAGTAATAAAATGATCACCAAAGAGAAAATGCCTTGATCTTTTGTTTAATTCTCTCAACTAATTCTTAAAGGAGGTGTATAGAGATCAGTTTGGAGAATTTGTATGTGGATGTTTGGGGCTTAAAGGGTTAAGCAGTCACCCTTTGGGAGTGGCTTACTGACACCGTTTAATACAGGTTTAACAAACCTGAGAGTTGTTGAAGAAAATGGAAAAGAATGACCTCAAAGTGTCTCTACCTCTTCTTATGCCACAAGAAAGGAAGTAAAAGACTACTAACCAACATGTACATTGTATCTGTTGCACTTAATACAGAGCATCATATCTAAGTGACAGATTAGCACAAAAATGAAATTTCTGAAATTATGGGATTTGTCAGGATATTCTGAAAGAACAATGTCCAAGAGGCCTATACTTATCAAAAATGAGCATTTCGGGGCAAATTGTCTCTGAGATCGTAGCCTAGTTATGCTTAGAAAACTCCATACAAACTCTTCTAAATTTTTTTGGGTCGACCCAAAAAGAATTAGAAGGGTTTGTATGGAGTTTTCCGAGTATAACCGGCTTACATCTCGGAGACAATTTGTCCCGGTAGATATTTCCCGGGAGATTTGGTGCTCTAACTAGGAGACCGGGAAATTTGATAAAAAACTTGAGACTCCTGGCTTCCCGGGAAAACAGGGAGAGTTGGCAGGTATGTATATAAACTGTTTGTCGGTCTTATTTTTCAGCTGATTGGCATCATATTTGCCTGCTGCCTTATGAGATCCATCAAGAAGGAATATGAAGTCATGTAATGCCGACATGCATGCTGGTTAATCAGCAGCTACAGAAAGTGGAGATAATTTAAAATACCATTCAGCTCTAGTTTTTTGCTTAGTTTTAAAGTAATAGGGGTGGTGACTTGTATGTTCAAAGGCTTGGTTCTTGAGGAATTTTTGGACCTAAATCTTGCTGTTTCCTTATGTTTAGAGATTTTCAACCTTGGTCTCAATTAGAAGGAGTCTGTGATTTTATTGTTAACCATCCCTATTAATGGTGATAAAGTTGTACATGTAACATGCTTGCAGTCATTTTCTAGAAAAAAAGATTGCTTTCTTGACATTTGGTTGTGGCGTCTGAAATTTTTTTGGAAGTAGGTGATGTTTCTTATCAAACGCCCCCTTCTTGCATTTTCCCCCCTTCTTACATATTCTGCTTCGTTTGATGATAGAGGAAAAAAACTGCAAACATCCTGATCATGTTAGATAGCATTAAACATATAAATTCTCGTTTCCACTTTCACTGCATTCTTTGATACTGAGTAGGGAGAAAATGATGCTACATCATATTACCTCCCTTTGAAGGTGTCTAACCAGGTAACCCAGCTATACGTCAAAACTTACTTACCTTGTAAAATGTATCTTAATTGTAGGTTAGTCAGTTCCATGTGTTCTTTTGACAATAATAATGGGTTAGAATTTTGATTTTTTGCTTCTTAGTAGGTTTAATTCACATCGTTGTGTCCAATTAAAAATATTTATATCTTTTTGCTTATTAATTGTGGCATGGTTCAAAAGAAAGAACTTAAAGCTTAAGGTCTCAGACCTTGTACATTCTGAAGGGGTTAAGAGAAAACTTGCCAGTGAACAAAGGAGTGGATGGTACCAATACTTGGTGTAATGAAACAAAAGAAGTCGTCTTGAGGTTTAGGGATGAATATTTCATTACTTTAACGTTTTATTCTTTCAAGCCTCGGAACCAAGAATGAATTCCAATGTACATCCAAATTTGTCTGTTGGGTGTTGGGAGTGAACATGAAGCATGATGGGATTGTAATAGGAACCTCTCCTCTTAATGTTTCTATATGTGCTTTTCAGGCAATTTTAGCTCAAACTCCTGTTCTAGCTTCGTTGGGAAATTGTTATTGGTTGATTTTGTACTAGTTGGTGATTTGTTTTCAATATGACGGTGTAATTTAACTGATCAAAGACAACAATAAAACCGTGATCAATCTAAGGGATTAATCTGTTGATTAAACATACCATCTGTAAGGTGACTATTTTTTAAATATGCTGGTGGAGATCATACTGGCCAGCAGTTAAATATGTTATACTCTGACTACTACATGAGAAATTTCTGCAATTTGATTGGCTTAGATCAGTGGTATTTCAGCTTAATTTGAAATACCTACATATGAAAATTACAAACCTTTTGTGGGTAGTAGTATAAACAAATAATAGCATGATTTGTACGTGATATTTGGCATAAATACCACTTGTGATATTTCAAAATTGTCTCAAAGTTCACTCGCCTAACGGCTCGTGAAATTACGTATAACAATTTCGAAACATCACTCGTGGTATTTATGCCAAGTGTCACTACAAATCATGTTATTACCTATACCAATTTTCAGTTCCGTAAATTTTAGGTTTCCTTTCTCTACGAAAAATAGCTTAACCTGGGGAGTGAAATGAAAAAAATTAAACTTCAGAAACTCGTAGGGAATTTGTTAGATAAGCTTTGAAGATTGCACGTGAATGGAACGATCATCTAGGAATTTTTAGCCTTCCTAAAGCTGTAGAAAGTTCTAGGCATTTTTGCTCCTCCGAAAAGACATTTAACAGAAAATAGTCTTTGGGTGCCCCTGATTGGGCGGAAAAAAACCTGCTAGCCCCCTTGCGCCGTTATTTCTCTTTTTTGACCCTGTTTTAGTGTTTTCCCTCACCGTGGAGCCTAATTTAAATCGGACTCACCTTAGTCCCAAGCGGTCTCGGCTCGGTCAATCCTGGACTCTACCGTGAGCTGTGACGTCACCGAGAGACAACGGGCAAGAGAGAACGCCTAGGGACTAGGCTGAATCGGACACACCCTTACAATCATCAGAAGCAGCCGACAATGTTTTCTGCCGTGCGAACTTGAACGACGATACTGCTCGCCTGTTAGTCTTGTATCGACATTTTTCCTTTTAACTTGTTCACCACGACAGAAACGCCACAGAAAAGGCTAAGAAATAACCTGAAATAACAACAAGAAAAAAAACTATCCGGTGCCTTCAACGTAGGCGAGCTGAGAAACGCGTAAAACGTTAACAAAGGTTACATATTACTTTTTGTTCGCCAGTCGACAAGTAATAAACTGTTTCGGTCGATCTGAATGTGCTAAAGCAAGGTATGTATAATAATTTGCTTTTCGATAATAAATCTTTGTAGTGAAAAGTTATAAATGCATTTTCAATCCATTTGACTGATTTACATGTTTTCTTTTTGGCAGAGGAATGATTTTTTTGTCCACATACAAAGAGGAAACATCAATATTATTAAACCTTGTTACATCATTTATTCTATCAAAACTTATACTTTTCGTAACGTTTAACACGCGTATTCTTTAGCGGCAAACTTATCTGTTATTTTTTCGGAACACGCTTCGTTATTCTGGTTGTCTGGGGTTTTTTAACAAACTGACAAGAAAGGGGAAAACTTCGACAACGAGGGGAAACGTCCCAAGAGTCTGAAACTTTGTACGGCGTTTATTTAATCTTAGATATTTGGCAATTAAGATAAACAAGGGGAACAGAATCGCAAACGTGAAAAAAAGAAATAGGTTTTTATAAGCATAACCGCACGTGAGTCACGCTTTTTGGTTCATTTCTTTGCACATTTCTTTGCGGTTCTCCTGATGCGGCGTTCTATGGAGGACTTTCTAATCCAAGTCCAGGGGAATTAGCGGGCTGTATTTGATAAATTTATAGAATTGGAATGATGGTGATAATGTTTAAAAGGATGCGAAATCACTTTATAAGTCAAGTTTTTGTTGCCGTTCCTCGTAGTCTGTAACTCACAATTTTGAAGATAGACCTCTGGAGCCATGCAGGGTAACGTTTAGAAAGATTGGTAAAAAGAAAGATGGTAATTCGAAAGTAATAAATTTACGGTTTTCTGAGTTTCAGTCTTGTTTCACTTGACTGAAATGTTCGCTGAATTCCTTCGCACTCGTGTAATCAGCTCATGTAAAACGTAATCCCAGTGACTCAATGAACTAAAGGCTGTGACTAGAACAGACAGGAATCAACTTTATATATCACAGACTATAAAAAAGACTGTATAAGGCTTATAATCACACTCTGATTCATTTTTCGCATTAAGTTATAGTTTGCGTGGACCCGTTGTTATAAAACTGTTTGCCAAAGGCAATGTTTCATCACCGAAGAGACACGCCAGGTTATGTTCCCACGACTTCCTCAGCACAATGGTCAGGTAAAAATATACGGGTCTCGTTATCATCAACTGGTTTTATCAGCTGAAATAATGAACTTTGACAGCATATGAAAAGTTAAGGTGCAAGACCACTTCAAAGAAACGTGTACAATCAATCTTGCTGTCAAGTAATATATCAAAAACGATCGTAAACAGTCAAATTAATAAAAAGTATAAATTATTGTCAAAAAGAAAACTGCAAGCACTTTTCAAGCAACGTGAGAATACGATAGTTACGAAATTTCGACCTGCCAATACCAGTCTTCATCAGGTTTATTAGGAAGATCACTAAATTACAGTTTAATATGCAGTACTACAATGGGCGGAAGTGACGTAGTATTGTGTTTCTACTTGTAAGAAGTTGCTGAAGATGTTGAAATCCCCATCTTTATTGATAAGCCTGCTAGAAGTCCTTGTTCAGACTAGACAGCATCTACACGTTTTCATGGTAACTAACAGACAAACGACAACGGACAAAGTGACATTTTTGAAACAAATTACCATAACTGTAGGTGGAATTTACATAACCAATTTTTCTTTTCGTTGCCTCAGGATATCTCAGAAGCACGCTAGCGGAACTTGCAATTAAAGAGCCTGATGACGTAGAGGAAGAGGCGACATCAGAACAACTGACGGCAGAGCAGCTCGACCAATCAGACCGTGAAAGAGATGCTTCTTGTTCCTCGGGCAGATACGAGGTGAAATAATGAACAGGCAAATAATTGACCTGCGAGACACTGACAAATCACGATATTTTGCGATAACCTAGTTCAATAATTGTTTTATCATTCGGTCACTCTCTGAAAGGTCTGTGAAACGATCTGCCATTTTCACGCAAGCGCGATCGCAAGATGGAGTACGCATGGTTTTATTTACGCATGAGCAGAATATTATTTTTTGCAGCCTAAGCCAAACACAGTTCGTCGACATTACGCATGAGCAGACCATAGGAAGTTATTTGCAGGTCAGGTGATGGGCTTTCGGCCAATGAGAAGGAAGAAAACTGATTTGCTTAGAATGATAGTGTAAAATATTTCCAAGCTAAGGGCTTTCATCTGTGTCCCGTGAGGACGTTTACAGTACTTACATTGGCTTCTTAATATGATTGGTTTTAAAAAAAATCACCTGTCAGTTTTACGACCAATCAGAACAGCTCAGAATGAAACCAAGCGTGCCTTGTTGACATGCGTTTTCCCGCGTTCAGCTACGGGTATTGTTTTCTTGGTTTTGATTGGTTCATTTAATAGACTACCTTTGGGAGGATTGGTTCATTTATACGTATATCTATTGTAACCATGGTAACATGGCAAAGTTACCACTCTGAAGGACCATAAGGCTCATTTAAGCGCTGTTTTTACTATATGTATCTCAAACACAAACACACTGAGCTAATCCCGTCTTAGTTCATTAACTAAGACCTGATATATAATTCAAACTACCTTGGCGCTCGAGAGCAATTAAACATTATTTTTCGGAAGAAGATAAGCGTTCGGTGGCCTCGGGTGGGGTTGCGGTGACAGTCTGGCAACGGTTTTGATCAAAAGTAAACAACACAATGCTTCTTTTTCGATAAGAATCTGATCTCGTGCCCAGATCTCACTCCGCCTTAAACTAAAAAGTGGCATCCTTTTGCTATTTGCAGCAAAATCGCCCTGGTTATGTAAGAAGTCTCGGCGCATCACGTAGGGACACACCAGCATATGTATACGACTCGAACACAAGGATAAAAAGTAAGTATTAAACAAATTAGTCAGGTTATTAACACCCTGTTAGCAGAGACTTTCTTTCCCTTTCTGTTGCTGCCAAACGAGTTGAAAAGCGGCGTTGCGCGTTTAACATCCACGTTAAAATCTGTCTTGTAGCAAATCAGGTTCTTGCAAGTTACGTGAATACTGACTTCTGATTGGATAAAATTACGCGGGAGCTTTACTGGAGCTATTCCAGCACGCCATACACCGAAGTTACGTCACTGTTTGTAGTTTGCCTTGGGCAGGTAAAACGCGCAATTATGTGCAGATTTTATTGAAAAAAGTAGAGCCTCTCTCCGATTTCTGCAACAACTTTTCGCCACCAGCCACAACCTGATTTGATGCAAGACAGCCTTTGATTCGTAGGTGGTATAACGGGCAAAATTCAGAGAATTTTGCAGCAATTGCTATTCAAGTTGAAGTTTTTTTGTCCGCAATTTTTCCAAAACAAGTTGGGGATGTGCCGCTGGGAGTTTTTGGTTGCTGAATTTTACGTTTTACCGTACCGTTACTCTGCATAAAGTCGAGTAGGACCTTTGTTGAAAATGTGCTGCTTATTGTCAAGATACAGTATTGAACCCAGACCTAATAACCGTGCGCTTAAATCAGCCAGCTCAGTTCCCCCTTTGACGTACTGTTCTGTATAAATCGAGTCTTGACCGACGTTTGAAAATGCTGCCTTCTTCAGACAGCATTAGGCAATACTAAATCACGGTTGTGGCTAATTTAACGCTGCCTTCTTTTAACGGTGTTCTCAGCCACAACGGTATTTAGTCTTTTACCCTGAAGAAGGCAGCATTGCCGAAACGTCGGTTAAGACTCTTTTGAACGGCGTCGATCTTACAATTTTCAAATAAACATTTAGTAACTGCGATGCTCAGGGGTTTTAATCTTTATTACACAAGCTCAATTACTTCCATCAGTTTATAGATTACCAATAAACGAATGCTCGCACTCGGAAAACCAGTTTGACCCGAATGAACGTAGGCTTGACGCGATTCAGGTACAGCCTCCTTTTCTCATCCTCACTGAACAAGGCGGCGTTCACACTTGGTGCCCGGGCACGACGCCCGAGTACGGTACTCGTTGGACACTAATGTGAACACACCCTTTTGTCAAGTACCCACGCTAGAGAATTCGGGCACGGTGCCGGTGACCGAGTACTAGGTCTCGAACTTGTACTCCGGCACAAAAGTGGGCGCTGGGTCCCTGTGAGAACACAATATTTGTAAGGGTTCCGGGTAGTCCACTGCTTTGTTCTCGCGGCTAAGCTTATGTTTCAAAAGGGTGTCTGGCAGAGCGAAATGTAGTAAGTATGTACAGAGTCATATAACGGATACTCAAAGTGTGAACACAATACGTTTTTGGGCCAGTACACAGGCACTGGTTACCGACACCAAGTGTGGACAGCTCCTTAAGACAAAAGTATCGAGGTTCTGTTACCAGGGTAGAATATCAAGAAACGATGATTTTCAGATAATTCTCTGAAAAAACTTTAACGGCTAACAAAGTTTACCAGCAGAAAAATGTTGATTTCGAAAAGGAGAAAGTACTGTTAGTGCATTGCCCTGTTGTAAGATAAAGAATTCTTGTTCTAGCCTATCAGATTTACGCTCAGTGAAGTTGAAAAGTGAAAACTAAGCTGATGAATTTCAAACTTAAACAGGTGCTTTTAAATGCGGCGATGCTGAGAGCTTAATCCCAGAGGAAGTGGAATGTAAAAGGGAAGAAAAAAATGTGGAGAAGCTGAAGTCCAAAAGCAGAAAAGAAAGGCGGAAATGTAAAGAAGCGGCAAATAAGAAACCAGAGGTAAGTAAACAGAGCTTTCGTAGCAGGCGCTTAGAAGTCATATGGTTGCGAGAAAGAACGAGGCAGGCGACGGAGACACGCGAGGGAAAAGGGAGCTTCCTATCCCCTCGCGTGTCCTCCTTGCGCGACCGTTCGTTCTTAGGCTCATACTACTTCATAGCGCCTTCTTTATACAGGCTAAGTAAAACAGGAAAATACTTGTGACCAAAAGAAATGACCTGGCTCTGAGACCAGAATGATACCTCATTACCTTACGCTTGCGCAGAAGTCCTTATAAGGAAAAAAAATTGTCCGTGGTCGCCACAATCTCATTCCCAGAGCTCTTCCAACTCACGAAATTTCAGGGGAGAATGTGGCTACCACGGCCGGAGGTTATGGCTGTGCGCGCGCCTGAGGTAGTCGGCGCCGTGCTCGTATTTGAGAGGCCTGCGCGAAAATGGTGTAGCCCAGTTTGTGGCACCTCTTTGGTATACACTCAATGTAGGTCGACAGTTGCTCTTACCTTGATCTAGTAGCCTGCGTGGCCTTCCTCCCTATCCCCTACCCCCTACCCCTTTCGACGCCTGCTACGCAGGCTATGACCTAGTCATTTGTATTTAAGACCCTGAAGAAGGAAGGCCGTGCCTTCCGAAATATTGGTAACAAAAAATATATATTCCTGATTCTGGTAAAATACGCCTTGCTTCTTTTGCTCGATAGTTTAGTTTATAGCTGGTGACATCCTTTATTATGATCCGGTCCTTCTATTTTGTAACGTTGGTCCTTGCTTCCAAAACTGAAGCTCTTGACAAGAACGAGGCTGATCAAGTGCTCTATTTCGTAGGCTCCAAGACGCAAAACTTGCGTTGGTTCTACCGAAGCCCCAGCTTTCGGTAAGTTTTTTTTTGCTATTTTCGTAATTACACTAACATTTACAGCCTATCGTTTAGTCTTGCGGGCGAGTGTGTTGCCCCCGTAAGTTCCTAAAGCCAATCACGTGTGCGTGCAAAACAGCTAGAAGAGAAAGCCTGGGTGCTAGACGGTGAACCATTTTGCGTTATCTCATTTACTCATTCATTCATTTGTTCTGTTTCAGATTACTTGGCCCAAACTAATGCAAAAGCTAAATCCAAGAGCGACTGAGCTTGATAGTCAGAGACCTTTACTTAAGTCGGACTCTTGGACAAATAATGGATGCAATATTTACATTTTAATTGCTTTGAATTTAATTAAGAGGTCATCATTGTTTTTTTTCATTTCATTTTAACATCAACTTAACTTTTTTGTATTTTACAACAAAATTTATTAAACAGATAAGTCCACAGAGTTCTTTTTTAACTTGTCTTTGAAGCGTCTTGTAATGTCCCCAATTCCTCGTTGGACAGCAATTTTGAACATAAAATTTGTGACAGGATGAAATTCTTCAACATACAATAAGAGTCGATATGTATTCAGAGGCTTCACATGTGGCCGGTTGTGTAATGTCCTACATTTTACTGCCACGAATATTATTATTATGGTATTATGTTCTTTTGCGTACTTAAAATAATCTCTTTTACTCTCATTTTGTTCTCTTGCAACAGTCCAAAATCTACAGAGCACTACCGACACAGGGCCATGATTACAGAGTAATCAGACATAATTGGTATTATCCGCTTAAAAGCTTGAATGATTTTGAAAAAAACATACAAACGTAGAATCTATCCGGTTGAAAATAACCCCCCGGTTATAAACCCCCCCCCCACTGGGCCATGATTATAAGTAATCAGACCATCCTCTCTGAATAATAGAAATTTAAGCCCCCTAAGCCCCGGTTATAAACCTCTCTGCCCCCCCGGTTATAAGCCCACCTCTCTGCTAATAGAAATTTCCTCCCGGTTATACCCCTGTTATACCGGGTACCGTATACATGATTAAAATTTTCATTTTAATAGAACGGATTTAAGACATTTTTTTCCTCCCTATTATAAGCCCCCCGGGTTATAAGCCCCCCCGATTATAGGCCCACCCAAAAACCCTTACGTATAAGCCCAGGGCTTATAACCGGGATTCTACGGTACTTTTTTGGTCTTTTACAATCATCAACACATTTACTGAAATTCCTCTGGCATTTCTGAAAACCTGCTGCATTGTTTGGCTTGATTTTATCGAGACAGGGAGTCTTAACATTTGCCTGGCATGTTTTTGTACATGGATCTAACACACTCGGAAGACCCTGTCTTTTTTCGCGCGGCTGGGGCCGTCAAGCTCATTAAGATCAACAGAAAAACGGAGACCGTTAGAAGCCAGAGGAGTTGAGACTGCATGGTAATACGATGAACAACATCGAAAAAAAAAAAAAAAAAAAAAATGACCCGCGCGTAAGTTCAATTCCTTAAGCTTTGACGTCCCCAGTATGCACGTAACAGCAGAAACCGTCCGCCCATCTTTCGCTTTTCCCACCCTTTTTCTTGTGAATTTAACTGCAGAATTACTACGAAACCGCAAATGACAAAGGACAGCTTATTTTCGTGACGACAGACGTAAAATTTAGGAGGTGAAAATTTCCTGTTTGCTTTCTTTGTATGTGTGGTATGGTTTCATTACAAATATCTACAGTAATGAAACATACGAGCGTGCAACAAACGATTAAAATTAATTAAAATGAAATTAAAACAAAACATTGTGATGTCACTTAGCTTTAAACCATCAGTATTGCTTCACAACCTTTTGCCACGAAAGGGGCGAAAAAAAAATCTAGCAGTCTCGTAATTTGACCGAAAATAAAATTAAATTCGATCACTGCTTAAACAGGAACGTGCTACTGGCGGGTTATGGCAAATCAAGCTCAGTGGATGGATAAATATCTAATTGGTTTTACCCATCGTTGACTAGGAGCTGATATGGACAAGTGAAATGTCAAAGAGCTGTCTGTTTGTTTGCGGGGTTGAAATCGCTTCGATAGATTTTTATGTATGAGTCGAAAAAGTGGCAGGATGTCTTCTCCACAGGCTCGCCCAAAGCTGAGCGGGAAGCACGGATTTCAAACGCGGGGGGCTGGGTACGAGCGAGAGGCGCGAGTGGGGGATGATGGGAACGAGCGCAGTGCGTGAGCAGGGAGTGATGGGTAGGGGAAATCCCTGTTCTCCCTTTGTCCCCGCTTTCCCAATTAGGAAATGTCACTCAGAAGTGAATTCGCGCTATTTCGAATATCACTGCTATTATTCCAACGCGCTTAATTTTTGAAGTGTTGGTTTTTCTTGGAATTGAATTCTTAAGGGCCTTATGGCTAAATTTATGTAAAATGAGTCTTTCATACCATTTTGCTGCGCTTTATTGTAATGAACTCAAAAAAATATTAACTGCGTATTGAGACATTTTTTCCTACTCTTGGGGTTTTGTAATTGTTGGTTTATGTTGCAGATAGTTTGACTAAAAAGGATGAAACAAAGAAATGAAGAGACGAGATGAAGGCTGTTTCGCCAACATAAAGATAAAATGGTATTTTCTTACTTGTTCAAAATGTTCCACAAATTATTGAATAACAAGACAATGTCTAGCAACTGTAATGTTTTATATCTTGGCGTAAAAACTGAAATCTGGCGTTATTTTTTCTACTCTTCTTCTTCTTCTTCTTCTGATTCCCGCTCTTTTCCTCCTGGTCGATCGAGGTCACCATTCTCACATTTCCGTATGCACTTTCTCCAACGACTTCCATAAATGTTCAAGCATCCGTCTAGGCACTCTTCGTCTTCGTCTCTGCATCGTTTTTGGCACCAGTCTCGACAACGCCACTGGCACGGATCTTGATCTGCTTCAGCCTGGGCATGCGCATCAAACAGGTAATCCCATATGTGGTCCCTTTTGCTTGGTTTCTCCGCTTGAGGGACGAATCGCTTAACCACGAAAGGGCTCCCTCTTATGGGCCTTTTCTCGGCTTGTGGGACATCCGAACGGACAAGTAATGACTGAGTAATAACCAAAAGGAGAAGGACTACGCAGAAAAAAATCTTCATCTAAAGAGAAAAATAAAAGTCTGATGTTAAACTTCGGGGTACCCTAGTTACCAGAGGTCTTCTCGCTGATCACTGGCGAGACGCGTAAAGAGCGAAGTGCTCAATTTCTGGCCACTTTGCGAATCGTTTTTTCGGCTTCGCCGCTCAGTCCCGTTGCCCCCGAAAAGAAGAATCAAATCTTCTGGCACCCTGAGTACCTCCGGGGCATTCTTTTTAGAGCCCGTCATTTCTTTTGGTCACGTTTGTAGTCTGGCTTTTCCACTGACCAAAAGCTCTGACTATTGAGCCTGTATATGTATGAAATTCCTAAAAGTGTGATCATTCAGCGGTGATTCAATGAAAGCTAGTGTGAAGTATTCAGTCCCTCTTAAGGTGATGCGGTACAAAATTTAGACAGGCTCCTACTTTTGCCAAGTCTGCGGATGAAATCCTGCATTGTAACCATTTTTGTGACCAACCAGTCTCGATCAACGTTCAAGGCAGCTATAGAGCGCCTCCTCTTCCATAACAATATTAAAACAGCATTAAAAACATTTTAGTTTTACCTTGAAGAAAGGGACTGATTCTGACAGAAATCCAGGATGAGATTTAGGCTGAGTCCGCCCTTGATTTAAGAGAAGTTCCAAAAGCGTTGCTGCTAATTGCCAGTCGAAGCAACTTTATACTTTTTACGATAGCTTTGTTCACAAAAAAAATTAATTAAACTCATAGGTAATATTTATTTATCTTGTTTGAAAACTTTGGCGCAATTTGATAACACTTCTCATGGAGCTTGTGACGTGTATCAAAAGAGTCCAATATAAGGAATTGATTTTAACTTGAAATAACCCGGCTTCTTGAAAATGCAATGTGTTTTAATTTAATGTTGTTCAATACAAGAACTGTACATTTTATGATTTCGCGGGATAATCGACATGATTTTTTGTTCCATTTGACACTCACACAAAGAGAAGTTGTTTGTTGGGGGATGGAAATGAATTAGGAATCATTTATCATATCTAATTGATCTTCATGCTGTCAAATATTGAATTTTTCATGACAAGTTTGAAACAAATGCCTAACACGAGGAACGCTGTCATGACAGAAACAAAAAAAATGAGGATCAATGTCTTCTTGCCGATTAAAACACTCTTCGGAAGAACCATCTTATACTCGACTCGATATAATCATCCAGTACTTTCCCAATTGAAACATCTCAACATAAATTATTTTTGAAAACATGTAAACTGGTAAAACACCTTTAATTTTTCTAATTCTGGATGAGGGCGAATTTAATCTGATATAAAATTGCAAAAGTCCACCAAATGACATAACTCTCCAAGTTCTGAAATTAGCAAAGCTATAGCAAAGAAAAAAAGGAAAAGAAAAAATGAAAAAAAAAAAAAGGAACTCAGGGAGAATTAAGTTTGCTCTCAATATCTGACTGCCCAAAATTCTTTTCATTAGATAAGTTGTCTCGCTTCCTTTTTCGTGAGTCATGTAAAATTAGGTTTTATCATACGACCTTATTTGAAATTTTGTGTTTGCTAAGGAAAAGTTAAGACAAAGAATCCTTAATCAATTCAGTAAAAACCTAACAAAGGAACGATAGGAAAAATAATAAGAGCACAAGATGATTTGCGAAGCCCGAGAGATCAGTTACAAGACTAATCGAGAATTTTGGTTTTTTCAGCTGGGGTTGGAAGCTAGGTAATTAGCTACCGTGAGATATAGAAAACCTGACATTTTAAAACTGAAAGTCAGTCGTTCGTTTATTAAAGAAAACGGCTCGCGCCGAATGAATAGGTCAGTTATCACTAAAGCGTCGTATTTGAATCTGCTAGCTCTTACGGTGGGCAAATGTGTTTTTAGGCCACTCAAATCATAAACCAGATTTTCGGATTTGTTTTCGTCTACTTAATCCTGTATTTTCTTTAGGCTTTTCTCGCTTTTTCTTGAAAGAAGGTGCGAAAATTTAGCCGGGAACACGTAATGTTAATTTTTCTTGAACACCGATAACTAGGATTTCCTCTTGTGGGCTTCAAAAAGAGATTAATTTTTTCACATGACACCTTATTCAGCTTAATCATCACAGCGTAAACCCGTGGCTCTGAAATTTAAATACTACGTTTTTACAAGGCTTTCGAAAGAACTTGAAAGAACGAGGCAGGATCCTGCTCGAATCACCCAGAAAAACAAACTACTTAAACAGCCTCACAGGGCAGTCTTTAGTCTCTAAGCTTCCATTTGTTCTCTTGCCCTCCCTTTAGTCCGCGCCAAGTCTGGAAAGCTCCCCCGGGCATCTCCCGATTGTGCTCGTAAAATGCTGGACAGTTGCTTACCAGAATGCCAAAAACTTGCTGAAAAAAAAAATCCGAAAAGTTGCTTCCGAAATTCCTGGATCTTTTCATATAAACGGCACTATAATTTCTTTTTTCGTTCTTCACAATAATTGTTAACATTGGTCGAGAAAAATAGTTTGAAACTTGGAATAAAGTATCGCTCGCTTTTATGAGAGAAAATTTAAGGATACTAATTAATTATGCATATGGTAATAATTGCCTTTTTAGGCCTACGAGACGAGGACACGCGAGAGGTTGTGTGTTTAAAAGATTACTAAACATTCAGTAGAGAGAACTATCCTCTCTTACCCTAGGTACCAGAGGTTTTTCTCGCTTGCGGCGGGAATTTTCGGTGTTGGCCGAAGGCCGACACGTCTTCGGCCGTAGGCCGAAGCCACGAGCGGCGCGGGTCACTATAAAGACTTGACAGAAACCGGAAACCGCGCTAGAAAAGTCTCTGGCACCCAGGGTGATCCTCTCTTGACATTTAAGAAATTTCCATAGATTGAAGTTTATCAGGAGTTTATGTAATAGTTGACTTTTTCGAGCTTGAGATGTGCTCTAAACCTGTATTTTGCAAGTATTTTACTCAAAAAGTGCTCAGAAAGACAAAAAAATTGCTTGAGGTTGATAGAACTGCAAAAAGTTGCTCAAAAGTTGCCGACCACAATCGGGGCAGGCCTCCTTCCTCTCCCCCTCCACTCCCCTTCCCCCCGAGAAAGTAGATCTTAGCCTAATAGTGACTAGATGTCCTCCGCGTGGGAGGGAAGGGGCGGGGTCTATTTTTCTTCGCGAAGCGAGGAAAATTCCTTTTCGCGAGGAATTACTCTCTTTTGGGACATTTTTATTTTTTATATTTTTATATATTGGAGAACAAATCGCTTCGGTTCTAGTTTTTTCCCAACAATGGTGAAAATTAACTAATCTTTAAATACGAGTCTAGTTATCTGTAGTATTGTTCTTTAGCTATATCTGAATTGTAAATAACTTATAAATAGCCTGTAATACCAGTCCCTCTGAAACAAATGTAATTTTATTTTTAGTTGTAACTTATGTAAGCACATTGTAATTCATAGTTTTTATGCCACCATGTGTATTTAATAAACCATCATCATTATTATTATTATTATTATTATAAATTTATTTTCTAATCCGAGAGGAATTGTTATGCTTTGTTTTAGATAAATAAATAAATGAATGATGAATAAATAAATAACCGCTGTTTGGGCCATGGGACGGGTACGTGGTGGGTCTTGGTCAAAAGCACAAACGAGACTAGGCAAGGAGTGCCTGGCAATTATCATATTCCTGAATCTGACCTGTTGTGAGCTCTGCAACTTCCATAAATTAAAGTCGCAATTTGTTATGTTCGAAAGGAAAACCATGTTTGGCGTTGCTGCTCTTGGACTATCCGCGGTTACTGGTTACGGTCTTTACAAATATGTTCGCGCAAGACAGAAGGCACAACAAATAAAAGATGCGATTGATGATATGGTATGTTCGAGAAAATCCTCATTGATTTTTGCTCCTTTTTGAATTATTTTCGTTTGATCGTGCGGCTTATGTATACTTAGAAATGATTTTAAAAACGTTTTAAAGCTCATTTTTGAATTTTCGGGTCAGCCATAGTGACCCAAATTTCTTTGAACTGATACGTGCTTACTTCGTATCATCAAAGCATGAACTTTACGAACATGTTTCTGACTAAAAGAAATCTATCCGCAATAAATATACTTCGAGCTAGTCTTAGGTTTTAATACGACGTTGTGTGTATAATTAGCATATTAAATAGCCCTTGTTTGTCGTTTGGAGCCAAAAAAAGTGCTTGAGTTTTTTTCACGACTCTCGCGTCAAAAGATTATCCTTAAAAAAGCTATTATACCGATTTAATTTAAACGCACGTGTTGTCGTAAAGAAAGCCTTGTTAATTGAAGTTCAATTTTTGTTTTTGAGGCCAAAGGTTTACCAACGCAATAATTATTTTAATATTGATTTACCTCAGAGCTGAAATGAGCATCAACAGCTGGGCTATGATTGATTTGTATGTAGGAGGTGCATGGTGGCAGACAGGGGGGAAAATTGACATGGGAGTATCACCCTGATTCATAACAATTTGAAATTGTACTTGCAGATGAAAAGTATTGATAAACCAAGTGTTTACATCAGAGATTCAGTCGGAGTGAGAGATAAACTCAGGAAACTCTATGAAAGTGGACCAGAAAAACTGCAGGTATTTAATGAACATGTAGCATGTAGCATGGTCTCCCAATCAGTTGTTTGTTGCCATTGATTAACTTGAATTTTTTATTCTGGAATTTGATCGTAACCATATCTTTAACAAAATTAACTGAGTGGAGAATATTACTTACACAGTGATTGAATATCTCATAGGTCATCTCAGACTTCGACAAGACTCTCACAAAATTTGTTGTCAATGGTGAAAAGGGCTGTACTGCGTATGGTGAGAAGCTTTCCATGGTGATATTAGTCAGTAAAACAATATTACCCAGTCTGCCCTCTTTTTAATAGGGAAAAATTTCTATCGGGGAGACACACATTACTGAGGCTCTCTTAGGGTGGGTATGTGTTTCCGTAGTCTGAATTTTAAAACTTGTTGTTTTGTGTATTGAGGAGGAAGCAAGCCCTGGGATCTCATGGTAATAATCGTGTCCTGTACCCTATCCTTACCTTGGTTGAGGAAGCCTTGTCGCTGTCAGTAAAAAGATTATCCCTACTTTGCTCGACCATATTTGGCACTTGACCAATATTTGGGTATAGGTGAGCTGCTGAGGGTTTGAAAGCCTGACCCTGTTTAGTACAAAAAATTCCCAAAATACATACCCTCTTTAGGCCAAAGGACAAAATGCATGGCATCTTGTTTTAAAGCCATTTATCGGCAAGTACAATAGAGCAAATTCACGATATAGTCATTCCTTTTGAGTACAAAATTCATCTAGGAAATCAAATCAGTTGTGCAGGATATACCCTGTTTAGGACAGAATCACACAAAATTATCTACCCTATTTAGGACAGAGAGGTAAAAAATCATACCCTGTTCAGTGGCACATGCCGTTTAAGGGGGTACCCCACACGCCCTCCACCTGGGGGTCCCTCCCTACCGTGGCCATACTGCCAAACAATTATAAATTTTATACTTTTATTTGCACAGGAGTCATTGAGAGCTACAAGAATTTTCCAGAATCATACAGAGAAAAGGTGATTTGTAAGAGTCCATTAAATTCCAGTTTGTAATATATATACATTTAACCAAGAATTAGGCAACGTTGCTACAACTAGTACTGGAGAACAGCAGCAGATCGTCCCTACATTGCAGTGGCTTACCTAAAGCAAAAGACTTTTGGGTGTATCCCACTGTTTTTTGAACCAAACCAACAAGAAAAACATTTCTTTGACTGACCCTCCTCCACAGCTTTGACAAGAGCATTGTAGAATGACTACTGAATTTTTTTTGCAGGGAGAGCATCAATAATTAAAATAAGCTTAGCGATTTAAAAAAAACTGTACTTTCCACTACAAACAAATCAATTCAAAGTACACAGACTGCAAATTATAGTAGTAGCTAAAAAATGTATCTACGTGTCCCAACTTTTCATCAGTATAGGATGCCTAAAATGCATGCAATTCCACAATTGGTTTCGGCTTCATTAAATCCTATGCCAATTACAGAACATTTTAGGAAAGCTCAGTGCTCTAAGGAAATCGAAAGAGATTCCAAATGCCCTAAACTTATGAAATCCATGGTTAATTGAATCCCATAACTTGGTTAGGAGACAAAGGAAATTGATAGCTTCATTTATAAATCTAAATCTGGAGCAAAGTGATCATTATAGTTTAAAATAGATATTAATTGTTGGTTTGTTTTGGAATGTGTGAGTTGATTGTTGACTGACTATAGTATTATTTTGTTTCATTTTTTTTAGGCAAAAGAGCTGAAAGAAAAGTATATGCCGATTGAATTTTCTGGGTCAGTAATTTTACTACTATTTAAGTTTGGACTTAAGCAAACAACTTAAGCAAAATTGAGTTATTTACGATACTATTAACCATAAATGAAAATTATTTCTGTAATTTTCCAGTGTGTTTAAATGCAGATGTTAATGAATATAAAATAAAAACTTTGTATTGACTTTTTCAATTTTTTATTTTCTAGAGACATCTCATCTGCAGAGAAAGAACCTCTTATGATAGAATGGTAAGCTTGCATAATCAATGGTATTATCCTGGTTTTGTAGATTCTCCTGGTGAAAAGAAAATGGTTCAAAATAATAATAACCATTATTACATTAAAAGATTACATTGTCGTGCAGTGGAAGGGAAGTTTGCCTTGGTTTTAATTATCCCTAAAGTTAAAAAAAAATCACTGGTTTGAAACCTGGGATTCTGTAGCATATATGACATTTAACTGCAGGGAGTCTCCCAAACATGGCACCTGAATCTCATGAACTCTCGTACAGGTCATCAATCTCCCAGATAAAATAAAGTTTTGAGCTTTTCTGTGCTTGAAATTTAGCCCATTTTTTCCCTGAAAATTTGGACTTTTTAATTAATAATATTGTACGGTTTCTGCGACGTAGTTGCATGTATTTTAGTCACTGACAAAGATTATTTCATCATTAGAATGATGAAAGCAGATTTTGATGGCATGTACTTCATGCAAGACTTCATATGGTGGCTGGGTCATTTTTTGGTTGGGGGAGTGGAGGTGGTAGGGCTTTTAACTTTTGGGGGAGGGGCTGGGGTGTAGTGCAAAATAGAGAGTCTCCAGATTGTAGATCTCCAGAGGTTGGCTTCTCTGTGCACTATGATGGACAATTGTGATAATTTTAGTTTTGATTTATACATGAATAACTAGGTGGACTAAAGCTCATGAACTCATTACTGAGCTTGGTTTGAAGAAGGATGATATCACACAGGTAGTGGAAGATTCTCCCATTGCATTGAGGTAGGAAAGACTTACTAGTTGGCCGCCACAAACATGTTGTTTAATCTGTTCTCTTGGAACCTTTTTATCTTACAGGTGGACTAAAGGAAATGAACTCATTATTGAGCTGAAAATCAAGCAAGCGCAAATTCCTGAAATAGTTAAAGATGCGCACATCGCGTTGAGGTATCTGTGATCAAGCAAAGAAGCAATGCTTTATTGCCAAATTGCATTTCTTATTTTCACCACAAACAGAATTGTAACTTTTTTATTGCACCTGGCATGCATTTATACTGACTACTAAATTTTATGTTTACAAAATTCAAAGCACTAAATGATGGCGATTTTAAATATAAATGGAATGATTTTCAATTTGAAATACAGCTCTTAATGAGTATTTATTTCCTTATAAGAGTATCAGGTTTGTTTATATTGTCATTGAATGAAATATACCGTAAGAAAGTCTTTGTGTATTCAGCCCCTGACTCACTCATTGGGTCAGAGTGATTTTTGTTGCAGCCATCTAACATCATCAACACTGGAATGAAAATGGAGAAAGCCATGCAACATAGTAAAAGTGTTATTAACAATAACATTCCCATTATTGAGTTATTAAAATAATAAAATAAAAAGGATATGAAATATAAATTTAATGCCGATAGTTGTAGAATTTTCATAAATCAAAAGGTATAATATAATTTGGTAACATAACGTGAAATGAACAGGAACTAATAATTATTTATTGCTAATCAAAAATATTGTGCCTGTGTTATTCATTAAACTAAATTGAGTTAGGTAAAATTTGATAACTAATTAAAAGTTAAAACTAAGCTGCTAAATAGAAGTTTTACTATATTTGTAGTTAAGTAATTAAGATTTTAGCCTTTTAAGCCCCAAAATTATCCACATACAAATTCTCCAGACCTATCTCAGTTAAGAGAATTTGTTTTAAGATCAAACCATTTTCCTCGGATGATTATTTTATTAAATTCTCACCACCTTTTCTTTTGATGATGTATTGATATAATTAGGAGAAAATTGATGTTGATCATTCCTGGGACTTAAAGGGTAACATGTGAAAGGTGGATAGTGCCCTGGGGGACGGGAGGGGGGGGGACTCCCATATAAAAGTGACAGGTATGCTTGTCGTCTTGCTTTGGGGTGTAAATTGCAGATTTTGGTCTCACTTAGGGTGTTTGGGATGGAAAGTCACTTAATTTGCCCATTCAGGTAGCGCTAAGTACTATGCATAAAGAAATTTACAAAAAATGCACTGACACTGACCACAAAGAAATCTCCCGTAAGGGTCAGTTTAAGTTTGAGTCACACCCACACTGGTCTCCCTTAGGGGTTTAATTGAAACTTTCCGATAAGCATCTCCATCACTTTTCTATGGGAGTCCCCCCCCCCCTGAGGATAGTGCTAGCCAATAAATAATCCAATCAGTTTCCCTAATGCTTATCCAGTGGGTAGCACTATCCAAGTACCACTAAGACCTGGAGAATAATGTGGACGTTTAATATCTCTCTTTGTGTGTCACCTTAATTTTTGATTTTTGCCCTACAGAGATGGTGTTGAGTGGTTATTTGTCAAGTTGCATGAGAAGCATGTACCCCTTCTCATTATATCGGGGGGTCTTGGAGGTATGATGAAAGTGCAGAATATTTTTATAGCAGGGCTGTCATTAAGAGGCGGGGACTGGGGATTTCCCCCGGTTATTAATTAGAACGTGGCCCCCGTGATTCTCCGCCTACTTGTTGTATTTACCTGGCTACTTAAAATCTTAGTGACAGCCCTGACAAAGGTACTGTATTTCCTCAAATAATAGCCAGGGGTGATTATTTCTTTTTTTGGACAAAAAGGGGGTGATTATTCAAGGGAAGGTGATTATTCGAGGGAGGCGATTGTTTAAAATATTGCTCTCTGGAAGTCATGCCCTAAATATTTTGTTTTATTTTTTCATTAAATCAAAAAATAATCTCATCAAATAAACTGAACACGGGCTTTTTAAGTGTTCCAAATGTAGTTCCTTAATTAATTTTCAGAGCTTGAATCTTGCCGGATCACATTGCACTTCAACTTAACAGGGAGGGGATAAAAGGAGGAGAAGATGGAGAGAGGGGTGGGAGGGAAGCATTACTCAAGGGAGGCGATTAATTGAGGGATGGCTATTATTTGAGGAAACACAGTGTTTACACAGAAACTTGAAATCTTAGTGACAGTCCTCAGACAAAAGTATGCAATGTTTAAGTTGACTGGCTGTCAAAAAGTGAATTTTTACATCAGTTGTCTCCGTTCATCAGTATACAGTCCAGCTAGCATACTGTTGGCTGAGACTTTTTATCAAGAGTTAGCCAGCAGACTTTTAGAGGAGCTTCTCTTCACTTTTTTCATTTTAAACTCCCAAAGAAAACAAGAAGCAACATGGCTTCCGGTAATCAGGTTAGAAATATTACTGAAAATTAAGCCTAAGGGAAAGCAAAATTAGTTTAAGTTAAGTGGGGAGTTCGAGTTAGCAGCAAGGTTCTGCTGTTTTGTTCTCAAGCCTTTTTACAAGTTTGTGCATGTTTTTGTTTCCAGACATTATCAAGGAGGTCATTGATCAACAGAGTACTATCTATGACAATGTTACCATTGTGGCCAACTTCTTCAGATATGAGCAGGTTAGACACTTCCCAAATCTTGGGCTTCTTCTACTAATATTGCCTTAATCTCCCATCCTTAACTTCCTTGGGCGTAGCCAGCTTTATACTTGTTGTAGGCCAGGCTGACTGCCAGTTGGAACTTCATTTTCAAATATCCTGAAACGTTCTTGTTTGTATAAATTCTGTTGATTGCACTCATGACTAATACGCACTGACCTCACCATCACTCTGAGCACTTGAGCTCTTTTGCTCGACCCCAAAATTTGTAGACCTGTGCCCACCGGTCTATGGGCTGGCCACGCCCCTGACTTCAGGATCATGCGTTTCAGTGAATTACCTGAAACAAATGGCCAGCTAAAGGACAGCTGTGTTCAAACATGTGACCCTATAGGAAATTGGTTCTACAGTGGAATAACTAAGAGTCACTTTAGGGAATTTGAATTTGCTGCTTAATAAATGATGATTTTTTTCCTTATTTTAAAATACCAGGGAGTGATGGTTGGATTCAAGGACAAGCTTTTGTTTAGTAACAACAAAAGAGAGATGACAAAAGATTTGGAATTTTTCAACAGAAATAAGGTAAGTTATCTATAATCGACCACCACACAACAGACTGCCACTGTTAATTATTAGATGTGATCAAAAAAATGTTGTTGATTAAAAAGTACAAACCATGAGCAACGAGACGTCAAGGATTTATGGGTTTATATTTATTAGCAAAGCAAATTCAATTTGCTTTAGAAAAGCTCACATTATACTGATTGTCACAGGCTTCTTGCGTGTATGAAAATCCCGGATCATTATACGTTTCTGGGAAACTGCCCACCTACCCCTCCCCTAAGCCAACATTAACACTTAATTTCACTTAGAGCAAAATGTTGACCTTGGGGAGGGGTAGGTAGGCAGTTTCCCAGAAACATATAATGATCCAATCCCTGATCATGGGTTACTTTCTTCAAGGCTTGCCATTTTTAGCTCTTCCCAGAAAATTTTTAGGTCTCATCTTATGATTGTCAAGTGTACATTTGCGATGTGGCTACTCAATGTATGCTTGATAACTAGAGAGATCTCTAAAGAAATGGTAGACTGCGAGCTCTCTCTCTTTTACTCGAGAATCTGTAAGCTTTTCGCTCGTATCCGTGCCTTCTCAACTCGCGCCCTCGCAACTCATGCAACTTTGCTGCTCAAGTACTCTTGCTTACAGATTTTTGAGAAAAAGAGAGACTGCTCGTAGTCTAAAGAAACGGTGCCCAAAGGTGAAGGTAGCAGCCTATCTCTCAGAAAACCTCAAAACTGTTTGAACCTTTTTGGTTGGACTCTAAGAGGGGTTAGTCTCCTATGCAGCTGCTCTTTGTGTTGTCACACATAATTTGTGGGAAGAATTGTTTGTTGACGACACAAAGAATGGCTGTGTAGCCCAGGCCATGGACTAGACAGGAGTATGAAGAACATTCCACTCAGCAAACAGGCTAACCAGGCAGCAAATGTTTTGCGTTGTATGTTTAACTTTTTGTTTTTCTTAACTGACTGCAGGACCGCACCAGTGTGATTGTGATGGGTGACCTGCCAGAGGATACCCATGTTTCATCAAGCCCTAAAAATCCTGAAGTTGTCCTTACCATTGGCTTTTTAAATGACAAGGTGGGAAACTTAAGTTGTGGGACTTAAAGAGTTAAATAATTATGTTCTTCTTATTGGGGTTCTCAGTTTCATATGCTGTACTGTGACAAGCTGGGGGAAATAAATCTGACCATTTTTATTAGTTTTTCTGTTTCTTTGATTTGAAAATACATGTGTTTTTTCTATAGGTCAATGAGAATCTTTCCAACTACATGGACGCATTTGACATCGTCATTGTGGATGACCACAGCATTGAACTAGTTGATTTGCTACTGGTGCCAATTTTAAGGGCTTAAAATTATAAAAATCCTTGTGCACAGAAGGCAGTGAATCTCAGCAAGTCTTAGGTAGTTTTGGCAGTTTGCAGTCTAGCTTGCTTGAAAGCAATGCATAATGACTCTTTCAATCAGAAGGAAGGTAGACAGTTAACTAGAGATGGGAGGTACATTCACAGGATATTACTTCAAGAGAGTGAAAAAAGGTTTGTATTTCTAGTGAGGAAAAGGCACAGTATTTGGTTTGGTCAGCACTGTGTTGTTGCGTTAAGGTGTGGGTATCTTTTTTGTCGTCTTTTGATTATTTTATTTTAGAAATATTAATTGTTACCATGTGGCATGAAATTTTTGCGGGTTCTAATTTTTGTGATATTTCCAGCGATCCGCAAAAATAAGTTCCCACAAAAATTAATTACCGCGAACATTTTTCCTACAGCATTTTACTTCACAGTAAATATTCTGTAACTTAAATTTGCTACACAAAAATACAGTACTAAGAAATTGTGTCTGTTCAATTCCAACTTGTCTCTTTTGTTTGGAAACAAAATGATTACATTGACGAGCAAAACTGTCACTGGTTTTACATAGGTTACGCACACCATGGTATTGTTTAAAAATATGTATTTCCATTTCATGTACTCAATAAAAACCAAAATATATCAATAATTTGTCCAGGACTTCTGAAAATTGCAATATTAATTTCCATCGAGGGAAACTAATCTGTCCTTATTGCAAACATTAGTTCCTGCAAAATGCAAAAAATCGCCAATCCACAAAGATAAACTCCCACAAAAATATCACGCCACACGGTATTCCATTAATGTTAACACTTCCAAGAACACTAAGAAACTACTTGGTGAGTGTTAAGAATAATAATATATGATAATATTTTCATTTTGTCATTAGAATCTTGGGAATACTGAAAAACAGATAGATACTTAAAGTTAGGGAGTTGTTGTATTTAAATAATGTGGAATAAACTGCAGAACTGATGGTGGGGTTCTGAGGTTTTATAGATATTTTCTGCAACAACAGAACATAAATGGTTGTACGGCTGTAGTTAGTTTTTGACTTAAGTAGTGAATTTTGTATGAGCAAAAGTTCCAGGAGTAATGTTTTTTGTCACTTTTCTGCATTAATATACAGTATTGTATTTTGACTACGGCAATTAAAGAGGCAAATTAAAGCTCACTTATTTATGGGTCTTTGGTGAATTTGATTCATTTTTAGTTGTTTTTAAGTAGAGACCAATTTTTGGTGTCATTAGCCAGCTTTGATAGCAGCTAAAACTGCACTTTTTAGTGCTTTCCTATTTTGCTTTTAGAACCCTACAGTAGCACTCTAATTTCAACACTCTCAACTTTTTCAAATGAGGCAGGGTACAATGAAAGTCAGTTTTACAGCCTGCCATTCGGGCAAGCAGTAGTTAGCATATACTAGCCCAAAAGTCATTTCAACTAGCCCCAAACCCTTTTTGATCCACGGGATTGATTACAATCCTTCTGTAATTTGAATTCCCAAAACAAACACTTGCCCGTCTGGCAAGTTAAGAACAAAAATCACTAGCCCGATAACAAAATCCACTAGCCCCGGGCTGTCGAACAAGACTTTCTTTGCACACTGTGAAGGCAAATTTTAATTTTCCTGGAGCTGGAATTCTTAGGGATGGAAATTATTCAAAGTTTAGAAAGAGGAAGAAAAATTTGTTGCTGTGTCTTTAGGGTCCCCCTTAAAATGTTGCATTGGGCAATTTCATATAATTTGTAGTCATGCAGTGATGGCAAGGCTATGTACCAAAAAGTAACACACATGCAGAAAAATGATGTTACTTTTTCAAGTTTAATAATTGGAAAAAATGCCTCTACAAAAACTTTTTCTCAGCTTAAATGCATCATGACAGTATATCTGTTTGTGCACTTGCCTTTTTGCATTTTTCTTCACTGGTACCTGACAATGCCCCTGTTAGAAACTCCCAAATGTAGCTGGCATAATGTTATAATATGACAGTTAACTTTTTGCAGATATTCTCTCCACCAAATTGTTTCAATGAAATTATGCAAAAAATGAGAAAATGTCTTGAATGATAAATTTTCTACCAGTCTTGAGATAGCTTATTGCTTATTTAGCAAATTAATCAGTATGGAATTCTCAAGCTCATTTCTCAGACTTCATTTGCCTTGAACATAACAGCCAATGTTTTTTTCCTTGGAACACTGTTTATCTCTGATGCATACACTTTCAGATAACCAAAAAGTAGGTGTCCTATGCAGCACCTTTTGTAGACAAAGTGTTGAATGCTGTTACACAGTAAATAGGCAGAAATTCCAGTATTTAGGCAATGCTTTCTTCATCATGGGAAAAACCACAGAATGCCATTCAGGTTTTCTCCATTATCTTCATTCTTGGAAACCCATAAAAATCAGTCCTCTGGTACAATTTTTATTCTGGGATGTTCTGGCCCCGCTTCAAGCTCTACTCTCTCTAGTATCCATCTAGAAAGAAAAAAAAAATAGAAAGTAATATGCATGGACAGTTCACAAATTGTATCAATGTAGGCCAGTAAAACAGTAAAAGCAAAAAAAAAAAAGGTTTATTTCCACTGATGCGCTTTTGGCTACGCACATCAACGCACGTAAATTTTAACCACGTAAATAAAATAGAGGCAAGATAAAAAGTGCTGAACTTAAACAAGAAGTTGAGCAAGGTTCTTTTACGCTTATGAGCAATTTTTCATGCATTGCCTCTATTTTATTTGCGAACGTAAATTTTACCCACGTACTCGCGTAAAAATTATGCGACCCTGGATATCAACCGTTAGGGAGCTTACAAGCGAAAATGACGAGAATGACAAAACAGCAATAGGTTTAGAGTGGCAAAACAATAACTTCATAGGTGCATTGCATTTTTGTAAATTTCTTTGTTGTCATTCTACAACCATGACATGAAATTAAAACTGCCCTATTTTACACGTTGAAGAGGACATGAACACAATACAGAAATTTTCTAATTTTAGTTTGAAACTTAGATACAGGTCTTTAGAATGCAACCCCAGAAAAATTCACCAACATTTGATGAATTGAGCAACTTGGGAAAGCATGAATTGACTTTGTAAGGGATGTCTTCATCACCATCACGGTCCTCATTGCTGAAGCTACCTGTTTTCTCTTGATCCAATCCGTGGGACTGCTTCTTTACTTCAACAATAACCAACATCGAATACGTACCCTTCCTCTTCCCGCCTTGTAGCAAATGAATATAAATTCCCTGAGATTTTGCTTCCTCTAACTGGAATAACTATCTGTAAGAAGAGAGAAAATTGTCACACTACCCACAATAAATAATGATGCTATTAAGTAATCCCCAAATTTTTAAAGTGTCTGTTTACTTTTAGTGACCAAAACATGGAAGGCTTCCTCGTCTAACCCTTTTTCAACTGCTAAAACAGTTAAGCACTGTTGCATGATTTCTCCCATTTCTCCTAGTCCTTACCCTTTTAGAACTCCAACCTCTTGGCCTTTCCTCTCCCACTTCCCTCTCATACTTCTCCCACCCCCTATTCTTCTGGGTTGCCATCCCCCTTAGACTACAAGTAGTCCGTCATTTTCCCTCAGGGATAGTAGAGTAAGCAAAATGCGAGTGCGTAAAAATCTCCCCATGCAAGAAAGGCGAGATGCGGCGTGGGGTGATGTTCACTTGCGCTCACATTAAATTTGGCATGACTGATCATATGTGGTATTGGTATTTTGTCGATTTACACATGGTATTTCGATATTTGCCAGTTTTTCTTACGGTTTACCCAAAGTCCCCCTCCTCAAAGGAACATTTCATATATACCAACTCTCCTGGATTATCCAGGAGTCTCCCAGATACCGCACTGATTTCCCGCTCTCCCGTACAGGTTACCAAATCTCCCGGATCAAATAGACTTTTGAGCTTTACTGTGCTTTAGTTTAAATTTAGCCCATTTTTTCCCTCAAAATTTGTACTTTTTTGTTTCACGGGTTTCTGGGACATTTTTGCACATATTTAGTCACTGAGAAGGTATATTTTATCATTACAATGATGAAAATGAATTTTGACAGTATGTCTGTTCAAATAATGTCCTTGGTGGCTTAGTGGTGGGGAAAATTGGTGGCAGCGGGGGACTAAGGAGGTGTGGGGGGGCTGTTGATATTTGGGGGCTGTAGTGCAAAATAGAGAGTCTCTAGATTTTAGATCTCCAGAGGCTGGCATCTCTGAACATTTCACTTGCCTGAGCAAAGTCACGTCCAAGTCTGATGTCCTTTCTTGTTAGATTTACATAGGGAATTCTAACAGGTTTCCCCAGAGTATCGGATGCCAGCTGGTGATTCCTAAGCACCTCAACAGATTTTTTATAATAATCTTGGGCCGCTATTTTTGCTAAAAAAGTAAAATGTACATTACTTTAGCCTGAGAAAAAAGCCGAAACTTGGTGATGCTACCACTGTTTTCCCACCAAATGATGTCTGAGAAACGAGTGCAGAAATTCCATACTGATGACGGCTCACTACCCTGATCTGGGTTGTGCTTCTGATTGGTTGAATCAAATTTCCCACATAGCACAACCAATCAGAAGCACTACCCAGATCTGGGTAGTGACATGTCATCAGTATGGAATTTCTGCGCTTGTTTCTCAGACGTCATTTGGCGGGGAAACCAGTGGTAGCGTCGCCAAATGTCAGCTGTTTTCTCAGGCTAACATTACTTCCACTTATTTTAGGGTACTTTACCCGATAGTGATCATCAAAGAGTTTCTCCCAGACCAGATGAATGCTTGATCAACCAGTCAGGATGAGAGAACTCAGAAAATGATCATCAAAAGAGTTTCTCCTTCAGACCAGATGAATGCATTGATCAACCAGTAAGGTAGAGAGAACTAGGAAGAAAATGATCATACTCCAAAAAAGGATGAATCACATGTCATCCTTCAAACGTTACATTTCTGTAGCACTGTGCATTGGTCACTGGGAGAAATTTGTACTTTGTTAACTAGGAATAAAAGGGTACGACAGGTACTCCTTGCAACAAGGATCAGGAAACGCTAGTCACATCGTGTTTTGTTTTTAACTTTTGGACGATGTTGTTTAATCAGCTCTGATCAGCTTCCCAAAGACGTGATTTTACGCATTTTTAGTTTTATTTCGTTTCATCTCATTCAAGATCCATCTCTCTTGTTTGCAAAAAGTGGGCGGGATTTCTGAAGATCCGTGAAGAATGTCGTCGAAAGTTATCTGGGTTCGCACAGCAGACATCAAACTAAAACAAACACGTTTTGCTCGCAGACGAGTTTATACCGTATCGGCTTTAAAGTTGGGCTTCCGTTGGGATTTCACTGTCCAAACACCAGTAATTCTTCTGAAAAATATCTTTGAATTCATGTTTAATACGGCTCGATCAACTTTATACAGGTAGCGCATCTGCGTTTGTGTGTTCCACGTGGCCTAGTGGTAACGAAAGCAGGCTCGGCGCGCCAAAGGTACCGCGTTCGAATCCGCCGAGAATAACTTTTTCTCTTCGCTTTTTTGCCTTTTTTTTCTATTTCTTTTCGTTTAGTTTTCTTTTTAGTTATTGCAGTTTTGTTATGTTTCTTTATATAGCTTAAGGTTTTTAAATTTATAAATTTTCTTCTCTTTTGTCTCATCTTGCCATTCCCCCGAAGTCCTTCGCGAGGTCCTGCGATTTACGTATTTCTAGTAAACAAATCGAAAATGTGTTGTACGAAATGGTGAACCAAAGTGCACTGTTTTGGTGCACTAGTGCACTTGCTATTTAGTATTCGGTGCACTAGTGCACTGAAATACTAATAACAGTGCACTTTGGTGCACCAGTGCAGCGAAAAAGTGCACTTTGGTGCACTAGTGCACCGAAAAAGTGCACCGTATTACTTCTCGGGATATGGCCGCCTTGGACATGCCATTCAGACAGAGTAAAATACACTCGTTTTGTACGGTGAGAAAAAAATTAGGTAAATGGCTTAAAGAAAAATATTCTTTGGTCATTGTGCATCTTGAAAAGACATTTTCTTGCGCCATGACAACGAGTAAACAATATCCTGCACGAAGGATTTTGTAGCAAACATTCGTTTCTGTGTTAGCCATGTTGGACAACGGTAAGTCATCATTTTTCATGCTAAGAACATGTCTAAAATTTTCGTAATCTGCTGGAAAAAATGGGAAACAAGTGTTTGTTTTATGTGCAAGTCGGACTGAGTAAAAAACCGGACAAAGTTTGGCTGTAAGTTGCTCGGTGCACAACATTTTACATTTCAGCGCCGTTAATGTAACGCTTGAGATGTCAACACACAAGTGAATTCGCGTTATAATTTTGGAATTATGCCATTCCTACCTCTATAAATGCCACTACAGTTTAGTAAACATTGCAATTATACTAGTGTTGTAATTTCATAAGAATTGGTTGGAGCGTTAATTCATAATCATGCAAAAAGTATCCTGATTCACTCGAACTTTGGTTTGTAAGCGAACACCGTACACATAGCCTCACACCAAACTTTGACCATAGCTGGGCACAGAAACTTAATTTCTCATTTTAAAAACTACCTTGTATTCTGTGATGGAAAAATGCTGCTCCAAAACAAGATAAAGCAGCACCACATATTGCTACCTTTTTCAGTAAGTCTGCACTAACCATACTTTACAGTGATCGGAGATGAAAAATAAAAAAAAATCGCCGACTTTTCACTTCGTGTCGTCCGCCATTTTGCTTGGAGTGATAACGCGGGCTCATGTGAACATGCAGCGGATTTTCGCGGGATAAAAACAATTCAAAATGGCGACGTGTGGCGGCAAAAGACGAAGAAACCGAAATATCAAAATGGACTTCGATTCATTTAAGGAATGAAAAGTAGGGCTCCGGGAAAGGTGATTAGATCCTTTTTAAACCTGCCGTACTTGATTTAGGGTCTTTTTCATTTTTACTTAATTCTCGCGTGTGAAAATATTAATCTATTGACGGTTCAATTTACGCAAGCTTGCTAAGTTTGCTGTTGTCGACAACCTTACAGTCATTTTCATTCTCTTTGTTGTGTTCAAGGCGTCCAAGGCATCCTTGGTAGCTCGAGGCCTCGCTTCGAAATCTAAACCTCCTGCGGTTAAAAGGTAAGCCTTTCGGGAAATATTTCCAAGTTATGCATAATCTGAAAAGCTTATTGAAGCCTTAGCTTATGGTTCATTAATTTCCTCATTTGTTTTCTTAAAGCGTAATGAATCCATGCGTCCTTGTCTTCTGTTCTATGAATGCGCCATCGTCATCATCGTCATCATCATCATCATCATATATCATCATCATCATTATCATCATCATCATCATCATTGCTGGTTTGCACGTGACGTCACAGCGGCCATGTTGGTGGTCAAGAACAAAAGCATTTCTCTCCTCTGGGAACTAAAATCTATTTTCATAAAATTCTTCGAGGAAATATTCTTTTGTTTTGACCCCCAACATGGCCGCCTTATCACGTGGTTGCAAACCAAGAATCATCATAGATGAAGTATTAAATAAATGAATGTGATGATTTGATTTTTTTTTTGTCCTCAAACTAATTCAGAGTTCAGAAAGGACAGAAAAGTGCAGCCAAGGAATCCAAACCCGGGTACAGTCTTTATACCTCAGATTCTGAAGACCAGGTACTTCACATTAACTCATTTAGGATGAGAATCTTCCTTTTGTGTCTCTCTGGGATCTTTTCAGGGAGTTGACAGTCAAACCTCAATGGGTGATCACTTTGTAGCAACTACCTTCCACATTCACTTCGCATATGGAGGAGGAGGCGATGTCCCTGTCAGTATTTTACTGTTGTATTTGTGATGGTCGTTGCTACTGTTGCGGTTTCAAATACCCATCTTTATGTCATTTGTTGCCATTTCATTTGGCTTATTTTGCTTGTTGGAATTTTACCCTTGTGGGGCCTCATTAACCCTTTAAGCCCCAATATCAACAAACAAATTCTCCAAACTGATCTCTATAAAGTTCCTTACAGAATTAGTTGGGAGAAATTGATAAAAGATCTGAGATTTTTCTCTTTGTGATCATTTGATTAATTCTCATAGATGTTACACTTGACAATCTATGGATATTGTTAGGAGAAAATTGATGTTGGTCACTATTGGGACTTAAAGGGTTAAACAATCCAGCCAGGTAATATCCCCTGTCTCAAGCCCTAAATGACTACCTCAGCATTCAAAACACTTATTTCTAGTATTTGATAAGATACCACATTGTTGGTCATTTATAGGCATCTGCAGTTGACAGAGGCTTAAACAGATGTGCTGCATTGCTGTCAAATATACTGGACAATGAAGATAAAGGTGAGGTTTCATTCCTTTTAACGCTTGAATAATTTTAAAATGCAGTTAAATGTAATTTGACGGTTCTAGTGGTCTGTGGTCAGTTTGGAGGGGCATGCACAGGAGTTCAAAACCCGGGAGGGGATTACTGCCATATATGGGCTATATAGGTATGTGCCGCTGTAAAGGGTATGGTTTTCAAGCTGTTCACTCTGGGATAGGGTGTATAACTCAGAGTGTTTAAGTCTAGAATAGGGTATCATTTTCCAGGAAACTGATCAATCGGTTGAAGATTTTAGTCTAGACTAAGGAAACCCGGAATTGCCACTCAAAAATCGGCAAATTTATATTTACGCAACTCTTCCTAAAAACTACTCTAAGATAGGGGGATATTTAGGGAGTTTAGTCTAGTATATTGTAGCAAAATTCAGCTGAACTAGCTCTGGTATAGGCTAAGGATTTCAGGGTCCCAGTGGCACACCCCCACCCAAACATTCCAAAAGTACCCCCTGCGGGTTCAAAACACTTTTTTGTGGTGTATGTTTCAGGCAACTTTAGGAGTACTTTCTGCAAGTGTGGTGTCCTGCTAATACACTTGTTTTTCAGATAGCACATCACATTCAAGAGTTGCAAGTGTGAGCAAAACTGCCGCTTCCTCCAGTAAAAAAGTTCCAGCTGTTCAACCGATAGGAAGACCAGGAAAGTTTGACAGACAGACGGCAAAAGCAGCCAGTAGAAAAGTCGTGATCCCCACTGCCAGCTCTGAAGACAAAGGTACAAACAACACATGTCACCTACATTAACAGCTGTCAACTGTTTCACTCCTAAAAGTGTTACAGTTATCGGAATAAAGCTCTCTCTCTTTTAAATGCCCCCTATCTATTAACTGTCTCTGCATGGCCTCTTAAAATTCAGGGCTATCATGAAGAGGCGGGGGCCGGGATTTCCCCCAGCTGCTATAAATGTGGTCCCCGGCTAGCCTGCAGGTCAGGTGTTAAGAGGAGAAGGGGAAGGGGGGATTCAGGCATGTGAGAGCAAGAGATGCACCCAAGAAAGGGTCCCCTTTTCCTTCCTCCTCGGGGGCCCAAATGGTTCACCGGCATCTTGCCACCAAATCATCTCACCACCAATGAATCGCCACCAAGAAGTCTAATCGCCACCAAGTAATGACCCTGCATTAATCGACGTGTTTACTCACCTAGGATTACTTACCTAGAATTTTTCCTTCTTCTCCAAGCTTATTCGAATGTGATTACAGAGTTATTACTTGGTGGCGAGTCGACTTCGTTGGTGGCGAGATGACCGGCTCCTCCCGAACTGCTTCTTCCCCTTTCCTTGTCAACTCCTGCCACACAGGCCATGTTCTTACATGTTTGATTGCTTTTCAATCCAGCCACTCCATCACCATTGCATCTTCATGAAGAAGTTACTGTTAGATCAACAGCGTACAATGATCGTTTGGTATCGTCCACACCTGTTCTTACTGCAGAAGAACGACATAAACGCCAACAGCTGCAGAGAAGAGAAGCAGAACTTCAACAAGAACTAGCGCAACTCAAAGAACGTTATGAGTTCCTTCAAGTAAGTTGCTGTGGTTTCACCCTTCTAAAATAATTATTTCTATATTTACCCTCGGCAGTACATGTATTTATAGCGCAAAGGCTAGTGATTTGAACAAACAACTCAAACAAAAAATTCACATAAACTTGCATAACAGGGTTAAGAATCCCAACTGACCGGAGGCAAACCAGTTGATTATTTACAAACGTCGTCGAGGATTTGAACTCGGGACTTCCGATAGCCTGCGTAGCAGGCGCTTGGAAGTAGTGGGCACGAGAAAAAACGGGCGCGCGAAAAGGAGACACGCGTGTCTCCCTCGCGCGCGCCCGTTCTCTCTTTCGCCCACTACTTCCAAGCGCCTGCTACGCAGGCTAGACTTCCGAGAACAAATCCAGCTATCGGTTGGGGCGGGACTTGAACTCGCTTGCGCATGGAAGCACTTAAGGTTGGAGATTGAGCCTAGAACTATCACTGCTCAGGAGATTAATAAAGAACTAGTCTTATGTACTTCTTTGAATTCAGAGACAGCAAAGTCCAAGTCACCAAACGGAGCAAAAGTTACAACTTCAACATTCCATGATGCAACAACTGGAGAATCACCAACAAAATGAAGACAGTTCACTTCAACGCGATGCATCTCAACGCTCAACCGGAGCACAACCAGAAAACATTTCAGAAAGGGAAGGAAATCCAAATTCAAATCCGAGAAAAACGTCAGCAAGAAGAAGTCTGGATTATTCAGGATTTTCTGTTAAAAAAGTTCAGGAAAGTGACTATAATGACTCTAGATCAGGGGGACGGATGGATTTAGTTGGCAGTGAACACAATGATGAAAGTTTAAAACAAGGAGACCATAATTCCCTTGAACGGGCGATAGATACTGTGCCTGAACCCAAGAAACGGGTGAGAATTGTTTCGCCTAGTTTCACTCCTTCATCTTACGTGGACATTGAATTACTCTTAAATACAACTCAAAACCTGACAAAATCTCTTGACGACCAGGCTGGTCTATCCGAAGATTCAACAACCAGACATCTTACTCCTCCATTGTCAGAATCTGGTAAACCCAGCCCCGGGGAAAGAATGCATTCATCATCTGCTGAAAACCAGACGCGGATGATTCAGTATCTCTTTGATGAACTTAGAGCCGTTCTTGGAAGTACGGGTTAGTACAGACCGTTTCCTGTTAACCTGCGTAGCAGGCGCTTTGAAGCAGTGGGCAGAAGAAAAAACGGGCGCGCGAGAAGGAGACACGCGAAGGAAGAGGCTCACCCCTCGCGTGTCACCCTCGCACGCGCCCGTTCTCTCTTTCGCCCACTACTTCCAAGCGCCTGCTACGCAGGCTAGTTTCCCGTTTGTTTGTTTGGTTTTTTTCATTGGCGTCTGAATATTAAAGCGTTACCTGTGCTGAGCTGTCGGTCAGCGCAGACGCTCGAAAAAAAGCGTGCGAGCAGCGAAAAAGCGAACGAACGAAAAACGGCCTCCCCGTCCTTCCAGTCTCGCGTAGTTTTCGCGCCACTTTTTTCGACCCGCTTTCCCCACAGTCTTAGCCGGAGTCTGGATCAGGCTAGTAAAAAATAGTTTTTATTGCAAGAAAGTCGCCGTCGAAGTCGGAGTTGCAATAGGGAGCTTAAGCAACGACGACGGCGACGTCAACGAGAACGGCAAAAAAACTTGATTAGCAAAACCCCTGACAACATTTCTGCACGTGCGTCACGCTTTTTTGTACATTTCTTTGCCGTCTCTTCACGACTACGACGGGAAAATGTCTAATTGCACGTTTTATGGAGGACGTAAACAAGTGACGGCTAGATTTTCTCCCTCTTTCTGAACTTGTATGTGGTTCTTAGGAATTCGGCTCAAAAAGAGTTCGCTTGCATTTGACAAAGTAAGTGAGTTGGAGTAATCGGTATAGAGATTGAAAAAACGCAAATTCACTTTTTAAGTTTTCGTGGCCGTCGCCGTCGTGGTATCTCTTAACAACTCCTTAATGAAAGATGTGATAGCGTCTCAAACACAGTCCCATCGTCCCAATCTTAGAGTGGCTAATGACCCCACAACCTAGTGATGTCACCAGCAGAGGCGAAAGAACAAACCAGTCAATGCTCGATCTCCATCTTACCTGCCTCCAGAACTCAATGACCGGCTCACTATTACCAGTGCTGCTTGAGCCGAATACCATGTTTTGAGTGTACAGCGCTCTCTGCTCTTTGAGTAACCAGAGCCAGAACTTTAATAGCATTCAACACCCTGTGTACTCTGTTCATAGGTGACTTGGAAGTAAATCGACTGTTGAACGAAATAGATGAAGCAGCTAAATTACTTCCGTATCTTTGGGAGAAAGACAAAACAGCGTCTGCAGTTCAGGATATCGAGCAGGCTGTAAAGCCGTTTAAAGTCGAAAACGCTCAACTACGAAGGTTTGTATGCGATCTTCATTTTTGAAATCATGAATAATCGTAGTGAACCCAAACTGATTCGTTACCACGCTCTTGTTGTAGCATTTGTAGAGTGTAGAAATTTGCGCACCATAAATACAAAAACACGCGATATTATGACACAGTCGACACGGAAGAAAAATTATTGAGTTTTTGCGGACAAGGGTCGAACCTCAACGAACCCTAGAATTTCATAAATTCTTAAATTTGTGATGTCACACACTTTCCTCCCCTCTCAATATACCTCTAACTGACTTTCACTGACTCACTCTTATTTTGAAACTTTGTAGAAGACTCCTTATTGCCCACCAAAAGCTCAAAGAAGGATCATTGAAGAAACAAGAAGATAAGGCCTCGGCCAAGACAGATTTAGCATTTGAATGTAAGTTTTTGTTCCTAGTGTTTAGCACTGACATTTAAAAAAGACCTGTAAACCGTTTTCGGTGACTTGGAAAACGTTTGACTGATCTGACATTGTTTTGTAATCCGTAAATGAGGCGTAGTGCCAAGTGGGAAAAAAGGTAACTGGTTGAAAGAGCAGGAAAACTTGCAGTAAGCCACCCGGTGCGAAGCGCGGAAAAGGTTGCAGTAGTTCACCAGGGGTCAAAAAACAAGACTTTTACAGGTGTAATTTAGGTTATTTACAAGTGCAGCTATTGTTTTCGGACCCTAAAACAAAGGTTACACTTATTAATTACACTTGTAAAAGTTTTATAAAATTGACCTCTGGTACCAAGCGCGGGAAAACTTGTAGTAGGCCACCCGGTGTCAAGAGCGGGGAGCGCGGGAAAATAAGCCAAGGGCGGGAAAAAGGTGGAAGTGGCGTCCTCCCATCTGCAATGCATTTCATTGTAGTTCTTCACTTCACTTTTTTGAAGGCAACAAGAGGTCACCGAAAACGTTGTCCCCTTTGCTTTTCTTTTAGTGGCAGCCTGTAGGTCGGTAAACACTGTTCTACAGAAACAACTAACAGAAGAGAAAAATAACAAAGAGGAGCTACTAAGACACCGTGATCAACTTTCTCAGGTCAGAAACTTTTATACACTTCTTTCGTTTAAAAATCTCTGATTTCTCCCGTTTATCCGGGCTTTTCGTCGAAATGAAGTGCTATTTAACGCGTCGAAATGCACACAGAAGTTGATTGGGATATGGTATTGGGTACGTTTTTAAGTATACGCGACTTATGAAATTTTGTAGGTCCAGCAAGATCCATCTCGGTTAAAGAGCGTTTTCATATGACGTCATGGGGCCATGTTGTTGTTCTAAACAACGGCGGCCATGTTAGTGTTTGAAACAAATCCTGTTGGAGTGTTTTGAAATGGGATTACATATTTTAGGTCGGATACGAAACATGATTAGAGAATCGCCTTTTGTCGGAAACATGCCGAAAACCCACCCCTTCCCTCCAAAATAATTTTTTCGGGGGCACTCCACGGTTTTCAAATCACCATAGGCTTTGTGCGTAATCTACTTAGCTCTTACTATTAAGACAATTGCATAATTTGTTGACTATCAAAAGTGGCTTATTTCTTTTATATAACCCGGTAGAATTTAAGTGAATTACAAGAGGAAAAGAAGAAGTTTCTGCTGATTTTATCCAATAAGGTAATGTGGCCTTTTTTTATAACCACAGCTTAATTTTTTTAAATAACCATTTGCCGGTGTTAGAGTTGCATGAAGGACGTTCTTTGGAACAAAATATGCAAATCTACTATATAGATTTAGCCAGGGCTAAAAGCGAAGCTCTCTTTAATATTTACAATTTCCTCAAAGGAAATATAAAATCGAGTAACACTATAGACAAGGTGAAACAACGAGAACGGTAAAAAACAACAACAATAGGTCTAATTAGCCAAAAAAAAAAAAGAACAACAACTTTGCACGTGCAGCACACTTTTTTGTTCATTTCCTTGCGGTTGTTTTGCACGACTAAAACACGTTTTATGGAGGAAACGTTTGTGTTCCTGTTCACTTTGTTTGTTCACTGCCGCTCATTTTCACCTTGGTTTCTCATTTTCTCACCGCCGTTATATAATTTTCCTGTTTTTCTACCGACGAAATTGGTCTCCATTGTTATTTATTTTGCGCTCTAGCTCCTTCCCTGTCATCCATCTCAATGTAGATCTTAAAATTTGGTGGAAAGAAAGACTCGTTTTGTTGTTGTTGTTTTTTACTCTCTAAAAGTCCGGGGAGCCATGTGATTTACCGCCGAAACGAGCGGGGTGCTTGATATGCAAAATTTCAACTCAGCTTTAACATACTCGTCCCCCGACGGGCTGACGCTTTTGGTTCCCTTCCCCTCCCCAGAGTCTGTACGGCCAGCGTTCGGTCGTACCCTGACGTCATAACCAAATTTTTGCGGATGGATAGATTACCAAATTGTCTTAGCTATGGAGCTCCGCTCAACCGCGCGCGAGCAAGGAGCTCCGCTAAAAAAACGTAACCTAACGTAACGTATCGTAACGTTCCTATTTTGTTGTTTTAACCCAAAACAGGAACAAGAACTGTTGCGGTTAAAAAGAGATTGGCAGCAAGATGCATCAAAGTTGACTGTTGGTAAGATTTTAACGGGACGGTTCTTTTCTTCACGAGGTTTATTTTCCCGTTTCGGTGCACTTTTATCATGGAGTTAAATAACGTTATCGTCCAGTTAGCCATCTGTGAAATAAAGCCTGGTTTTCTGTAGCGTCAAAAATACAGTAGAGTTAAACGAATACTTTGCAAACACCTACGCATGCGCAACCCAGGATATAGACACCACGAGCAGTCTTCTCTTTTTTGCTCTCTTTTCTTTCAGTCAGTCGAGCGACACAGGAGTTGGAAAATTTTGATCCTTGCGCTTGTGCTTACGCCTATGCTTACCTTATTTTCTCGATTAAACGCTGCAGATGGAAGCACCATTACGAAAGAAACGCCGGACCCAATCAGAATAATGCGGCGTTTATTCGGAGATTATAAGAACAAATTAGGTACAATTTCGTAATGTACACCATGCATCAATTTCGATTCTGTTTCACCAAAAGGGCAAGACATTGAAACTTTAAAAGTCGTTCTGTTTTACAAAATATTTACAAATGATTTATCGTAATTATTGTGAGCGATTTAAGAAATGTGATACGGAAAGATTATAAGCGCCGCCTTCGACTAAACGCCGCGTTGGAAACACTAAAAGTTTAATACGCACCGCGCGCCAGAAAGAGGTAAAGATAAAGAGTCCTTATTTTCTGTCGGTAGCTCGAGATAGTCATCTGTCAAACAAACCTAAGGCCATGACGGTGCGCTCATTCCACCCCCCCTCCATCAGTGTTCCCGTTTTACTTAAAGCCGGAAAAAGGAAGTCGATTTGAGGTCACACCTGGGATCTCCCGCATAGAACGCCGCGCACTAACCAACCGCGCTAATCCTTCCTCGTTTAATCAAATTAAGACGGAATCCACTTTTGAAATGCGGCAAGTTTTAATTTTCATTGGAATGTTCCATTTTTACCAAAATAATAAAAAGAATGATTGCATTTGTTTTAAAATTTATCAAGGGCTCAAGATCCACTTTAGTCATCTGTTTTTTGTGTTAAAAGATTTTGACCAATCTTGGGAGTTGAAAAAATGAATGAAAAATTTCAATTTTAATTGTTGAAACATAAAATTCTGAAAATTTATTCAAACTGATGTAATTTTGTTATATGGACGTTCATTTCTCGGGCTCCAATAAGAAATTTTCTTTGGTGTTATTACAGATGACTAAATACATCTTTAGCCCTTGAAAAATGTAAAAAAGAAAGCAATATGCTGTAAATTATTCTGGTACAAGGTTTTTGTCCACTGAATATTAAAATTAGTCAATTTTCTGGTGCATTCCGTCTTAATTCGTTATGCTTACGTGCTCGTTTTAACGCTGAAATAAGAACTCCTGTCGTGCTGATGGAAACCAGGCTTCTCTCAGTTTCGAGGCTCCGACTAAAAACTTCAGACGGTCTTAAGATATAGGGGGCGCTTAGAAATCCTTGTAACAGAGTTTCTTTCATTTTAGAAAATAAAAGAATGAAGTCAGATCTTGAAGCTGCTCACCTCTCCTCTGAAGCAGAGAAGAAAGAGGTCAATATACTTAACCTTTCTTTGAAGCAGAAAGACGCAGAAATCGAGAGACTCAAAGAACTCACCAGGTAAATTATGTGTATTTTTTGTAATTTTAACTCCCTTTTGTAAGGACTTCTGGGATCGCTACTGAAACAGTCCCAAAAGTCTTTGCGAAAGTTAACTCGCCCCAGTTTCCCTCTTCTTTCTAAAGTGGAGAATTAATTATTGAAGTTCGACAAGTTTCTCTCGTGTTCGAATGTCGTGAGTTTGTTTAAAATCGTGATATGTGTAAACACTCAAAGTAGTACTTTTCTACGGTACTGTTTATTTTACTTTGAATTGGTTCCGGGACGAATTGCTTCTCATGAAAGCTACTGTAGCACCTTTAGTTTCTTGAATTTCTTTTTTTTATGCTGTGCATTGTCATTCTACTTTTTCCAGTCTGTGATTGCAATTATAATAACGCAGGCTACTAAGTAGTATTATCCTTTGGTATTGTTCATAAAGTTATGCCGCAAAACGCGATTCTTTGATTTTATATGTGAGCTAAATCCTCACTCGAAAAAAGTATATCATTCAAAATTTGTTGTTCCTTTACAGCTAGCTTAAACTACAAAAAGGCGGACTTTTTCGAAGTGTCTGGAGAGCGTGGACCTCCACATTAACATAGGCGAAAGCGAGCTTAGTGAAAGCAAAACTAAGTTAACATTTCTCTCAACCGTTTCCTGCTCTCACTTTCTTTTTTTTTTTCTAGAAGTACGAATAATTTCTTTACAGTTCGTTTGCAATCGTGAAAAAATACTCGGTGCTACAATAGGTCAATCTCACTGCGGAATCTGCAGTGCAACACGTCGTGTAAACGTCGTATTTTTTATTCGACAGGGGCCTTCAGCAGTCCCTTACTCGTCTTCTGTCTGACATTCAGCAGTTTCAACCGAAGGACATAAAAAGCGGTTCATTGGATAACCCCGTCTCTTTTGAAGGCTTGGATAATCTGCTTAAGAGAGATGTCAAAACAATGTAAGTACATTTAAGCACTTTTCCTTTCGATGAAACTAAAATTTCCAGATACACGAGCCTAAAGAAGGTTTATGTGGGAGTCTAACAAAGCTAAGACGCGTCGAGTTTCCGCCCGTTTTCTGTACTATCTCTGAGAAGACTAAGAGATTACAGCGTCTTTGATTTCCGAAGTGTCCGCCATGATGAATGGGACAGGATTGGCAGCGTTCGAGCGTTAGAATTGGCGCTCCGTTTTGAATTTTCTTTTGTTAAAGGGAACCTCCACTCTTACTACAGAATAAGTTTAAATCGAATAAAATTCTGTTGATAAACAAATTTGTTCGAAATTTGTCCTTAAAAAAGGTGTTTATATCAGGAAAAGTGAATTTTAAAATGGCTTATTTTCACTTTCAAATTTCGCGGGCGCTGCCATCTTGAATAATTGTGACGTGTTACGGTTGCTCTATTGTTCTGACACAAAGAGCTATTGTTTAATAACAATAGGGCAACCGTAACACTTCACAATTATTGAAGATGGCGACGCCCGCAAAATTTGAAAACAAAAATAGGCGAATCTAAAAGTTATTTCTTTCGGATACAAACGCTTTCTTTAAAAATATTTTCGATTGACTTGACTGTAACAGTTATTTCCTGTGATTTAAAGTTATCTTTTTGTTGAAGTGGAGGTTCCCTTTAACTCTTGTCGGCTTATTTGGTATATTCTATTAGCTCCTGGCTAGACCTGTTACTCCGTTGATGTCATACCTTGAAAGCTTGTCGCTATGACACCTTAAAATTTTTTTTGCGCTATTTGGGACGTTCTTTGCAAAATTTCTGATGCTTTGTTCATGTTCGTTATGTACAGAGGACAGCCAACTACTTTGGGGCTATCTTCCGCTGAGGCTAAGTCACTTATAACAGGTAACAGCAACAATACTACTTCTCCGAGATTATTTAATCGCAAAAATCCTCAAACAATTGACCGCAGCGACGAGACTTTGACACGGAGGACTCCAAATCAGCGTCCTGTGTCACAAAGCAAAAAACGTTTACGATTTGCCGATAGATTAATGTCGCAACCAGACCCCTCGCCTGCTTTCACTAGCAGGCGGTTCTCCCGTCCGCTGACCGATGAGAACGAAGGAGCTGAGTATAAGATCACCGACGAGTCCTTTGCGAATTTGGACGGCATGGATTCATTAGAGCAAGGTGCGTTAGAGGTTGAAAATTTGGAGGAGGAACTAAACAGCTGTGATGTATCGCCGCTTTTGTCGGGTGAAGAGGAGGATTTTCGAAGAGGATTGGAAAATCTCGACGCTAATATTGCAAGAATACAGAAAAGTTTGCGAGAAACAGCTTTGAGAACGTGAAAAAGGAAATATTGAGGTTCAGGACATGCAGCTAAAGTTGTCGGAAAGATAAATGGCTCTGACATGGAAAAGCAAAAACGAGTTCAGTGAATCTTACGTTACTTTTGGAATGTTAACGACTCGTGCACGTTTAAAGATAATTATTTTTATAGTCGTAAGAATTAAATATATTTAAACTTATCCAGGATTTTGAGGGGCTTTTATGATTTATTTCCATTCACACAGTAAAATGGGCTTATTTTAACCTCGTTCCCAGGGCCAGTCGGGACGGGTAGGAGAGAACCCTGGGAACCAGGTTGGGCTTAACCTAGTCCCTAAGCCTCATTATTCCGCACGGACAATGCGTGTAGGGTCACGTGGTCCGATCGCCTCGGATATGTCACCAAAGTCAATTGACGGAGAAGGCCTGGGAAAACACCGTACAGAGATTGGGCAAGATTGGGCTAACTTGGATTGGAATTAGAGTTCTCCGACTTTAAAACGCTGGTCACCTTATGAAGGTCACACAGTGGAGTGTCGTGTCAACAAGACAAGGATTTAGAACATTCGTGCCATGACACCACGGCAGCCGAATATACGGTGTTGACAAATCCAAACAAGGATAACAAATCTACTACTGACGGGGTGATAAGGGTTGTGCTTGAGATGCTGGGTAAGACTGGGACTGAGCAGCAGGCTCTCCCGTCCGCTGACCGATGAGAACGAAGGAGCCGAGTATTAGATTCACTGAGGAACGGGGTGCGTTATCACGCACAAGCCTCATCACCCCGTCGGTAGTAGATTTGCGGTCCTTGTTTGTATTCGTCAACACTGTATAGCATTCCGGATAACAACAGTGGGACTCGAAAGACCCTTGTGGCTTGCTTGTCTTCAGTCGTCTCTCAGTCTCTCATTAATATTACGAGAGATGCGGGGACAAGGGGAGCGTGAGGGGTGATGGGAAGGAGGAAATCTCCATCACCCCTCGCACTGCCTTCGGTCACGCTTCTCGCGTTCCGTCCGCCGCGTGCGAACTAAATAGAGAGGCAGACTGGGGACGAGCCAGCTCTTGTAGCGCTGTGGTTCCCTTTAGAAAAAGAAGGATCTGCTAAAATCAGTTACATTTATATAGATATTCCTGGGCTTACAATGACAGGTAATTCAATATGCCTTCCTGTTCGAGGTCGTCTTGAAACTTAAACACCTGCTGAACATAACAGGTTGTCATTTTCTTCTAATTTACAAATGTCTTCCTCGAGTGCGACAATACTTAAATATCTTTAAGGAAAAATGGTTAAACATCTTCTCCTAAGTGGACAGCGAAAAACAAAATTTCACCACAGAAAATGAAACCAACGGTATCGTTTAGCAACGTGCTGACAATTCTGGTATGGACTCTCTATCTCGCCTCCAAGGTAAATACCAAAATTCATCACCCTTTACTCGTTTTTTAAAAGTTTGTTTTGCTTTTTGGTGTTGGTAACTGTTCTTCTGTTTGTTGTCTACGTTTTAAGGGATGCTCAATGAAAAATCCTGGACGTTACGGAAACTATTTGGCCTACAATTCAGGTAAGTGCATAAGCAAGTTACAATCGGGAGAACAGAGCTTTGTATTGTAGTAATATTCTTTACAACTGCCTTGCAACGAATAGCCTCGAAACCCAAATGCATGGCTTCCAAGTCAACAGAGAAATATGAATTTCTAACAAAACAACTCAAGTTGTTCAATTTTAATTTGCACACAGTCACCACATTGTTTATTAGTGTGCTTAAAGGTTTTAAATACCTGATCCTTGACTTTGTACCAGTGAAGTTAACCTCGCTAGTCTCATACACTTACCAATCAGAGAGCAGAAGATATCATTACTATCTTAAATTACATGCCCATATATGGGCAAAAAGGGCGTGGTCCAGAAAATTTAAATTTCAAATGAGCAATTTTACTACCGGTGGGTTAATCTGAGTGACGCCGTCATTCTCGCGAAGAGAGGAGCCAATGGAGCTCGAAAAAGAGGACACGTGATTAATAATAATGGATGTACGAATTCCCTTTTTCAATTTCCGGCGGTTGTCACTTCTTGAGTGGATAATTATAAGTCCAGCACTAAAATATTTCTGTGAAATGTTAGTGTGGATATCACATGCGGAGGACTTTCAGAAAAGCACTTCATAAGTCTTGGTCTTTGACAAAATTTCAACAACTATCCTCCTAGATACCGAAGGCAACCAGATCGGACCTCACCTTGGTGGTGTCTTAGAAACCGTCTACGTTATCCCCACATCGGCCGCGCCCACGGAAGATGGAACCGCGCGCGGAAACACGACCCCGAGCTCTACATACGCTCAAGAAAACTTACCCTTTGTTAATAGGAAACTTGATCTAAGAACAAAGTTCTCTGCTCCCTCGAATGTCAGCTCGGCAAAGAGCAGTGAACCAAGTGATACGTATACAGCAAATGGTCCGCAGAATCTAGCCTCGTATTCGCTAGATCCACCGAACAGTTTTCCTCAGCCGACAAGTATACCGGCAATCGATACTATTTCGGTAACATCGCCGACTCCGATGGGATCAATCGGGGATGAAATGAACACTATTGAGAATCTGCCCTCGCTGCCTCGGATTGGAAGTGAAATGAGTGAAAACGAGAAAATTCCTGGCATAGAAGAGATTACCAGCATGCAGATACCCCTTAGCTTAGAAGAAGAAGAGCCATTGGAAAAAAGTCACGCTAGTTCCGGTGACTTTATACCTGGTCACGCCAATATTGGTCACACCAACTCTAGTCTCGCTAATCCTACAGCTAGTAGTAGCAATGAAACTACTGCAGATGCAAGGCGGCGAGAATTTGTCGCCTCGAATCCGGGTGACTTTCTTGAGACAAAGAGCATACACCGTCTTAAACTTAGATCTAGCCAGGTCAAAAGACAAGAGAGCGTTAAGGAAAAAAACAATCAAAGGACCAACAAAAACAACAAGGACAACAAAGTAAGACATCATTATGCACATTCTAAATTGTCAAAAAAGAGGGTGGCTATTCCTCCTCCCAAACCCATCGATCCGATCCAGCCTTTAATGGAAAAATTTGAAAAAGAGAAAGAAGTTGGAGATATAAAGGAACATGTTTTAGACATGGAAAAGATAAAACCACATGAAGCGATCGATAAACACCTGATATCTATTGAATCGCAACCCAACATCGAACCAATTGAAAAGCATTTGTCGAAAGAACAGTCAGACACAATAGAGCCGATAGAGAACCATCAACTTAAAGCGATTAAACAATGATCTTTGTGTAATAATACATCATACACATCCAGGACTTCACAAAGAACTTTAATTCTTTGTTCACTGTATTATGGTTATTGTACTATACCGGAAGTGATGTTTTCGTCTCGTGTTCGATTGCAAGACCATGTGTTTTGTACGATCCGCCATCTTGTGATACAATGTTGTCGAGTTGTTGAGTCCTCGATGTGTTTATTGCCGTAGGGAGTTACTACAGTTATGAACCTAACCTTCTTTCGAGAACTACACCCATATTCGCATTTTGTCTTCTATGACACTGTAATGTGAAAAAAGTAAACAAACAAACAAAAACAAAAACTCAAAAAAAATGTTAAAGAATATATTCAAGCTCCTTAGGAAAGCCTTCATAACTCGGCGAATTCGACTTGTGCATTCGTCTTCATTTCTATTCTGTTTAAGAGAGCGTCTAATAACTGGATCACCTCCGCAGAAACGAGGCTTGCATTGTTGACGCCCACATTGTTTTCAACCTCAACAGTGGTAGCCTCCTGGTTGCCATGGGAACATGGTTCCTCGTTATTGTTTCTTGGAATATCACCCTTTTCCTTGTTCTTCCCAGGCTCACTTGGAACGACGTTGTTATTCAAACTGTGGTCTATAAAAAATGATAAAAGAAAACAGTAAAGCAAAGCTTCGAGAAATTTCCATCTTATGTTGAAGCGCTTTTTCTATCAGATATATATTATCTGTTGGTAAAGAGAATCGAGTTTGGCATAGTTATTTTGTTGTCGTCAGAATTTTTCAAGATTTTACGAATACATTCCAAGATTCCAATGCTGTTGGAATGCTGTCTGAAGGTTTTACGAGCGGCCATTCCGAAAATCCCCGAAGATTTCCAAAGCATTGTTAACCGTATTTTTCGCATGTGAAGTGCCCAGCGCGTCGGTGAAACAAAACATATCACGGAAATGAAACCTACCACACTCAAAGACGCGAATAAAGCGTTGAACTGGTTGTAGTAAAAGAACTTCACTCAAAGTAGCCTAGCCTTCCTAAAAGTTACTGTGGCAGTTAAAAAAGTACGTGAAAACTGTTTAACGTGACTTTTATTAAGGAACGTTAGGGGGAAATGTAATCTAACGCTTGAAAACGCGAGCTCCACAATTTCAAATTTGAAGTGTTATTTCGGGAAAAAGTAGGTCAAAACAAGCTCTCAAAAAATGATTATAGCCTGCGCAGGCGCAGAAGTATTTCCTGGTGTGGCTTGTCTCATTTTTGGTCAGAGATCATGACCTATGGCTTGCTCACATTCAAGTCCATTTTGACTGTCACGAGTGAACCGTTATTACTCCTGCGTAGTTTATGCGCAAATTAAAGGCTAGGGAGTGTGGGTGAGATCGATCGAAGGTTAAAACGCACTTGCTCCAGCGCTTTTTGTTGCATAAGTTTCACGTGATAGAAGTTCCAAACGCGCGTGATCAGATTGCGTTCTATGCTTTCCACTCATTCTTAGCGGAAGTCCAAGCAAATACTGGCTACATGCATTTAAGATTAGGATTACCATCTCCTCTGGTCGACCGCATTTACCTTCTTTTTCCCCATTAGTTGTAGCTGGGTGGTGGTCCACAAGCTGTAAGGACGGTCTGCTGTTGTATACAGTGATATCCGTTGCCGATGGCTGTCGGGTGAGATTCGGCCCAGTGCTAAAGCGACAAGACATGCCTAGAAAGTGTGCGCATATAATCAACAATGATTGTCTTGTGGGACACATTTTGAGGTCCCTGTTCTTCAAAGACCCTTTTTCGAGCATGCTCAGTGACAGACCTCATACCCGTTGAGTTAGAACTTCAGACTTCCATGACTTTAGAATAGGGGCGTTAGTCTGAGACAAACACGGATAGGCAATATTATTTTGCTAATTCTGCGTCTCATAGTTCTTTGGTTTTGAAGAAGGCATTAATTCAACGGCTAGATACACTTAACTAAAGATCTTTTTTTTTGCGTGACAGTAATTTATATTTGCATAAAACTGACATCTAATTCGTGTCAAACTCACCAAGTGTTCTCCTGTCTGGGCGGTGCCCTCCACACGCACTCAGCACCATTTTGAACACGAAAATGTAACCTCGCCTGTATCGCTGGCTCATCCAACCGTACAGCAGTGGATTAGCGAGGGCGTGAAGGAAAGAAAAGAGGGTTGTCAACAAAACTATCTTCGGTGATGGCTGTTGATCAATTATCAAGCAAAACAAGTTGTTCAACTGAAAATAAAAGAGAGGTAAATAGTAAATAAGCTAGTCATTTTAAACGGTGAAACACATTTTTTTGTGTGAAAAGTTTGAACCTAGGAGTCATTTCATAAGTAAGTGAAGCATTATCGCCCGGGTGATCGTAGTGCTGAATAGGACCTGCCTCTTACCCAGACGTCTCTTTCGATGAAAATGTGCGCGCAAAGGAAGGCGGAAAGGAGACAGCCGTCTGTACCCTTCCCATGGTCCCTTGCTGTTCCTCACCAGTCCCTCGCCTCTACCCTGCGAAAAACGAAGCGCCTGAGGAGGAGGCTGGAATAGGACTGTTGCTGACGGTGACAGTGTGGCTGCAGACGCCAGTACGTTGGTCATCTTCGGAGTCAAAGGGAGTTGAATCACGTCAGTTAATGGTATTTAACTCTGGTTATTGACGTGATTGGTCAATTAGGTCGCGATGTTATTGGTCGTCTGATGGTTAAGCCGTAATATTATTGGCTAAAAAGACTCTTTAATCAATTTCATTGGCGCGTTTTTGTTAGTCAGTGCTATAACGTTTTCCAGTTATCGAGCTAAAGAGGAATCGTAGAAGAAAACTGTTTGCTGCAAAGCAGTCAAATTAAATAATGTCATGGGTAAAAAATTGTGCTTCTACAGAGCGTGATCGCATGATGAATTACAGACGTTTCGGGAATAATCCCTTCTTAAATGAAACTGAAGATGGATACTTATGGACAAGCGTACTTGGGATGTAGTTTGTATGGGAACGTAGCTTTGCTCACCCTCTCGTGCCGTATTTAAATGTTAATGGTCAACAGTTCAAAAATTTACTTCGAAAAATGTTTCTTTTATAATTTATATATTATCCATTGATTAGAATTGAGGCAATAAATTTTAGGGAATAATCTATCTTTTGTTTATGTTTTTAGGAAGGTTCCTTGACAGTTCTCTACAGCTGCGGTATGTTCGTTTAATTTAGTTAACATGTCATTTCAGCCTAAAAGCTTATTCATGTTTACATTTAAAAGCATATGTCAATTATTTTAACTATCAGGAATCCATACCTAGGTTGAAGGGTTTGTTTACTACAAAACTGGGTAAATTGCCCGGGTTTTTTCGTTTTGCCTTAAGAGGGAAAACCGTAACCTGTGTACAGACGACCCTTCCCCTCTTGGCTAGCGAAACCTGTTGTCCCCCTGTTTGATTTAATGTTAGGGACTTCCAGTATGCTGGTGGATAAGTAACGGAGATTTTCTATCATGGTGGGAGTAATTACAGCACAAATACTTTTTCGTTGGGTTTATGCACCAAAGCCTCAGAGGGATAATGTGTCGTCCCCCAGGGTTATTTGAAGGCGGGGACTCCAGAAAGCCGTGCAGCTGGAGTTTTGAATAAAGAAGAGTCTCTAGCGTCGTGGCAGTCATTCAGCCATAGACCTTTTTCCTTAGGGTATGTACAGAGAATTCTCCGAGGTGTAACTTACCAGGAACGGCAGCCAGCTGATGTAGTAAATAATCACGACTATCCCCATCATAACGGCTAGCTTACGCACGCTCCGCACGCCGCTTGTTTTTCCCGGACTGTGCACGCTTCCTCGGCAACTGTACACGCTTGATTGGCTCCTCGCTCCTCCGTGCCCTCTCATTAATGTCTGTCTTCGAATAAACTTGATCCCCGAGACCTTGATCGTGAAATACGATGCAAACACCGTTAGAAACATGATTGCACCGTAAGTCTCTATATAAATGGCGTACGCTTTGCCCAGGTCGTAGAGTTGTGAAAAGCACACCCCGTTCTTAAACCCAGAGTTTCCAGCACCAATAAGCGGTAGAAAAGCTGAAAAGATTGAGAAAAGCCAGATGGCTGCAACGAACTTTTTAATTCGTGCGGGCGTCACAAGTGTATGATGTCTTAGTGGAAACTTTAACAAAAGAGAGCGTTCGACTGCAATACAAGTCACCGTAAACGACGAAGCCATGCGAAAAGTGTAGACCAAAGTTACGAACGCATCGCACATAGGTTTAGCCATCTGTTGTCCTAAAAAATACCTTACGACTGTTATGAGCTCGACGGCTAAAGCAGAGTCCAAGAAATCTGCTAAGGAAAGAGAGAAGAGCAAAATATCTGCAGATGTCCAAGAGCGGTAGGATGCCAAGGCTGCAAGAACTAAGGCGTTGCCAAAAACGACAATAATTATGACGGACTGAAGAATTAACGCGGTCATGAGTGCGTTTAAATTTTCCCTCGCGTCTGTCGCATTTACGGTGCTGCCTGAGAAGTTTCTCAGTACTTCGTCAGTGTAGGGGAGAGTAAAGATTCCTGTTTGAGTTGGTTGGGTTGCCATGATATGGTGGAGGTGTCGAGCGTTGCGTTGAATCTTTCAAGGATAGCTAAGGATGTAGACGACTGCTTGCTCGAAGACCTTGAAAATGTAATAAATTGAAAAGGGTTGTTTCAAGTCGTCCGGCTATAAATCACTCTTAGATCATTCACCCTTGTGTAAACAGTCGGAATTCGTCAACTCTTTTACAAGACGCTGTCAATGGCCTGAATAAAAGACAAATTACTCGTCACCTACTTAGCAACAAGACGAAACGCAAACATTTCTAAAAATGGCCAAGTTTATTGTTAAGAAAGCTTCAAAATTGAACTTTAAAGAAGTCTAAAACACATTTCTTCCCACGGAAAAAGCTTCTCAAACTCTTTGGTCACATTTTCAGTACTTTTTCCAGAAAATTAAATTATAGTTTTACCGGGAAACTCATGAAGTTTTCATTTTGATAAGACAACTGGATCGACAAGGATTTCACTTTTACTGATCTGTGATAATAACACGTCTGTGGTTTTAATTTTTTTTTTTTTGCTTACCGTTTCAGCCACTGAAACTCATGCGCTTAAACGTTTTTCAGTGTTTAGTTATAGTACTGACGTCCTGGGTCATTAGACATTGATCCAGCTTTTAAAGCAAGAATATATAAAGACATTACCATAATAAATAGACTTGTCGCGTGTATATTACTATTTTTGACATGGTCTAGATTGTTTGCATTAAGCCTTTTCAACTCTTTAAAAGCACGTTGGATGAAAGAAGGAATCAAAGAGTGCCACTCTTAATAAACAGCCTTGTTGATACAATTTAATGCGTCAAAAGAGTGGCTTTCATCTTTTTCGTTTGCCGTCAATATACGTAGGCAACTTAATAAACGTTATTTAAAATCGATGTCAAGCACGGAAAAGCGAGTTTGTTCATCGTATTAAATGAGCCGGGTATTAAAATTATGTGACCGTTGAATTATAAAACTCGCCAAGGGGCTGTGGAAACAGAGATAGTTATAGAACGGTTTTGACCTGTTTTACCTCAAGCTTAATGAAAACTGATAATGTGCAACCAAATGAAGGTGGCTTGTATATGCTATATAATCACATAAAGTTGGCAACCTTTTGCCTCCTATTTCCCGAAGTTTATTATGCTAAAACTGCGACAACGTTGCTCTAAAACATTCCCAGAAAAAGTATAGTTGCTGCCGTTCTGTGAAAAGTTTCTACTCCAAATTGAGTATTTAAAAGAACAGATGCTGAAATATCAGTATTTGCATTCGAAGATAACAGCATAGCGTCCGCCATTTTCCTTTGTAGCGTCTATTGGGATAAATAACACACACACACTATACTTTATTTCATGCACATCATTTTGCCATCTCCACTCGAAAATAGCAAATCACCACAGCCATTGCGGAGGACCAAAGTTTCGTTAACCTTTGCAGTAGGCGGATCTTTTCTCACAAGGTCAACTTTTATCGTCGAACGTTTGTGAGATTTTCAAGACATGCTAACTGACGGCTAAAAATTTACCGGTCGTTCTCTCTCCTATGACGTCTAGAGAAGAAGTCATATTTCAGAATTAGAATCTGATTCGTATGGTGACCCACAACTGTCACGGCAAAAACAAAATACCTCACGGCAAAACCAAAAACTTCACGGCGAAAACAAAATGAACAAAATTTTCGGTTTTGCCATGAGGTTTTTGTTTTTTTGCCGTGAGGTTTTCGGTTTTGCCGTGAGGTTTTCGTTTTTGCCTTGAGGTTTTCGGTTTTGCCGTGAGGTATTTTGTTTTTGCCGTGAGGTTTTTGGTTTTGCCGTGACAGTTGTGGGCCACCGTAGATTCGCGCGCAGAAAGGTACTATGAACGAAGGTAACGGAGTGTTTGCCAAAGCACTCAGTCTCTAGAGCCCATAACCAAGAGCGAACACTCCCCTGTACGCATGCAACAGCGTGTCCGTTTTCATAGACCAGTTTATATTGATTTTTAGATCGATTTTCCCGCGAGTTTTGAATATCAAATAATTCTCAGTTACAAATCATTCAGCAAAAAATAGAAACTAGAAAAAAGTATCTCTGATGTTTTGAAAACATCTTCTTGTCCATTTTGTAATTATTGTACTATCGATGCGCAAGCGTAAGGAACCGTGCGTCGATTTCCGCCGGAAAAAGTGCCCAAAAATGATGCTAAAAATAACTTGATTTGTGAAAACGCTGTTGCATAGGCTAAGTATAGGAGCTGCACCTTCCTGGTTCTGGGCTCCTGGACTCTCTCAGCTTCTCCGGGCGAGGGAGACCTGGAGAAACATTTGAGCGGAGACTGCTGATACTATAACAGAAGTAGAAACAATACCTCTAATGAACAGCCACACATAGACAAAGGCTTCCGTGTTGCGGTTCTCGTAATTTAAAACTAGGTTTGTACGATGTGACAGGTGGGAGATTGTAAATAGAGAATCATCTGCATAATGACGCTTTTAGCTTTTTGTGCTCTAATTGCGTTCACCTTTGTTTGTTTCTTTAGGCTTTTAACGACTTACCAACGATCTTAACAGAGAAAAAGTAACCTGCGCCAATTTACAGTAAAGATGGTTTGATTTCAAGTGAAAACAGCAAGGTAGAACATTTTTATTACGGAAGAAAAAAAGGAGTTGCCTCAGAGGAGAAATGCGCGAGGTAAGGTAATTGTGTTTAATTATAGTTTAGACTCGAGAAAGCGATGTTCAGTAGTTAAAAAATTTGATAAATACACGTGGATTTTATTCACAGCTTCGTTTCAAACACTTGGAAGATCAGTCAATCAGTGTTTACCAGTTTAATCAGGGAGTGAGTGTCAGGTATTTTGTAGTTTCAAATGAAACTCCGGAAAACGTTGTATGAGAGGGAACACCACATTTTCAAATACTTCCTTTTAATGTCGAAAATTAAACAGAGGAAGCCTGACTTTCCTTTCTATGACAGGTCAGGTAGGAAAATCTTAACCACCATGACTCCCAAAAGTGGTGGGCCGAAGTAAAAGAAAAACATCCATAAAATCGAAATTGAATGGTCACACTATATAAATTTATTCCCAGACTAAAAAGTTACAACAGCATGAATAATTCACGTTAGATGTGATAGGCCGGCCTAAACGTACCGAAGAGGTCTCGTTTGAATGGTCACACTATAGTATTTCGTACCTGGACTAAAATTTTCAAACTGAATCATCGTTAGGTGTGATAGGCCATGCCAACAAACCATTCGTTTTAGAGTGTGTTTTATGTATTTAGAATACGAGAAGTTATTATCCCATGAATATAAATTATCGAACATTTTTAATAATCAGTACTTGTACTGCATGATTCTTTTGTTTCGTATAAAACTATTATACTTATTCACGGCAAGGGACGATGATCTCGCCGTGACTTATATAGCATCTTAATGATTCGATCTGAAGCCACCTTAGTTCTCAATGAGCGCATTTTCGTGATACTTAGTTATGTTCCACGGCTCCTTTTTATTTCACGTTTCACTCCTTGAAATGTATTTCTTTATTTCCCATTTGTGAAGTTTTTTTTATCCACGGTTTTTTCGTTCTCTCTTCCTCATACTTTCTCAGTTTATTTCGTCAGTTTAAGATCTTTTCTCTCTTCTAACCCAGAAGTAACATGCGAGTGTGTAAAGAAGTGGTTTTAAAAAGCGTTATCGGTTTTGCCCTCTCTTAGTTTGACAAGTCCAATATCGATGTTTTCATAAGTCAACTGCGTGCATGACGAATAACCCATTATGCTTCTCTCTTTTACTAACACAAGTAAACAATTTTCAGCTAAGTACACAGAGCCATTTGTACGGTGATCACTTTACAACAACTGACAGAATCCTTGGGTCCTTGGGTATATTACAGCTATATTAGCTTTTGTCAATAATGGAGTCTCGTAATATGGTTCTAACTTTTGAGCGTGTGGATGAAATCTTAAATTGTGACCCTTCAAATGAAAGCTACTGAGCAGTACTTTCCTGTAGTACTGTTTATTATGCTGAACAAGGTGATTCTAACTTTTGAGTCTGTGGATGAAATCCTAAAGTGTGACCATTCAAATGAAAGCTACTGAGCAGTACTTTCCTGTGGTACTGTTTATTATGCTGTACAAGGTGGTTCTAACTTTTGAGCGTTTGGATGAAATGTTAAATTGTGACCAATCAAATGAAAGCTACTGAGCAGTACTTTCCTGTGGTACTGTTTATTATGCTGAACAAGGTGATTCTCACTTTTGAGTCTTTGGATGAAATCCTAAAGTGTGACCATTCAAATGAAATCTTTTTGGCAATACTTTGTAAATTTTTTATAAAATGAAAATTATAATTTTTTTTGGAATTTGACTTTGTTCACCTTTAGAGGCCTCAAAGGGCTCAGTGTCTCACTAGCATTTTAAATTTGATAGAAAGGAAATGATTTCTGATTGTTGAAACAATTATAACCAGCATGATAGCATTAACAGCGGTGATTATTAAATGTAGGTGTGTTTTAGCAACAGTGACGCAAACTCCATGAAAACATTTCCTTGAAAACACAACTCTCGATTTACTAAAATTAGTTTGAAATTGTTCATATTTGTTCAAAAGACTTGTATGAGTGAATCATTCATATGAAAGGCTTTCACACTCGCTGAATGAAAGGAAAAGTTATCCGTCATGTCCTGGAGTTACTTTTTGTGATCATCTTTGAAAATTGTTGTTATGGAGAAGACACATCGAAATGAACGAAGCTTGTTGTTGGTAGTTTTCCTTTCTCTGAGCAAACGTCTTAAAAGGTTTGAGGGGTTTTTGTGAGTAAACAAATCAAGTTTATTTGTTTATACTTTATAATACTAGCAACAAACGACAATAGTTTTCTAAATTAGAAATATAGTACTCTAAGCAAGTGATTTTCAACTGGTATATTCTTCTGTTTTCACTGAATGTAAAAGACATGTTAAACTTTTGGGAACTAACGATATTTATTATTTAAAACGCAAGGTTGTTTTCGACCTTCATTCCAAAAACGAATCAAAGATCTAAAAGCTTCTGATATGCCATGGGGACATCACTGCATATCTCAGTTATCAACGAACATATCACACCGTAACTCAAAACGAGCATTAGTATGAAGAAGGAGAGTAATGTTTTGCGGCAAATGGAAAACTTGAGACGGATTCAAGTGGATAATTTCTCAAATTAAGAAATGAGAAGAAAAAGCTGTGCAAAATCACCCTTATGGATGAAACTACCATAAGACCACTTATTTTTTTGTAGGTGATAATGAACAGTAAACGACTCCAGTGAAGTAGAGAAAACTTGGTCACGTGGTACAAATTGACGTTTCCGTTTTCCGTAAACGTGATTCAAAATCTCTCTATTGTCAACTCAAGTTTACTTTTCCGCGCCGTTGGAAACGTTCACTTTAAATAAGGTTAAAAAAAGGTCGAAAACGGCACGAAAGATTATCACTCAAGTGATAAACGACACGTAAGAACGCTTGGTTACGTGGTTCGAATTGACTCGTAAAGCGTCTCAAAATCTCTCCATTGTCAACTCAAGTTTATTTTTCCGCGCCATTGGAAAGCGTTCACCTAAAACAAGGCAAAAACGTCACCAACGGCACAGCAGATTATCTCTCAGGTAATTTCCGCTCTTCCAAATGACGGAGGCCACACTGAGTTCAAAACCTCAGCCTCAGGTTTTAAGTTTTAATCATTTTGTGAAGCAGCTGCACTGAAAACACAAACGTCCTACTTGGCAGTTTTCAAATGAATAGTCGCGCGAGGATTTTACTCATATACCGGACTCAGCTTTAGAATTGCCCTCAGGGTGACCGCAAAACGGACCTAAGTATAGTCAAACTCTGTGGGGGCCATAGAAAGTGTCGGTATTAACGGGTATCCGCATCAAGCGGGTTGAATTCAGAGAAAATCTGAGAGCTTTCTTTCCCCAGGGACAAAGCAAACTGTTCGTAATAACGAAGTGCTCGTATTATACGGGTGTCCGTAAAGCGGAGTTCGCGACTGTACAAAAAGCGCCCATCTGTCCGCAGGCGAGGTGATTGTTCTGTGATGGTTTTAGTGACGTCTCCGGCGATTTATACTGAGGAAAACCATGACAAAGTGAATTTATTTGTTTTAAGGGGAAAGAGGAAAGGAAGTCTAAACTAGTATCGCTCGACAGTGACAAGGAAAGTTGAAAAATGTCTTCCATATTGGGTGAAATAGAGAGTGAGAAAAATTGTCCATTTTTCATCTACGTGTTTGCGTTTTCTTCTATTTTTCTCGTAAGAAACTGCCAATACTTCTAAATACAAATATAAGAGCTCTCTTTAGCGATTTTTATCGGTTATTTATTGGTTCTAAACCCGCTTTTTCTCTGTTTTCTATATATAAACTGATGTGACCGACAACTAGTGTATTCCCAGTCAATGAGAATGAGGGACTGATTTGCTACTGAGTAAATCATAGTTTACCCTTTTAACCCTAAGATCAAAATTTGAATTCTCGTTTGTTGCCCCTATTCATTTCCTCGTACAGAAATTGTGGGGAGAAGTTGATAAAATATCAAGCAAATTCAGCTTGTGTGATCATGTCCGTAATTGTCATGGCCACTCTGTTTACAAAGCATTAATATCACAAGAAGGAATTTGATGCTGATCGCTTTTAGGGCTTAAAGGGTCTATGTGACAGGGATACTGCTGTTTTAGGTCAATTCTGTGCTAAAACCATTACTAAGGGCCTTTCCCCCTTTTCATCAGGAAATAATACATGTAGCCATAATATTTTTTTTTGGTGATTTCTGCAGCATAGCATTAAAATTTAAAACAAGTTGGAGCCAGTTTTTTCAAGATTTAATCAATGTCCATCCTTGCCATCCTTTGCAACGGACGACGGAAACAGTTTCATTGCCTAAATGAAGTCTTAAATGATAAAACTGGACCATTATTGTTGGAATTCAGTTGGTGCGAAAAAAGTTTTCGCATTTTGAAAAAGATGGCAAGTAACATGACATAACCCTTATAATGAACAGTCAAGTAAACAAAACGAACAGCAGGGTATTCCACACATGAAAAAAGTAATTAAATTAATCTAGGATTAGTTTGTTTTTATTTTTGTCGAACTTTCACTCTTGCCCTATATCAAAACGGAAAACATCCTTGACTGTAAAGAGGCTGAAGCTTTCCTGAACGTTTCTCAAAGGTTTGAGATGGAAGGTTCCTCGAAGGTTTCTTAAATTTACACAGCTTTCTGGTGTTCTGTGTTCCGGTGTTTCAAAAGTCCAGTATTCCAGTTTTCCGGTCACGTCTCTCTCTCTCTCTCTCAGATATGCGCATTGCCCTGTAGGAACTTCAATTCAATGCTAAAAAAAAACGTTTCCACAGTATTGAAACATCAATTTTTCAAGTTCAGGATCACAGTACGTTCAAAAAGGGATTTACTAAATTTTGAAAATATCGTGATTTTTCACCTCCAATATGCTCATGTTGACGCCACCGAAATTTCAATAAATATTGAAACAACATTGTACATGTTTTCTCATGTGTTAAGGAAAGAATAAAAGAAGCGATTCAGATGCTGTCGGGAATAAATCAAAATGCAGGTTGGAATGCATTTCCACTCAAGCGTAATAGATTGTCTGCTCTCGAACAAATGCAATTTAAATTCCCCTCTTCAATGCGACTATTATTTCAATGTGAAGAGGACTGTCAGGGACTGTCAAGCTTTCTTTTGTGCAAATTATCTGTTGTAACGATCTAACGGAGCGGCCAAGTTTAAGAGTAACTGTACGTGAGTGATAACTGTTCTCACTCGTTAATTGTTTTGAAATTATCATCTCTTTAAGACTAACTGATCAATGTGATGTGCATGCACAGTGAGCGGCTTATTTGACACGTTTTTGACTAAGTCTTTTTATTTAACGCTGTGAAAATGAACATTTCGCGCACCGATCTGAATGAAATTGTTCATTATTTTGTATAACGCATCAATGTTAGCATTTTCCATTTCACCGACAGAACAACTTGAAAAGAACAATGGAAATGGCTGGACGGCAATTTGACAACTGATTACCTCAAGCAAATGGCTCCCACGGGCTCGGCAATTCACGATATATCCAACAGCACATCTTCCAGGAAACTGGGTCTTACTACACCAAAAAACCCTGATGATGATGATGAAAACTCTTCTCTAAATCCATTCGTCATTGGATTAATCCTAGAATCAGGTATTCTAGCCGTGGTATTTGGTAATCTTTTGGTTCTTCTGTCTCTACGAGTCCAAAAATACTGGGCCATTACCGATATTCTTCTCCTGTCGTTATCCACTGCTGATTTCGTTGGCGGATCTTTTCCTCTTCAAATTGTAATTTTCATGAATTATTTCCTCCAACAGAACTGGACAGAATTTCTTTGCGGTTTCTTCATTGTTATGGTGCACACTCTTCGATTCGCTTCCGCGGGTACTGTTATACTTATTACAATAGAGCGTACGTTAATGATTCTATGGCCTTTAAAATATCATACAACCATCACGATTTCGCGAATCAGGAAAGCTGTTTTGTTTAATTGGCTCATCGCTGTGTTCTTTGCCAGTCTCCCCTTCATGGGAGTTGGAAAATCTGGCTTCGAAGACGGGAAATGTTTTTATCACTTATCAGACTTGGGCAGAACATACGCGATATTAATTGTATCCACGTCATTCGTGCTTTTAGCAATAGTATTAATATGCTGGATTGCTATCAAGTCGTCAAGTACGAGGTTTATACGAAGACAGACAACAATGGACACGAAAAATAAGCGCGCGGGAAACGATGTGTCCCGAGGGTCGATTCCCGAAGAGTACTGTGAGCGCTCGAGGGAAAGACGCAAAAGTAACCCTTCTGGTGTGCGCGAAATCCGAAGACTCTCTCGAATGATGGCTGTTGTGGTGTTTCTCTACTACATCAGCTGGCTTCCAATCCTGGTGAGTTTTGGTGTCTAGTTTTGTTTTTGAATGCCGGATTTTCCATTCAAAACGATACCCTGCCAGGATCTGGTAGATTTTGTGAAGCTTTAATTCTTATTGAATATTTTTCCCCGTTCTCGAACTCGTCTTAATTAGGATTATCAATAGGCTGCTCTCGCATAAAACATCTGTATTGTTATTTTAGGAACGTCCTCTCCCATGTTCCCCTCCTGGGGGCTGAGAGAAACTCATTGATGAGGCTTGGATGACAAGAGGTGAAAGACTGGGAGAATAGGGGGCTGGAGGGGATGGGAGGGGGACCGGAAGTGGAAGTTCTAAAAGGGTTAAAAGCGGGATAGATAGGAGGAAATCGGGGGGGTACTTCCTTATGAGAGGCTAGTGGGGATGTGCCGCTGGATGGGGTCGCATTTTCACGACTGGTCGTATTTTCAATAGAGTTACCAGGATGGGGTCTCACATTTCCAGATTTTTGGGGGTAAGACAGTTCTTCATATTTACGATTAGCAAACGTACCAGAATGTTTATACTGTAGATGAAAAGTAAAAGTAAAGTGTTCTTCATTCAATCTAACTGAAATGGGCCAATTTATAAAATGACTAAGTTGCGTTGCGAAAATTACATATTTGCCCAAAAGAGACAAAGATGGGGTCTATAATTGGCCACAGAATAAACTATAATGGGGTAGGGGCTCTGAGAGGTCAGCGGCACATACCCAGCAAAAATTAACCCTAGTAACCCTTCCGGGGAGGAAATTATGCAGCAATGCTTGATGTTTCGCAATCAAACAAGCGCTAAAGAGAAGTTAAGAATAAGGGGGCGAGAGCCGGGAATGAAAAGTACGGGATGTCGGAGGTTTGGACCCCTGTTCCCCCACCCAAAAAGAAACTTTGTTGGAAGTCATTTTTTCCCCTAGTTGGGTTTCCAGCTCAGTAATTACAGCAGAGATTGAATCAAACAAGAACGCTAAACTTTCTTTTCAGATAAGTAACATAGTTACCCTGGTAACAGAGAAGAGGTCCAGTAAACTGGTGGTACTTCTCACAGGAATGGTATCTCTTATCTACGCTCTGGCCAACCCCATCATTTATGGTACAATGAGCATGCGCTATAGGTGGGCTTACAAGCGAGTCTTTGAGGCGGTGTGCAGTATATGTGGATGTACACAAAGACCAAGATCTCTGAGCGCTTCGTCAAATTTAAGTAAGTATAAAAGAAGTTTTATTCTTCTAATTTTGCTGTCTTTTATGTCCGACCACCTCTCGTAAGCGACCACCGAAAATATTTAACAAGAATTTCCTCACCCTCGTACCCAGCGTCTTCGTTCCCCATGACCAGAGCATGCACATTAAGGGACGAAGACTCGAGGTGCGAGATTGGAATTTCCTTAGAAAACATTTGCTTTAGAGGGGAAATATGTGAATGTATTACATCGACAACAATTTCCGTTGATGCGAAACAGGAGAGTAGTAGCCCAACTAAACTGACAAGTATTAGTAAAGTCGGATGAAATGTTTTTTCCAGTCACGTCTGAATGTTGAAAGATGTCACTCGGCGTCCGTCATAACATGAGTCGGGACGATGGAATAGACCTATTCCGCTAACTCAATGTTGTACCCAATTCAGATCTCCCGGGGTTAAGATTCTTTGTGTGTTGTGTTTGCATCATAATGTGGCATTCACATTTAAATGATATGGAAATTCCTGAAACAAAACGTTTTATGCCCAAAGGGTTTGAATTGGTTACAACATTGAGTTAGCCGAATAGGTCTATTGCGCCGTTGAGATCTAGAAAAGTGTCACCAAGGTCCTAATTCGCCACTTCAGAAACGAGAGGGGAACTGGAACCGAAGTGTGTCCGGCAATTGTTTTGTTCCCTGGCCTTCTCGACGCAGATTGCACAATGGACCATTTAGCGAATCAGACTGGGCCGGTGTAGTGTCGAATTGCATTATGGGAGTGTTTGATGGCTTGAGCCAATGTAAATGGGATAGCGTACCCTATTCTTACTAATTTTCGCGAGTATTAAATTTCGCGAAATTTTTAAAATCGCGAAATTTAATCCCATTTTCGAAACCAAACAGTGAGAATTTTAAAAATGTTCTGAGTCCGGGGGTTTTTTGTACCTTGCACATTGACTGAACATCTCAAGTTGCATTTTAAGCACTGAACTGTACGATATACATTGTATAGATAGCATACAACACAGCAAGCAGTTACGTCTTGTCTTGTTCATAAGGTTCTATATAAGGCAGTTGTAAGTTTACAATCTTGCTTTGAAATACGTACGTTTTATTGATTTGTGACAAGTGCCCTCTGCTCAGGATTTACGAAAATTAAACGAAGACAAAATCGCGAAATTTAGTACGCTTTTTCTCTAATTTTTTTTTGCAATCGCGAAAATTAGTACTCGAGAAATCCGGCTCCTAGTTACTCGCGAAATTAAGTACTTGCGAAAGTACCCATAACAGTCCTATAATGCAATTTGAGATCAACGACCCAAGTCTAATGCATTACCAGGGTTCTATCTAGGGTGTTTGAGGGGTAGAAGCTTCCCCTCCAAAATCCCCAACTTCCCCCCAAAAAATATCGGAGCTAAGTGTAACATTGTCAGAACGTGATCAAGACTAAAAAATAAAATAAAATACCACTGTAACATTTCTCAAAATTGGGTCTCAAAACGCACCAGATTGCATCTCAGCGCATATTCATTCCAAAAATTTCCGGGGGAGCATGCCCCCGGACCCCCCTAGGAAGCTCGTAGCCTTCGGCCACTCGGGGCTTCTCCCCCAAACGATAAATCCTAGATAAAACCCTGATTACCTCATGCGTCTAATAATGCTATTGTTTCATTGCGATTTAAGGTATGTCCCGTTCACGGGCTCTAACAGTTTCACAGTTATTCAGTGACCTAGCGTCCAAAGAAACCGCCGCCAAAGAAGGGAATCACGGGAGACAAAACACTGCGTATGAGCAAGCAGAAGACGCCGTTTATGGAAAAAGTAATGATGTTACCGTAAGCTCAGATGATCTCTCCGGTGGAACCAGGGGTATGGTTAGCTGCTAAGCCCTTGAAGCGAAATACACGTCTTTCTTTTAAAGAAAGGCAGAACATTACATCTCGAAGTCGGACATACTCGGATGTGGAGTCGTGTTAGATAAAATTCAGCCAGTAACCGACTGCCATTGATTCAAATTTATGGTGTCCTTGCAAAATTAACAACCCAGCTTCACATTCAAGACTTCTTAAGAGGATAAAAAAAGAAACTCCAAAATTATAAGGGGAATGGGTACAAGTTTTCGGCAAAACGAATTCTGGGATCATTTGGGTGGACGAACGTTACTTATGATTGGTTAAATAGCTAAGCTTGTCCACCCAAACGATCCCGGAAATCACTGCACCAAAAGGTTATGCCCATTTTCCGTAGAGTTTCTCAGGCGACGAATAAGACCAATCTAGCATGGCAATCATTTCCAGGTACTTCTACGAAGTACCATTGCTTGTTTGATGAATCATGTTTTACGTGGTTCTTTTAAGTAAGTTTACTCTAAACCTGCCTTGGCACTGGTGTGAGAAACCCAAAGCCTTTGGAATTAAAACGAGTACTTGTTTACACCGAGAATCTCGTGTTTCTGTCCAAAATTTATTACAAGTTACATCATTATTAAGGCTGGTCTACCAGGGCGATTTTAATGGGCGACAAGGGCTGATCACTTGCTATTTCAGCGTGATTTATCGCAACAAGCGACCTGTTCTTGGAAATAAGTACTGTCCGCCATTTTTTGTTTACAAGCAACTGCGTATGCTTATAATATTGTTTAATAACTCGAAGATAGATCGCGCTTAAATTGCCGCTCTAGTCGTCCTAAGTGATAAAATCGCCCGTGTAATTGGCCTTTTACGGTAACTGACAACACTCTCCGATTGATCAGGAAAACTCCTGTAGTTACAGATTGTTTGCAATGGTTCTAAAGACGTACAACAAAACAAACCTCTCTGGTCATTTCTTTACTTTCCCGTGACAAATAACTGGCCTTAAGCTCAAGTGGCCTGAAGAGACCAAATACTTTACCTCAGCAGGTGCCTAAACCCTAAAGTTCCGACAAGAAGTGCACGATTTCAAGTCTACCCAACTCTGATACGAAAACCTAATCTAAATCCTCGAAAACAACGTCTGTTGTCGGAATTATAGGGTTAAGTCCTTTAAAACTCATATTTACTGACGACCAACAGGTAAATTCAAAAGCATGTTCTGTCCACTTGGTAGGTAAGCAACGTTTCGTGAACGAGACAATCTGTCTGCGATTTCTTCAGCAGCTTCCAGCTTTCTCAGCTCTACAAGGCCCTCCCCTGCTTCTTTAAACGCATCAGCCAGCATTTCTGCGCCTTTGGCATCTCCTTCAGCGGTGATAATGGCCGCTCTCTTGAGCTGCTCAGCCTAGAGACGAGAGAGGAAGAAAAAGTGGTTTTATACGTTGCTACAAGATATATCTGCAGGCAAGTAGCGCCACTTTTCCGACTGTGACGTATTCATACCATAGACTGACCAATCACAATATGCTGGAGAGGAGACTAGCTCCACAGGTAAAACATCTAGCGGGGAATCCAGTCATCTCGCCATCAACGAAAACGAAATCTGTGATCGGTTGCCATCTACTAAACATTTTTACCTCTAGGGCTCATGGAAATGGAATAAAAATTTGAACAATGTTGGCGGCAAGTCGACCTCTTGGTGGCGAGATGACTGTAGCAGCTCATGCTCTTTACCATTGCTGGATTTATTTTCAAAGAGACTATTTAGATAATTTGTCTTGTCCAACTACTTACTTTCTCTACAAGAAATCTGGCACGCTCCGCTTCTTGCTGAGCTAGAGGATAGAAGAGAAAAAAGCCACAAAGTTACACAAAGAAAAGGAAAAAAAATATTTCTAATGGTATGCAAAAAAACCTAATCGGCAATAAAAACTTTAATTTTTCTTTTCCCCTAGCAGGGTGTATACTTGTTGAATGCAGACGTTCCAAACAGACAACAGCAAAATCCTTCACTTACCGACTTGTTTTAATTCAACGGCCTCTGTAAATTCTTTACCAAAGGTCAAATGAGTCTAAAACAAGGAAAACAAAACAATTTAAACAAGGAAAACCTAGACAGAGTTGCCATAAATTGACATTAAGGATCCATGATACCAAGGCTGGAAAAGGTTGTTGATAACCTTAGATTTGATTACAAGCAAGAGACTGAAAATGAGTACGAGCTTTCAAATCCAGTTTGTGTGCTTAAATAAACTGCAATCTTACCCTGTTCTGGTCGCGAACAGGAAGGAGTTAGAGTTCTGAGGATTTAACTGGCTTCAGATTCCAAAGTCATACTGGTAGTCAAATCTAAAAGCTGCTATTGAATGAGGTTTATCACCTTGAACTCTTTCATGATTTCTTAACTGTCTGTATCAACACAGGTACATAGGGATGTTTGCTGGTTACTTTTTCTATTCCTTGCCTCTATCCTTGTACATCGCCGTCACAGTCATTAAATTTCTTTCAATTAATACTGTAATTTGCAGTTCAGATTCAAGAACTGTTTCTGTTCAATTTAAGTTCTCTTTCTTTCTTTGTTGATGCTCTTGAAAATTGCATGGTCAAACAACTCAAAGGATGGTGATTTATCAGTTGGATAGTGCTATCCAAATTTGAACAACCGGGGCCTAAAGTTTACGGGGGACGGGGGGTCGGGTGCAGAGGGCAGGGAGGTGCATTTTTCTTCAACTTCAAAAAGAGGTTTCTCTGGTAGGAAGGGTGTATGGACATTCAAGGGGTACCTCTACCACAATCCCTAAGATCTCCCCCAATCCCCCCCAAAGGGCTGTTCTCATTAAATGCTAAATTCTTAATGACCCCTACCAAAGAGATATCATCCAAAATAAGACCAAAACTTGTAGCTCGCTCTGTCAGCGCCTCTTGAACTTTCTGAGAAACCTACAAAATTTAAAATTTGCATGTAAACTCTTCATTATTCAAAATAGACAACATATCATTTCTCAAAACTTGGAAATAACAAGTTAAAGAAAGCTGAAGATTATTTAGCTTGAATAAAGAATACTGGACATGTCTTCTGAAAGGTTTACTTGGCAATGTTCCAAAGAAAAGCAGCATCTTGCCTCACTCGACGTTTGTGTCAGCTAACATAAAATGTTCTTGAACATAAGATTTTAAATTTTCACCATAACTTTTAGAGACAATGAGTATCATCCTTTTTAAATCTCTCCTCCAATTTGCCACTTTAGAACCGAGAAGGGAACTGGGCCGAGATAACATTCACAAAGACTTCTGGGACTGCTACTAAGGACAGGGGAAAAAATGGCCAAATAGCTAACTGGTGTGTCCAAAGTAACAATCCCAGACTCAATTACGGGACAAATTTTGCCTTCAGTTCCCTCCTCGTTTCTAAAGTGGCAAATACAGTTTTAAAAAAGTGAAATCTTGTGACAAACCTACCACTTCTCTTTGTGTGATAAGTTCTCCAGCATCAAACTGAGCCTTGTGAACAAAAACATTGTCAGTTAGAGTCAGCTTGGAAGACAAAAATTATGAGAACCAGAAAGAACCAATGATCAGTAGCTTTTTACAATGCCAAATAATTGCGTTCATCAGAATGCATCCTAATCTGGTGTTCCTGCCGCACCTAAGGCAGAAATTTTTGAGCTATCACGGCCAATTGCAAACTAGCTGCCCCTAATTTTATCAGTAGCATCTCGGCCACAGGAAACTAGAATCCCTTTGACTCTATTTCATTTGCGTAAGTGACGAACGCGGATCCTCAATCAGTGATTACTTCTAGTTTATTAAACACACTTCCACATTTCAATCACCAGTTTTAATATAACAACCTGCCACCTTGTATATCATCATGAACAGTACTACAAGCAAGTACTGATCAGAAGATAATAATATATTGGAATGGTTGGAACGATACTGGAGAAGTTAACCTGGTGATGAAAGTGTAGTTTGAAAGTTGAAGTAAACTAAAACATTATGGCCTACCACAACAGCCTTGAGAACTTCAGTTGTAATTGATGGAAGAACTCTCTCATCATAATCCTCTCCAAGGTTCATGTACATGTTTGGCAATACCTGAGGTTGGGGTCTGAACAGGATCCTCAGTGTAATATTAACATTCTGTAAATCTGTTAAGCAAAAGTCCTTCTTAGAAATAAACTCTATTTTCTGCTGCCTTCAAAGAAAGAGGTTTTTCAGCACACACTCAGTTTGGGAAGTACAGTACAATTATAACCTTGGTATGGCTTTTCCTCACAGAATTTGAGTCTGATCTATTTTGAGAATAAATGGATCAAAACTTTCCAACTGAATTAGGCTTTTCAGTAGCCAATACTCCACAAGGGGTGTATACTCCCCTAGAGGGATTTTACTGAGATTGTTACTCTCAGATGTTTGCCTTCAGTCCACGTAACCTCATTCCCCAGGATGGGTAGGAGAGAACCCCGGGAACAAGGCTGCTGTGCACAAATCCAGTAGTGCCCAAACACAACCTCTGATCCATTGTCTTCAGCCACAGCCCACAGAACATACTGTCCCCTCCTCGTTGCCTAACATAACTTTTTCATCTAAATGGGTGTACTGCGAGGAGGCAGTTATCCAGGAGTTACCGGTAGGTGTGCAGAGAATAGAAGTAGTCACCCTTGACACCCCAAAACACCATTTTCTATGTTCTATTCAACATCTTCTCATAGATAGTTCATTTAGGTGTTTTTCAAAACAGATGAATAAAGTACCTTTACTTCCAGTTATAACAGGTACATTTCTTGGTCTGCTACGAATGTCAAATATAATGGGCCTCTGTACCCACGGGATGAGGAAATGGGTTCCTTCACCGGTGACCTCAGGTTTAACACCTTGAAATCTATCAAATATTACAGCACGATGGCCCCCTTCCACTGAAATTAGAACCACATCGTATGCATTTATAAGTAAAAAGAGTTGACTTTACTAACTCTATATAGTACATGTAGTTAGAATTTACATCCCCTTCTGAAGTTGTTACTAAGAGATAATTAGAGGTGAAAAATACATAGAAATACTGTGTTCTGTCATTTACAGAGAGACCTTTTCAGGTTAGCAAATATACAGCTGTTATATTAAATAGAGACCCATTGCAAAAATGGTGGCTTGTCTACTTTCCTAATGAGTCTCTTTAGCCTAACCTTAGGTACAATATTCTGTTGAATTTTGATTTTGAGAATGATGTTACTAGGGCTGATTTTATAAACCAGTAACTATATGTAAGAATATTACACCAGCTGTCATTTCTGGAATGGGTCTTTGTACATCAAAAGTTATGACTCCAAAAAAAGGGAAGCTACAAGCCAAAGCCTAACATATTATCATTACTTACCTGAAAGAGCAAATCAAGTGCTTTTTTTTTTTTTGGACACAAACACCTCCCTCCCCCGTCCCTCCTCGCACGCACCTCTCACATATAGTGAAAGGAGCATTATGCAATAATTTCAATAAATGTCAAAGGATAATTAAACAGATGAAAAATAAAAAAATGTACCCTCAACTTAAAGACACCAACAGGTTTTATTCAAACCTTCTTTAAGGAAGTTTTAGAAGTTGGATAACATTTTTGTGATAAAGCTACAGCTCTTTTGGTACAATTTTAACCCAATGTACGAAGCAAAGAAAAATATACGCTTACTTCACTTTGTTAAAACCCATAAAAAAATAAAGTAAAGAAAGATCACCTAATCTTTGATGGCAGGTAATTTATCATATAATTTTTACAGCCACAGAAAAAATACAGTGCAGCTAGGGCTTCTTTAGAAAGGAAATATTGATTAAGCTTAAGCCTACATGAGGGCATGCAGTCGAAGTTCCCAACAAATCTTTAACGATTTTCCAAATCATGCGTCGCATTTTCACAAATCCACCAAGCTGCAAGAACAGTAAACAAAGTTGCATCTTACCATTGTAAAGGGCAGTATTAACGACGCCACCGATCGCGGCGACGCCGATTCCAAGAGCAGCAATTCTATTCAAGAAAGAGGCAGCCATCTTGACTTTGCACGTGAATGATGAAACTTGCGCCCGCGATACTATAGAGTTATTTTCGGGATGGCCCAAGTGAAATTTCAGGGTCTCCATGTGAGCGGTCTCTTTTCCCTCTTTCAGATCCAACATGGTGAGGTTTTTGTGATGTGTAACTTTATTCAATGTGTATTTCGGTCGTTATTTTAACAGTGAAGACGTTTGAGGCGTCGGAAATGATTATTAGGCATCACTTATGCCCCTCAAAGCGTTCTTTGTTGATATCGCCGAAGAAAAAGCCCGATTTTGTAGCTATTTGTGTTCGAATGTGGCGCTGGTATAAAACCCACGTTGTCGGTTGTTAGAAGGCAAATTCCAGTTAATTTTCAATTTTTTGATCTTTTATTTGTTTATTTTTTCCGCTGGTATGTTCTTTTTGCTCATTGATATTGAAGCAATAACTGGCGACGGGTTTTGATTTTCATATCAGTTTTAAGCTGAAGTATTTTAAAGCTCTTAGTTGGTATTTCAGAGTGTCTGTTTAGATTCTAAAAGCTTTCTTAAAATGGTAAAGCGTGAAACTCTGGTTAATAAAATAAAGGATAAAAATTTGAAGGATTCCTCCCTTCAATTATATTAAAATAATGGGTTGGAAACCAGTCATTATATATTATATCTTTAAACATGCAAGCAGGAAATTTGCAAACCAATGCTGAGTTTTTTTTTGTGCTTTCAGAAAATATTCTTTCTTTGCCCTTTGAGGGCCTATGTGATTGCATATAATATGACTGGGATAATGGGTATCGGTCACTTTGTTCTATGGTTAGATAGTTCCAAGCCAGATCGTTCCACTTAATAGTCAACATTGCTCATGTGTATGCCTTGTTCTTTAAGCCTAGAGGCTATAAAATCGTGCTTAATATTGACTTTTACACTGAAATGATTGGACTATTAAATGGAACAATTTGCGGGCTCGGGATGATCTGACCATGGAACGAAGTGACCATAAACCAAATGTTGTTACTGTACTTTATTGAAAACAGTTATGCTTAGCTGGTTTCAAGAAGTACGATAGATGGTTAGAATTATGTCTTCATCTGCCCACTTCAGGGGTCAAGAGTTAATTTTCATATTTTACATGCAGACTCAAAAGAGGCGTAACTGTGGGCGCAGCAAGCATGGCCGTGGACATGTCAAGTTTGTGCGTTGTACAAACTGTGCGCGATGTGTACCTAAGGACAAAGCTATTAAGAAGTTTGTGATCAGGAACATTGTGGAGGCAGCTGCTGTCAGGGATATAGCTGATGCTAGTGTTTATGAAGGTAATATAACATTGATGTTTTAATACTTGTAGTGGGGCTCTTTCTTGGCTGCAGTAATAGTGTTGGAAAAAGAAGCAACAAACAAAAGCAAAAGAGGTTTCAACAAAACTGCAGAAAGTAAATTTTCTGTGTTTGTGGAAATAGTTATCATTTTTTAACTCCTCTCTCCTAGCTGGGCCATCATGGAAGCACTACAGAACTTATTTGTGAAGATCTTGTGTTATTATTAGTGAGCTTATTTCAGATTAATTTGCAGTATATTCCACAGAACACAACTGGATTTTCAAAATAACCACCGTGTGAAAATCTCTTTATTACATAAACTAACAAAAGGTGGGGTTGGTTGCTCTTGGGATAGGACTTTTCTCAGAATTCTGGTCCAAAACACTACATCTGCATACAAATTCTCCTGTCTGATCTCCATGCAATGATTAAGAAACAGTGCAGAGAATTTGGTCAAACATCAAAGTATTTTCCTTTAGTGATATTGTCTTAATTAATTTTTACAACCATTTCTCTTGATGTTGTGTGGATGTTGTTTGGAGAATATTGGTATTGGTCACTCATGGGACTAAAACGGTAATTATTTGTTAGTAGATCAGAATGGCATATGATAATATTATTGTAGAGAACTTTGTTTGCTGTCAGGCATCACTGGACAATAATACCGTTATAATGTGCATTTTTGTATTTAATACGTTTCATTTATTTCTAGTGTATCCTCTTCCCAAACTGTATGTGAAACTTCACTACTGTGTGAGCTGTGCAATTCACTCCAAGGTTGTGAGGAATCGCTCTAAGGAAAACAGAAAAATCAGGGTCCCACCTCCAAGGTTCCCACGCAGGGTAAGTCAGAAAAAAGTTCTTGTTTACAACTACTGTGGGTTATGCCAAGGCTATCCTACCCAACACATTTTAATCTTTTCTGATGAGTTGTGTTTTCAAGGCAGCTACGGTTAGTTACTCTAGTAGCGTAATGTTTATCCTCAAAGGTTGAGCACATTTAGCACTTTTAAATGCAGCTCCGTCATCTACGTGTGTATTTCTGACATCTGTGTTGTTTGTTCACAAATCAAAATGTGAACTCAGTACACCAAGTGCAGAAAAAGGGTAAATTCCCAATACATACATGTGTAACAGAACAATTTGAATCCCACACATGTGGCAGACCCAACTGAAAATTACATCAATCACTGTAGTTTGCCACTGCTTTGTCACTGCGAAAAACTGTTGTGGAACAAGAGAATTATTGGTTTCATTCAGGGTGTGACAGTATTGTTGTCTAATAGCAAAGTGTGTTATCATTCCTTTTGAAAACCATTCCAGTTTTCACTAGTATGTGAGAAAACTGCTGTTTGTCTATAGTACTTTACTGGAGCCGAAAGTCCAATAATATGTGTAGTAGACCCATTAATCTTGACCTTTAAAGTGAACTCCAATCACTTTTATTTGGCTGAAAGCCTATCAGAAATGCAAGAGAACATTTTGTGGGGATCCCAGTGGCATTTCCTGGTCTGGTTACATTGCTGCACTTTTCACCAAAAAGTTGCAACAAACTGCTTAAGTAGACAGAATGGGCTAGAGAACAATAACGTAACATCATGTCATTAGACAGGCTGAGTTTCCTCCTGTCATCTCACCCTGCCTTTGTTTCTCTCATTCTGTTTTAATCGCCAGCCTGACAACCCTCAGGGTCAGCGTCCAGGAGGAGTCGGTGGACCACGCCAAGCCGCTGCTGTATAAAAACTGAGCAGTGTTAGAAAAAAAGGCTGAAATAATAAAATCAATTAACAGTGAATAACATGCGGTTGTGTGATTATGACACTTGATTTCCCCTTTTATCTTACTAACCTTTTTTGCCATGTTTATACTTTGCCCTTCTTTGGGAAATTCTGTTGATGGCACCCCGAATTTATTTTAACCAAAAAAACTAAGTCAAATGAATTTTTCTGATTCTTAGTATTGTAGTTAAACCTCTTTGCGCCTTTAGAACCGATAATGTGACTTTCCACAATGTGTCTCCTTTTGTGCATCAAGTATTCTTCATTTCTCATTGATCAGTTCTCTGGATGGTTTGCACACGTTGTGGTTGGCCAGAGTATTTTATGACACAAATGTGACTGAACTCTCATTCCTAAAAGTGCCCACATCTTAGGATTTGTCCACAGTCACAAGCTTTAGGTTGGTATCAGTTTTGAAACATAGACAGTGACACTTTCGTGTTGTTGTGGAAGAGGGATGTTGTGATTCATTACAGACTTGGATTTAGACAATGCTTTGAAATGAGGAGTCTAGTTCACACCTCATTCTTATAGCTCCATTGGCAGGTAAAGGACGATGTAAAAGCACAAAGCCGGCATTATAATGAGCAAATTGTGGCTGGAAATATCCAATTGTCTTCACTGGTTATTGGTAGGATGCCAAAAAGGTGTGCAATTCCACAGTTTGGTTTCAGCTCCACTGATAAATACTGCAGAAAATAGGCAGACCTTTATCTTACAGCAGAAATTTAAAGCTTTTTGAAAAACTGCTCATGTTATTCCACACTACCACTCAAAGAGCTACATAATAATTCGCATGAATTTTTATTATTTTTATCATAATAATTAGGTTTGAACTTGAAAGATATAAACGTTAAACACTTGAGTTGGTTATTCTTCAAATAGTAATTCGCTAGGAAGTTCCTTCCTGTTCATCTTCAGGGTAAAGGGTGGCAATGGGAGGGAGGAACCTCACTTTGGATCTAAACGTCTTGACAATGTTCTTTCGTTTTGGTGCCACTTCACTCCTGGTCTTTCGGATTCCATCATCTGGTCTCTTGTAATAGCCATATAGGGATGGGAAGAAACTTGATGGAGGGAGACTGACTGATTTAGCATCCAATGAACCACGGCTTAAACGCGCTAAAATACTGAAATGAAGGAATGAAAAAGGAAGTTTTTTTAGAATTTTATCAACCCCATTCCCAGGGTATCTCAACTTTTGGTCCCCTCTGGGGTGGGGAAGAGTTGTAATTTAACTGGTAAAGGGTGGCAGGTGACAGTCTTTCTACTAATGACCTGTGTCTTAAATCCTTCATAGATTTGAAAACGGGAATTAACATTTTTGGGGAGGGATAAATGGGAAGAGCCCAAGGAGAAACCCAGCAGGGGCAGAAATGCGTTTCAACACGGACTATTGTTTCACAGGGTGGCTAATGGAATCCTTACGAGGTGGTTGCAACTTGATTTTACAGATGTAAGTTCTGTAAAGTCACTTTTCAAGTGAAACCTCTCAAAAGGGTTTTTTGTGACTTCTCTTGGATATACTGAGAAAGTGTGTGCTCTAACTTATGAAACCATCGATAAGTGAATTCCCCATGACATTGCTTTGTTCAAAAATTTAATGTCCCTCTATATGTAACTCTGCTGACTTACTACTGAGCCGCCAGACGATTTCGATTGATATCCAAGTGCAGCAACTTTGGTGTAGTGACCATTGCAGGGGGAAATGTGGACATGACCTGAAAATTCAAAATGCGGTTTGTAAAAAGAAGGCGTAGAAAGACTGCTGTTTCTATCATTCTCTGCATGATCAGGAAATTATTTTAAATTCTTTGCATAATGCATAGTCTGCGAGCAGTCTCGTATTTTTCTTTTGAGTCACAGTAGATCAAGAGCATGCGAGGGGGGAGAGCAGCGAAGCCGCAAAGAACCAAGGTGGAACCCCGAACGAAGAGAAAATGGGACACACCCTTTTTCCTCTCTCCGCCCCAATCTCCCCTCCTTTTTACCATTAATTAGCATGATAAAATTTTACTTTTTTACATACTGCGTGTCGCTAAGGGGAAAGAAAGGCAACCACTCGCAGTGTAATGGTTGCAATTCCTTGTCTGATATCAACCAATCAGAAGTGAGACTTATCGTGGCTTCAGTTACCATGCCCTTCACTACCCCCGATATCTTCCATGTTGTTCCCTGGTTTGCCTCACGCGTGACACCAGTACCATCCACAGGGGAGAGGGGTTTCTCTTTAACCGCTGCTTGTGCCTGTAATTGCGCTTTTCGTAACTTTGCACGCTCCTTGGGAATGTTGGCAGCTTCCCTTATGTCTGCCTCGTTTATTTCCTTCACGTCTTCTTTGATTTCTTCTAGTCGCGGGATCAGATCTATCGGTTTAGTGTGTAGAATACCGGTCTCTTCGTGCACTTGAGTTAAACTGGTAAAAAAAAGAAAGGAGAAAACAAATTGACGTTTCTGATTGATTACCATTTTAGAAAACAATGCATGCGTTTTTGGTTCATTTATGTTATTGACACTTACACACGGTAAAGCTTTCCAAAATGTCTTCTCGAGCCTTAATAAACTGTTCTTTCTTCTGTCCCCACAATTCTTTTTGCTGTTTTAAAAGTAAAAGCGTTAAAAAAAACTTGCAAGAAAAAATAGAGAGGGTCTGTGAACAACGCCTTTTTCTGTAAGGAGAATTTGAGTTTTGACTCACCTTTACCATTCTTTCCTCCATTTCTTTCAAGGACAGAAGCACTCTCTCGTTAACATTCGTCTGCATCTTCATTCTCTGCACATTTTCTTGAATTTCCTTAACGCGACCGAAGTGCACGTACTTTTTGACCATTTCAACTGGCAAGTTCTTACCAGAGGAAGTGGGAGCTTGGACTGCAGGTAAGTTACTTTACTTTACTCTTGTCTATATAACTCATTTGAAAAATTAAAAATACTTCTTTTAATGTTGTGAACGAAGCCGGTATCTTTTTGTTTTTATGCTCTGAAATCTTAATAAGGCTGTTCGCCTGCAGTTAAAGGACCCTAGTCAGCCTCCGCCATTTTCGATGACATCGAAATTATTGATATAGCATGATGAGGCGAATCCTTATTGTTTTACTGTAAGCTGTGTTCCAGAAGGTATGTTAAATTCTCTTAAGTAGTTCTAGAGTGATTTTTCTTCGTTTCGACAGGCTCCGAATAAAAAATAATAGCCAAATTCTTGCATGTAAACAAAAACAAAGGTGTGGCTGACTAGGGCCGGCCCTTTAAAACTGCCTCACTTCTTTTTAACCCTAGTCTAAAATACCCAGATATTAGAGGAACATGAAAAGATCAGTCCTTTTCACTGTTAGAGTCATAATTCAGGAAACGTAGTAATACATATTTTACTATGTAGGTGTGCGTAAAGTGATGGACGCCCGTGGATGGTCTGGACATCTTCTGGCTCATGTCCACCAGAAGTGGGCCCTTGGAGAGATGACGCAACTTGAATGTCTGGTCAATGGAGCCAACGGCATCTGGGCGAGCGTCTGCGAAGAAGGAGCGGCGCTTGGTCACGCGTGTTCTACTGTCACCCTGATGAATCTTGTGCGAATGGGTAACACCAAAGTCCAGAATAGTTACAAGTGTACACAGCTGAGGGAAGCCGCATCTAACGTGACTAAGATCACTACCGGGATGCCCCCTCATCCCAAACAGGTTATCTACGGTGAAAGGGCGTTGGACTTCGCATTCGACTTTGGAAGCATTGCTGGTGGTACAGTTGGAGAGACCGACTTCAATCTGGCCGAGTTCTTTGGAGAGGAGGCTCCAGTTAGAATCAGCACTCTGTCGTCCGACCGCATGATCCACGAGAGGCTAGTGGATCTGTTTGGTGCAGATCCGCAATTTACGATGGAAATGGCGCATACCATGAAAGAGAAAATGCTAGAAGATCTGACCGGCAACAGGAAGGAAGAATACATGAGTCCAGTGGGCATCGCTCTCCTGTTTGATCGGGCAGGAGGAAAACTGACCGCCAAGATGGCAGAGGTGATAGAAGAGGCCGAGGTGAAAAGTGTGCACGCCCAGCATCTCATTGAAGAGGTCTGCAGGATCTGGGACAAATGGGACATCCAGGAAGATAAAGAAGTTGACGACGTTCTCAAGTTCCATTCCTTCTATAATGGCTTCATGGCTCCCTACTTTGGCTGCTTTATTTGTCGTGATACGCTGAAGGCGCTGAAAGCAATCAATATGGATAAAGATGGCTATATCGACTGGAACGAGTTTCTGGTGTACCTGAAATGGGCGATGCGTCAGTATCCCAACATCAAAGATGCCGATGAGCTTCTGTCCGTGGCTTTCCGTAAGGGCATCATCCCAGCCATGCAAGATGAACTACTCCGGAAGCCGTTCAAGAGGATAAAGAAAAGTTGTTAAGCTTTCTACTAAAGAGATCACAGGCCTCTTAACGGACTCTGGACTCTATCTAGTTTAGGTTCGGTATTGTGAAATGGGAAAATTGTTGGTACAAAATGTAATCTAATAAGATTTGCAATATCTGTATTGTTTCATCTACGTCACAGTATTGAAATCCAGAGTCAGATTGTTAAACAAATCTTTTTAGGAAGGTGTTTGGCACAAAAGTTATTATTTTCAATGTATGAAGCGGGTTTGATCTATAAGGTACATGAAGTAAACATTCAAGTTGTATTCCGACATTGCAATGTATACTTTGATCTATTACGAAAAACAAATAAACTAAAGGGAATATATAAATAGACGAGTCTCACTCTTATTTCCCTACCAACGTAGGTATTTCACTACTGTTCGACATGGAGAAGAAGACCCTGACATTACCGGGGTAAAGCACCATTACCAGCTCAACGATATATGTGAGTTTTTTTACTGTACAAGGAGGGAGCCGGGTTCAGTTTAAGGTGCGAGTTCGAGCCAAGTCTGGGACTGATGGTAACTCCCGCTTTTGTTGTTAAAACCACTTTCCTCGGTCTAATAGGGCAAACAAATTGGAGCTCCATGATACCTGAATTATAATTTTTGCGAATTCCACTTAAATCTTCCTTTATATGAAAAATCCACTTGACTTGAATTTCGCATATTTTAATTTCCACGTCATTACCACATCATTTTTTTAAGTCTTTCAAATTTGTTATTGTTTCACTGAATTTATATTAATATCATCCACTATACTTTGGTGCCCTCTCAAGTGTTGCGACTATGTAGACACGGAAACAGTCCTACATTGTTTGAATAAAATGTTTCTGAAAACAGAGAAATTCGATCAAAAGTATTTACAAACTCCCATCAAAAGACACCTATCGACCAATGAAAACGCCCATAACTATAGCCTGATCTCAATTATTTTATGAGAATAACTATTTATTATTAACCGAGAGTGGGATCTTAACGGGAAAATATATCAAGCCGTGTTAACCGATCGAGCAGAAGCGAGGTCAATACGGCAATGCCTAGGTTTTAGATACCTCCCTGTAGGGCTGAAAGTTCTTGGTCAAGGTTAGTAAGTAGTTTATTTTGTGGCTTATTAAAAGATGTTCAGCTGTGTCATTCGTCTTTTCCGGCGCCAACTCAGGCGTAATTGAACACTGAATTCGCTGATCTTCAAATAATAGAATTCACGTTCAGGGTGCTCCAGGTCACTCATCCTGTTCTCCCTCAACAATTTTCCCTTTGCCTTGGTTTTGCAGGCTGGAAATCGGCCAGTGGCAGCAATGGACTCCCGACCAGGGAGCATTACGAGAGAATAATTCCCTTGAATGAGCCAATCAGGGCGCGCGTTATATCGACTACAAGAAGACTCCATATAACGTATGATGCGTGTTTTTGCATGGCTGAAATATCAAGCGGAACCAATCCGTGGGTACAGGCTTTATTACGGGTCCAACCAATTTCAAAACTTTATGAATAGAAAACGGAAATTAGTACATTTCAATGCTCGCTTTCAAAAGCTGAGTTGTTGTAACTTAAGCTTCTTCTTCTTACCTTCTTAGGGATTTAGTCGAGTTTGCACTAGTATTGAACAAATCGGTCTTATCGTATCAACCACGAGTTATAATATAAGCACAACAAAGATTCCGTCAGGCAAGACTAAAACAACTGACAACCGTCTTAAAAATAAAAAATAATCCCCCCTGGCACAAACTCCCAGTTTTAAGAGTTATACGATGAAACCAAGTAAACAGCTGGTCACTTCACATATATCTCTGTACGAGGTTAGCCTGTAGCCGGGATTATAACTATGAGAGACAGCCTCTTATTACCGATAAGCATAAATGGCGGGGCCCTGGGCCAACTGTTGGAGCAAACTGACTACAACCATCTTGACCTCACACTTGGTCAATAACCCATATATATTACGGTCCTCCAGCATATAAGCTGAATAGGCCATTTTCGTATTCTTGGTATAGGACTGGAACTAGCTTGAAATGGAGGCTCGTGCAGGGGAATATAATTAAGCAGAGAAATTCATCTGCATTTGAAAAGACTCCCCACCTTAGCCTCCATTCAATATCGAGAAAAGGAAAATTGTCTATCACGAGGAGGTTCGAGTATCGCTGCGTACTGTCTCCTTTTGGGGTTGGATAACCAGCCTTCACTAAAAACATGTTAACAGGTGGCAGATGTGACACTACCGGAAATGATTGCGGGTTGTCATGGTGATGAAGAACCGGAAGTTTATACCGGCAAAACTGCTTTTGTACCAAGTTTTTCTTCGCCTTTTGCTTGGAGCCAGCAGCAGATGAAACGCGCGCCGCTCCGATATGCTTAACGTTCTTTCTAGATTTTTCAATGCTTGACTCAACCGCTAACTATCCAAGGTAAGTGTTTTCTACAAGTGCAAATTGTATTCCAAAATGTTTTAGCCTTTTGTAGCTCGGGAATGCTTAAAAAGATTTGACGGAAAGCAAAGAAAAACACAATTTAAGCTTTGAAGCTTATCAGGCCACGATGGCAAAATACACTCGCGACCGCATCAAGCTTCTTGATTAGACCGAAAGCAACCAAGAAATTAAAGATCAGGCGAAGCATAACTTTACGAGCACTGATTACGCTTTCAAACTCTATAACCAGGCTCATCCAAACCGGCAAATCTTCCCTCCCTAAAAGCCTCAATTCTCTGACTTTTATCAGCCCAGCGAGGAGCAGAAACAAAGCGAGCCGCTTTTCGTTAGTGCCAGAGCGCTTGCGCTCGGCTATGCATCGTTTCGTTTTCTTTGAATTTTCGCAGAAAAATATAATGGATACCACACCTTTCCGCATAGTCAGAGCTCGCCAAAGTCTACTATACTCCCCAGGGCTACCGGAAAGGTATATCTGCCATAAACAGTTAGTAGAAAAGTCGGAAGTTCGTAAAGAAACAGCCAAGCAGTGGCTTATCAAACAGGCTCTCTGGAAGATCTATCTCCCTGCCCCACGCCACATTCCTCACCCGACATTCGACTTATCAACCCCTAATTCGGTCCATCAAGTGGACCTTCTTTTCCTGCCACACAACAAGCTGCCCCGTGGCGGGAAAGTTTAGAAATATGCGCTGACTGTTGTCGACGTCGCCAGCCACTACAAAGAAGCTGAGCCTCTGAACTCGAAAGACTCTGCCGAAGTTGCCAAGGCTTTTCAGGCAATTTACAGGAGCAGCCCTTTGACTTGGCCAAGAGTGCTACAGGTAGACGCTGGCCGCGAGCTATGGGGAGCGTGACCAAAGAAATGGAAAACCACAAAACATATATCCGTCGCTGGCGCACTGAACTTCACCGAGACCAAGACATCGTTGAGCGTTTCAACCGCAAGCTTGCCGAACGCTTGTTCGGCCATCAGTATGCCGTAGAAATGCTCTTACCTGCGGGCCAGCGGTCCATGGCGTGGCTCAAAAGGCTCCCTGACGCTGTTGGCGCTCTGAACAATCAAGTCACACGCCTGGCAAAAAGCCTGCCGTCGCAATCAAAGAGAAAGGCGTTGTGGCAAAACCTTACACTCCATACTCAAGGCCATACTCCATACTCAAGACCAAACCAGACGAGCACGAAGAAATGAAGCGCGGCTTTGTACGCGAAGAGCTGTTGGTTGTTTGTCTCACCAAACATACAGCTTCCGCTTTTACAGGTCATGTGAAACTCGATCGGTTCAGTGTGAGTCCTGTCCTGCCACCCCTACCCTTTGTCATAACAAGTGCTCAGCCCCAGCTTGTGCTGCTCATATGTGGTCACCCGCCCATTAAGTATGCGAAGTCCTCTGTTTTCTGCTCTATCGGTGCTGCCTTTCAGCGCCGCTTTGAAACGTTGCCAGGTGATCTTATTCTGTCTCTGCGACATGCCCTTCGTGATGAACCTCTTTTTTCGCTGTCTTGTTCATCAACATAGTAGCACTTCGAACAAAGCGCGATCATCCGGCTGCCTTCACATTTGAGTTTGAACAGGCCCTGCGTGCGGCCAGTCCACTTCTCCCAGACTAGCCATTCTTTCTTTTTTGCCTCAAATTCCGCCCGCAATTTTGGGCGAACGATATCCTCAAGCCGGTCGGCAGAAATGGCGGGGAAGTTGCAGTCTGTGTCTATCTGGATCAGCTCGAAATCGCTGCGATGGAAATATTGATCCAGAAAATCGTAATAGAACTCCAGCGACCGCAGCTTTGTCAGCTGGTACAAGGTGATCCCTACCTGGAACGGGCGGTTGATCGTGATGCGCGGCCTCCGACTTTCTAGCTCGTAAGCACGCCCGAGCTCGTCCAGGTCATCGAAGTACGTGCCCCGCAGCGCCCTGTCGACCACCTTCTCGTCTTTCGTGGAGGTCACGCAGGTTTGCAGGCATGGTGCAGTGGTGAGGGCGCTCGCCTCCCACCAGTGTGGCCCGGGTTCGATTCCCGGACCCGGCGTCATATGTGGGTTGAGTTTGTTGTTGTTTCTCGTCCCTGCTCCGAGGGTTTTTCTCCGGGTTCTCCGGTTTTCCTCTTTCCACAAAAATTATCTTTTCTAAATTCTAATTCGATCTGAAAACAATGGATGAAGAGCCACCTCGTGGATATGCCACTGGAAAGTCCCATCTATGTAATTTATTTATTTATATTACCTTGCTTTTTTTGGTTTTGAGAGCCGGTGCGGCCTGATCTTTGTCACGCCGGCCTCGTGGTAGCGCTTGAACACCAGGCTTGGCCCGCCGACTCATGCTCCCTTCAGCATTTCATAGGCCTCTTCGCTGGGGTTGTAGAGCTCAGCGCCACGCTCAATCGTGCCACGCAAGAGGTAGTGCACGCTCACCCCCGGGAGGCTGACTGCGTCTTTCAAGATTTTGATGCCTTTTTCGGTGTAGAAGGCCCTCATCTTTTCCAACGCTTCTATCCTGGGCGAGACGTCGAGGTTGTTGTAATAGCGCAGTCAATCGGCGAAGATGCGCATGACGTTCTCTTTGAACGTTCTTTTGCGCTTGGCGAACTCTGAAAGAGTCAAGACATATCAATCTCTCAGGCGCGAATACCAGGCCGGATAATCTCGTGGGCCTGGATAGTTCAGCTTTTCTGGGGAATCAAAACATTCATACGGCAGGCACGATTTTTGGAAAGAGCAGCAGGTACGGTTTCACCTGTCATACGTGCCGGAGACGAGGTAGTTGATCATCTCCGCGAAGCGAAAGCTGCTCGTCTTCATAAACATCGTCGTGTTCGCTTTTTTTTCCTATCTGCACTTTGGCTGTTGTGTCGGCGAACAGCTCTGCGAAGTGTCAGCTCTTTGGGGTTGGGGTCGCAGATGCTCGGTGGCTCGCGGTCCAACGTGTCGCCAAGGCTCACCGAAATTGGCATCTGTGCGTTTTCGTAGATAAGGTCGCGCGTCGCCTCGTTCGGCTGCGTTTTGTCGTGGTACGATTCGAAATCGTACAAAATTGGGTGGGGTACGTCTTGTTTCTTGTTTTGGTGGGGGTCTCGCGTTTTTTTGTCTTGACACTCCCATTTCTTGATCACGCGGTAACCTGCTTCGCGGAGAGGTCTTGTACGTTCCGCTGTTGCAAAGAATGCCTCATCTCTTGTTTTGCCGTTATTTACGATTTTTTGTCTATCATTCAGGAAACAGTGGACACATCCATGCCAGTAGCTGCCTTGATAGTGGTATACTGTTTGCGTTTTCGTGTCATAACCGTCAACAGGCGCCCCGGCAATCCACCTCTCTCCACCGTGTCCACATAAAGGGTGATGAATATGCTTCCCCAGCACTTAGCTTGTGCGACCCAGCCAGCGTATCGATGCTGGAGACGCCGCCCCTTTGTCGTGAAACGCTCTCTCGTATGTTGTCTGCGGGGCTTTGACCCGCTCATTTGGACACCACATTTTTTTGGCCTTTTGTGTAGGTTTTGCCGTGTTGCTGAAGGGAGATGGCTTGCGTAAAACGCGCTCGGCAATGTCTGCGCCCGTAAAGTTTTGCAAGCTTTCTGATATCTTTGATCAAAAACGCGTGTCCTTCATAAATTCCAAGCGTAATTATTTTCTTAAAGACGCCAGGAGGATTCTGTCTGAGGTGCCATACAATTTCACCGTTTTCCTGGCGCTCAGGCTCATAGGCTCTGATGCCAAACCAATCTGTTAGCTATCTTCCCTGATTGAAATGCCTCTCGACTTTATCCAATTCATCAAGCGAAGTTTTTGGGACATCATTCGGGGCTTCCCTGAGTTTGAAGTAACTCTTTGCTAACTCTCTTGCAGCTTGTGTGCTCCATTCTGGCCGCGCTCCTTGTACACGGCAATGCAGCACCAGAGACATAAGTTGTCAGCAAAATTGTCTAGCGCGACCATTGGCCCGGCGCGCCCACGCACAAGATTACGCTGCCAGTCTGGCAACGGCCCCGTGCATAACAGCGGCTGCCTGTCAAACACAGCCTTGACTTCAATGTCTGAAAACTGTACAAAAGCCCATTTAGTGTTCGGCCGCTGGATATTAACCGCTCGCTCTCCATCTTTCTGCTTCTGCAAAGTTGTTTATCCAAGGTGAGCCTCTTTGCTGTTTATAATAAACCGATATTAGGTTGACTATCACATATGCATAGCTATAACATATGTAGAAAGCTCAGTTTATATTTTGTCTCGGCTTTATCATAACAGAAGGTGTTTGATTTTCACCTAACCTCCTTTTAAAAGACCATCTGACAAGCCGACTCACTCTCCGGCTTTCCGCCCCTTCTACCACACCCTCCGGCGCGACATACATCTCAACAATCTCATTCTGAAAACCAATAATCGGCGTTATTCGAGACGGAGGAAATGTCTAATGACGGTCAATATACATCTTTTGGATTCGCTTTATAAAGGTGCTCGAGAATTGTTCAATTAGAAATTGTAGTAGTGGTTGGTGTATTAAATGAATACCTGTAAAATTACGTACATATATACAGGCACCCAACTTCGACGGCGAAGCTGGCTGAGCCGGCGAAGTTGGGTACATGTAGTTTTGCCGGTATTCATTCAATAGACCAACCACTACTATATTTATATATAGGCTTCGTGAGCTATTTGATGCCTCCATAGATCAATAAATGTTGGTTACTGTGTCTGGTGTGATTCTAATGCATTAAAGAGTCTAACTAGGGGGAGCAGGGATGGCGTAGTGGTGAGGGCACTCGCCTCCCACCAATGTGTCCCGGGTTCGATTCCCGGACCCGGCGTCATATGTGGGTTGAGTTTGTTGTTGGTTCTCTACTCTGCTCCGAGAGTTTTTTCTCCGGGTACTCCGGTTTTCCCCTCTCCTTAAAAACCAACATTTCCAAATTCCAATTCGATCCTGGAATGCACGGACATTTCTGAACGAGTTCTTGTGAACTCCTTGGTGCTCCGTGGGTAAACAAATTACATTTACATTGACATACAACAATAGCCATTCGTTGACTCATCTGTAAGGGAAAAATCCCTGTCATTTATTACACTTCCTGCATGTCACGCAAAGGTCTTTTATGATTCTAATGTCTTAGAAACATTTTGGAAAAGCATATAGTGTGACCATGTACTGAAGTTCATTTTTCGATACTGAAAATGCACTTTGCGAGTTAATGCCCTAGAGTTATAGTTTTTGCTTACCATAAGGGTCGTGAAGGCTGTTTTTTGGTTTATTGCGCTTATTCCGCTATCTCCTATACTTCTAACGTATTACGAAGAAACTTATCTGCTTTTTATCCTGGTCTTGAAGAGAAGACTTATCTGTTGACCACGATTTTAATAGAGCCATTTATCCGACCACATAAACAAATCTGTGACCGTGAGCACACCTCAACTGCATTTATTACATAGCTATGTTTGGCGCGATACGTGTTCTAAATAGCGCGGGCTACGTGCGAAGACGGAGCGGGCCAGGTCATCACGGCAAGGCAACGAATCGGATCGGATCTATGGTTATTTCTTTATCAGGTATTTCTCTAGCTGGCTTGCTCACTTTCTTATTGGTGATGCGCTTGAATGTCGGGTACAATAATAATATTTTTCTCTGCCATGGAGGTAAGGTACGGAGTGTGTTCGTAAAATCTCCGCATTTTTATCATTCCAAGGTACATGTCGTGGGTTTTCTCCAACATTTTGAGATAGAGAGGACATCGAATTGCGAAATTCATCGCTTAATTATCGCGCTGGACAGCTCACAAGGGCTGTTGTGCCATACGTCGTTCTCAAAGAAGTAGCCCATAGAATGGTTTGTTTGTCTGAGGGATGAATATTCGTGACGCCATCTGTGCACGACGCTATTGATTGAAAGCAATTATCGCAAAGCACAATAGAATCGAAAAATTCTTGCGATGACAGAAACCTAATAGATAAATGACATCACGCCATAGCAACCGGGCCTGGCGAATTTTTGAGCTTCTGTCCAAGGCATGGGTCGCACTTGGGAAAAGTTTTCATCTTTGCCGGCTAAAAAACCACAAAAATTCGAAACCGCAACCGGAAAAGAAAACTTTTAGTCCAACCGAGGAGGGTCGCATTAGTGGGAGTTAATAGTTTTTGCTTTGACACATTAGAACTTAAGAACGCCAGATACCAGAAAACATTTTTCTCTTCTTCGTCCGCACCTCTGTCGAAGGATCTTTTTCCTCCATTCCTAGTTTCAGGAGGATGGGACAGATAAAGAAGACCGGAAAGTGCTTGGATGCGAATAGTACATTTGGCTTGGAGAATAACAAACCTGTGAAGTGTTTGCTTGTGCAGACGGGAACTGGTTCGCCTTCAATAGAGCTCGTTCCCGTAAAAACCTTAAAATAGCGAAGGTTTAAAAGCCAGTGAAGTCCTTGCCTGTAGAGAGTTTTCGAAAAAAACTTGAAGTGGCGAAGGATAGCGAAGGTCTGAAAATTCGACCGCGTTTATTTTAAATTGATCGTGTTTCAAATGGATCACGTTCATGACAAGGGGGTGACAGTTACCGCTGTGATTCCTATTGTTTAGCTCGAGTTTTCCAAAATCTGCCTGCCCCACCCAAGCACTACGGCGTCTTTGATGTTTTTGCCGATTTTCAAAGTTTTTCCTAACTCGAAAACTCGGGGTCGCACTTAGCAATGTCGACCGATGACAGATTTCTACCGCAAGGTAAACAAATTCTCGCAAAAATTTGCCAAGTGCGACCCACGCCTGGCAGGCATTCAACCAATCCGGTTCTGACCCGTGTAGTAATGGGCTAGTCAGAATGACTATTGCTTTTCACATTAGCTCTATTCAATTCATCTGGAACATTTCACAGTAGCCAGGTAGAGTGGAAGGCTAATACACTTTCTATCATCACTCGGTAAGTTTTATTACACTTCTTTTCACCATTCAGGTTAAGATTGCAATCAGTCGCGACTATAAAGAGCTAGCCGTAGAAAGCAACAAGCGCCCTGCGTCAGTGTCGTCTTTGCCGCTGCCACCTCTGTATTTAGCCTCCAAGTCTCAGAAAACCTGTAGAATGTTGCCATAAAATACAGTCGACAGCTACAACATAGCTTTTCTAATAAGCTTACTGTCAGGACTAAAAACAAAGGGTCGTCCAGTTCCTGCGATGGCTGAATTGATAGCTGATTCCACTGATCCAAACTTCGTCTAAGAATTTCAGTTATAACCACCGTCAATCTAAATCTGTGCAACAAATAAAAACTGCCTCAGGGTCAAGTTCTCTGAAAATCTGAAGCGGAATTCAATAAATGCCACGGCGGTTTTGCATAACTGCTTCAAATCCATCAATTTCCGATCCCCTCTGAACTATTCGTTTAGAATTGGGTTACACATCGGTAATTGAAATATATTGTAAATCATTGACGGTAATTTTACATTCGGCGAGCGCGAAACAAAAGAATGAGCGAAGCGATCGGGGCGGTTTTCGATTTATTTGATTGAAGTAGTATAGGCCACAACTTGCACAACAACTTTATTGACCCTAATACTGAAGAAATTTAAATTAACAGGAACATGAACATGGGGGTTTAAGCGCATCATGCCAAAAAATGGTTTCAAAGATTGTACTAATCTGGTCTAATCTGATGATACCAGCACATGGCTCCATCCAGGCAAAGCTTGCGCGGCAGCGCAGAATATAGAGAGCGTTTGCAAAGCTAAAACAGATCTGTTTCGAGCAAGGGATTGGGGAAGTGACTAGGCCAAGTGAAGCTAATCCGCAGCGATGAAGCGATTTATTATGGTCGCCGTGCATGAATTTTGTGCATGGTAATGAGTCTAAGAGCGTGTTTCCGAATTAGAAACGATCCTGGTCTAAGCCGTCAGATTTTTGTAAAGATATTTAAACTATATGTTTCTCCAAAATGTTTCTAATGCATTAGAATCGTGATAGCAGCCTGAGACCATTGCGTGATCACACTATATGTTTTCCAATTTTTTTTTTTAAATGCATTAGCATCATAATAGCAGCATGAGAGCATTGCGTGGCATACAGTAAGTGCACATGGCAGCGTTTCCCCCTTACCGACGAGTCATCTAATCCATAAATTTATTAATAGGGCTTCTGATGCATCAGAAACTCATTGTCTGGTGTATCGGGCAATGATTACATATTACATATTCTTTCGAATGTATGATATGGTCAGCCGAGCGAAGATTTTCGGAAAGACCGAATGACATTCTCAGAAAAACAAGAAGTGGGACTTTCCCTCGGAAATGCGTCATCCAAAAGTCATGAGACTGTCTTATGACTTTTTCAAACAATCAAAACGTCACTTTGGCCGTGTTTTCAGGACAGCTGTTGGTGTTTTGTTTACAGACCCCGTTAAGCGAGTTAAGAATGATAGGTATTTTCACGAGTAAGCTGATATTTCATTGACGTAATTTGAGTAGAGCAGCCTGGCGAGTAAATCAGTTTGAATAACATGGCGGGAGATTCAAACGAAACTTGTATTAACGTTTTTCTTCTTATAATTACTGTATTTATGTGACTAGTTTGCGTCGGACGAAGGAAACGATTTCAGCAAAGGCTGAAATTGTTTATATTTAGAGGCAGGAAAATTATGGCTCGAGGACTTGATTTAAAATCAGTGCAAAGAAAGCACTTGGCGCGAGCATTTCGATATCTCTAGGCAAACATTCCATTTTATTTGTCTGAGGACATCTGCAGAATCGATTTTCGACATCTGACCTAACTGGCTAATGTTCTCCAAGAAAATCAAAATTCAGCTATGAACAAATGCAGTGTGAACTGGTAGTGTCTCTCTATAGTCAAAGAAGAAATTTGAAAAACAAAACTTATGTCTTACTTGAACATTTGAGACAGAACATACAATATGACTATACATAACAATAGGCCAATTTGGATGTATCAAAATTTTGATAAATTTCTTCTTTTTTTTACTGTAAATATAACGTAATTCAACCCTTGGGTTGCAAAGTTGTATCCAATAAACTATCTATCTATCTATCTATCTATCTATCTATCTATCTATCTATCTATCTTGATATGGCTGCGAGGCTTAGGGGACTAAAACTGAAAAGAAACTATTTTGGGGTAATGCAATAAATCAACAATTTCTTTTGATTTAGTAGTCCCAAAGCCTTGGTGCCATGTTAAAATTTTTCAACATTGCCATGTTGTTGATTTCAAAGTATTCCCAAAAAAATTGCAATAAACATAGATTACTTCATGGTTGGTGAGCCCGTACAATTTTTGCGTCTATTGCGCATACGCAGGTAGACACTAAGATGCTTAAAAAGTTTGTTAACTTGTCCATATGCAATCGCTAAGCAATAAGTGATCCGTGATGCCGAAGAGAATTGATCAGGCCAATTCCGACCAATCACATGTGAAATCGCAACGAGCGACCCACTTGTGCTTGATCCGTGTTTCCAAGGAGTCGGTCACGCGTTTAACTTCGACCAATCACAAGTGAAATCGCAAGAAGGACTCATGTGCGTTAGTATGTGTGGGTTCTGTAAGCTCGAGTTTTCGACCAGGTCGATCGAGTATTCTTTAGTCCGAGCGTGTTTTTGACAAGGTCCGGTATTTTCTCATCTGCAAGCTTGAGT